>CM035415.1:47739962-48052462 GCA_020310875.1 Ceratopteris richardii | reverse complement strand
CTATATAGGCATGCCTTAGATAATTGATGTCATCTCACCCCTCATCCAAAACCCCATGTGAATATGGCCTTCCAATTAACACCTTCCACATATGTTCTACTTCTCAAAAAAAAATGGTACTTTCTCCAACGCCCACTTAAATATCCTTAAAACTAGAGTGAACTCTCCACCCTCACCTTGAAGACATAGAAGTTGGTACAATCAAATCATTTGAACTCAATCCTCACATTGAAAATGAATTAGCCATAATGCTGAGAATGAAAATGGGGGGAAAGGAAGGGGAGGGAGAAGAGAGGTGGGCAAGGTTTTTTTTTCTCCCCCGGGAGAAAGGGGGGGCTTCCCCCATGCCAAAACAAGGGGAAATAGAATAGTAAACCTCTAAAACACTAGTTAATGTTGCACTGGAACCCTTCTATGTAAGAACATAAGAAGCATATCTAGAAACACTGCCTTAGAGCTATCCCAATCAAAAAACACAAGCTTGGCATCTTCACCAAAGTAAATTGCAACCAAAAGGCTCTCCCACATGTTAAAAGGATCTCCTATGCTTGACTTTTTCCTTGCTAGCTGCTCCAAAAATGTAAGCTTTTCCTCTTTGCTCTATTTTAGCTCCCAAATACAACATCAATCAAGCTTTGACAAAACTCCAACACAATGACCAAGGTCTAAATATAGTTCAATAGAGATGCAAAAGCAAATTTACCACACTTATATAAGATGCAACGGAGAGGTGAAGCTCAAATCCAAGTGAAGGTGCAACAGGGAAAAGAGAGATGTGCTCACATGCACATAGAGAGTAGAGAGACAAAGGTGCCCTGTGATACTATCATAAGAGAAGAGAGAAAAGCAATTATTTTTGAGCCTCCAATCCTCCTCACTCTCTCACACAAGACATGATGGGAGTGGGGGGTATTCCATTTATTGTATGTACAAAATGAAAGGTAGGCAGTACATTTTTAAACCCCCAAAATTACATGAAGAAAATAAAATAATAAAGTATGTAGAGTTCTCAAAGAGCATTTACAGGGTACCAACATAGAAAAAAAAAAGAGGGGGGGGGGGGGGGACCTAGAACCCTTATCCCACCAAGAAAGCTTACTTGGAGAAACATATATGATACGTGTGAGTGCCCATAAACATGTGGAGCATGCCTTTGAGTGTTCATGTTATGCACATATGCATGCATGCATGCTTGTGTCAGTGGGTGCCTCCGCATACATGTGTGGATGCAAGCACGAGGAGTTGGTGTGGATGAACATGGGGTATGTGTGTGTACATGTGCCAATACGTGCAGGGCATGTGCCATTCTAGTGTATGACCAGGTGTATAATGAGTATAGGAGCATGTGTGCATCGTTGAATGGTGGACTTTTTACAATAATAGGTAGATACTACCTGGCTAATATAAGAGCATTCTTTTCAATCTCAAGTTCTTTTCGGAGTTTGCTGATTGAGGCTCTCTCCTCTTCTGCTTCCGACCGTAACTTACTTGCCTGTTCAAGCTGAAATGCGACTTCCATTTTTGCACTGCACAAATCCAACGCCTGCTGCTCTACTTCATGTCTTGTGATAGTTAGGAGGTCCTTCTCAGCATCAAGAGCAGCTCTCTCTTTAATTAATCCCGACTTCTCCCCCTCAAAGAGATCCCTAATCTGTTCAAGTTCTGCTCTTGTAGATTCTAGCATGCTCGCAGATGCTTGTTGCTTTTCCTTCTCCTCTTGGACAAGATTCTCAAAAACGGTTGCAGCTTCCTTCTGTGCTTTTGCTTCTAAAGCCAATTCAGCTACTACAGCAGCCTCTGCAACAGATTCTGCTTCTAATCTAGCAAGTTCCTCTGATACAAGCTCCCAAGCTTCCCCTGTTGCAAGGGCAACAGCCGCTTGACCCTTTGTTACTGGTTTTAGAGGTTGTAGCCTTCTAGTACGACCTGCATTCACAAGTCACAAATGTTGATCACCAGGGCTACAATGAGAAAGATCTGATCTTGGTACAAAAAGATGTAAGCACCTTACTAGTTCTGCCTCACTGGAGGAGATCAATAGTCTCTACAATACTTACACCCTCATGACAAATATCAAACACACAGCCAGAAGCTCACCAAATGTTAAAGCAATAATACTCTGCTCTCCAGCACTGATGTCCATGAGTAATGCAGGCCAAGCATCTTTGTGTACCTTTTCGAGATCAATAAATCCAAATTTATCCTGAAGTGCCTGTAACATTAGATAGAAATGAGAGCTTTCATTAAAAGTTAACTACAAGACCCATAACATCGTTTCTCGCATTTAAACACTATAGTACCATGAAAGTTGTGGAAGTAACATCTCTGTCCAGGGCTGCACTCTTCCGCTCTAAAGCAATTTTCCAAGAAACCAAATCCTGTCGGGTAAGAGGACTTTTTTTTAATAAGGGAGAGGGAAGGGGGGGATGACAGACATATCAGTAGCATATCTCATTTTGTAACAAATTTATTTTCCAAACATGACTGATGTTCAGAGAATGCTTCGATGAATTGGAAAGAAAAAGCTATGTTCCACTGTATGCTCATCAGCAAACGGAAGGCTCAAGCAGCATTAATGGAACTAACCTATCTGGAGAGAACACATCAAAATTCTTTTCTTTGACTACATGTTCCTCATCTATCAACCTGCTAGAAAGCAAACCCGCCTCAGCCAAGCCTGTCATACAACAGAACACTGAATAATAAAAATGTTTTTGAATAACATCCAACACATCAACCAAGATCAAAATAGAAGTCACACCTTGAATAGCAGGGAAGTCCGGATCCTGAGGAGTTACATCATCATAAGCAAGTACTGAAGAATTTTCAATGAACATTGCTGGAATAACCTTGTGGGCAGGACTCCTACAAATGGTCACCATTTATTCAAACAAAAATTAAAAACATACAATACTAGTATCAAACATCGTAAATAAATACTTTGTCAGTACTGCGCTTGCTGTCATTAACCACCGTGCATATTCTCTTCGAGTGCAAATATCACCCGGTTTAACATCAGCATCAATGACCTGCAGACCCAAATCAAGTTAAGACTTCTTCCTATCTGTAAACTATCTCCACAATGAGTCAGATGCATAGGTATTTCATGTTGAGATGACCTTCAGAATTTGAAGTGCAGACAGAATTTGTTCTTGCACATTGTCAACTTGGGCAGGTACTATTATCTCTCCACAAGAATTAGATGGTGTGCCTGCAGGGATGCAGGGGGCAGTTATGGCAGTGGGCAAGAACATCTCAATTGTCCCAGCTGCTGCAAACAAATCAGCCCTTTTGTTCTCATCTTCTTGGCTTGCAATCTTCTGAGAATGCCCCTCGTTTTCAGCATTTGCAGTATGTTCAACATTCAATTCCTCTGCAACCTCAGTGACCTCGGTATCCTGCAAGGAAGACTCGTTTGGAATAGGATTTTCACCACCTACATTAGCTGCCGAATCAGACTCATCACGGACATTGCCACCATCAGTTGTAAAGTGTGAGGCAACCTCGCCAATGCTCTCAATTACACCAAGAGATACTTCATTCTCATGAATAGCAGAGGCATGTCTGACCTCAGGATCTACTGGCTTCTCCTCAGAAATTCTTTCATCCATTTCGTCTTTTGATGCAGAAGACGTAGCGAAGCCACCTTCTAAGTTTCTGACTTCAATCTCAATGCTTTGCGGGTTAGGATTTTGTGAACCTTTCTCAAGCTGCACATCAGCATCATCATTAATATCCTTTTCAGCTTCTGGTGAGGCACCTACACTGGTCTCTGCCACTTCAACATTTTCATTAAGCTCTACATCTCCTTGCACATCTGAATTCTCTTTTATCTTAGAGTGGTGACCTGAAGCTACTTCGGTTTGAGGAGGTGGAGCTGTGAATGCTCTTGCTACATCTGCATATTGAACCCCACAAGGTACACATACATAAAACGATTACAAAGTTCACTTGCTTGTTATAGAGGACTTTAAATACCTTCTCAAGGGACCAAAAAAACTGATCATGCACCCAAATAAAAATAATAAAAAATTGATTTCACACTTAAAACAAAAGCAAAAAAAGCAAGGCTCTATAAACAACAACTTTTCAAGTAAACAAGCATATTACAATGAAGGCTGATTCTGGGATAAGCACAAAAAAGTACACCATGGATGATACCCAAAAGTGAAGATTTCATCTGCCAAACACTAATATTAATAATGATAGATGTAGCATAAACCCTTTTCTCTCATTGTCCTCCCAAACCTGAAAAATGTCAACTCAAAAGATATTTGAAATAGTTCTCCAACTTTACTAGAACCTTCCACAACGTGTCATTGTGATGAGCTGATAAGGATGTTCATTGAGAACCAACCCCTGAACAGCCACCAAGATTCTTATGGTAAATCATACTGACAATATCTCAACCTGATAATGCACAAATCTAACTGGTGTAGGCATACTGACTTCTAACCAAAATGCTGAAAGAGCAGGTCTTCAAGATGATACCTAGCATTCATACAGAGCTGCCCAAAAAGCTGAGGTACTCAGGTAGAGTGAGATAGGGGAAAAAGGGGAAAAGAGGAAGGGGAGGAGAGAGGGTAGAGAAAGAATGCATGAGTAGAGAAAGAAAATAGATGGGAGCTAGGTTCCATGTTTATCATTTGTGAGCTTACCGTTTTTCTGCTCACATTAATTAGGCTGGATGGTTGGGCCTTTCGCCTCCTGAGGCAGGGGTGAGGGTTCAACCCCTCCCTATGGTAGGACAGTTGTGGGCCTTAGGCTAGTGTATTGCCTCCGGGCAGATTTAAACCGGTTAACCAGTTGCCTTCGGGCAGTCCTTTCCACGTGTCGCCTTCGGCCAGTCTAACCCCTGCTCCGTGGGATAAGGGGGGTCCCATGGGTACTATGCCCGTTCACTTGTACCTTTGTCCTTCCAATGAATTCAAGCAAAAGGGAGATTACACTTCAGACGAACTTCCTCTTAAAAATATATATATATATATATATATATATATATATATATATATATATATATATATATATATATATATATATATATATATATATATATATATATATATATATATATATATATATATATATATAGGCCTTTGCGCCACTTGAACATGTGAAAGATCAAAGGTGGCCCAAAAGATCAATAACTATTTAATGTCTACGTTTCCCTCATAAGTGGGCCAAATTGATCATGTTTAAAAACCTATGAAAGGCGCCTGAACAGAGCTGACTTACATAACTCCCACCACCTATATGCAATGATGAGGATCAGTTTGAACCCTATTTCAATCATATGGTCAAATGATAACTATCTCATAAGATAAGCAATCATTACCTAAGCTCATGTCAAAAACCTTGCCAACCATTTAGTACCCATACTTCTCAAAGGAATATGCAATATTGCACATCTTGCATTACCATTTGCAACTAAATGCATATCACTCGATGGTTCAACAATCATCACATGAACCCTACTCCAGCATATGGTCAAGTGGGAGCTATCCCACAAGATAAGCAATCATAACCTAAGCTCATGTCAAAAAGCTAGCCAATACAAAACAAACATAATATGTGGACAAACGAAAGCAGCCATACTAGTAAGGGGGTCATCTGCAAACAAATTTGGCATTCTCAAACCTCAATAAATGCCACCGTATTGACAATGTTGGAATGACTCTCATTGAAGATCAAAAGAGCACCCTTCCTTTGAGCAAATTAGGATTTGGTCAAAGTTTTGAATGGGGGTTTCCTTAGGTTCTTGTCAGAAGATTCGCTTGGCTTTAACAAAGTCTAATCAAAGATAATATATACAGCTTTAAGAACATTCTTGACAGTCCTAAACATTCTCTTTTTTCTTTAGGGCAATGCTTTTTTTGGGCTTTAGGAACATCCTAGATTGATGAACAATCAAGGTTGTTTTATGCTCTGTGTGCAAAAAGCAAACTATTGATCTATTGTTAGAAAAAGAAGATCAATAGTATTATAATATAATTCACTATTGTCATAATTCTATTTGATAAAGATCTATAGAAGACATTATTTTGAAGGCACATTGGTATTCGAGTTCATCTAAACTATCCCTATTGTTCATTTGGAGGGTTCATAATGTGGTGGCCAATATTGTTTCTATCAGTATGCCCACACTTACAGATCTGTATATATGTACATGTGTGTGAGCGCATGCGCACATGCACGCACACGCGCGCTCTTAAATATGTATAGATGTATGCTTAGGATAAACACCCCTTCAATTTACATATTGATAAGTTGTAATATCAATATATTGATACAATATCAATAGCATGATAATCTTGTAGACCATACGAGAATGCGGATGAACAACCTAGCCACTTGCACATATTACCAAGAAATGTTTAACTAAAATAACTATCAAAAAGCTAACTTCAAAGTCATCGATTCTCCCAAAATAGAGGTCAATAAAGGCAATATCCAAAAATAAATTACAAGTAACATGCTCACACTTATACTCAAAACACACTACCACTTGACAATTGACAAAAGATGACGAAACTCACTCTATTGAAAATAAATTAACAAAAAAAAAATCAATTCACTATGATACATATTACAAACCCAAAAATACACAAAGCTATCTTCTTCTAACAGAGAACTTGAAGACCACGGATCCAATATCATGTAAATGAAGTTGATAAATTTAAAGTTTGTTGTTTGAGCATCCCATGCAAGGTGAGGAGCATAATCTGGCCATAGTTGTCAACCAACCCAAACAAACTCATTAGTAAGAACAAATCGCTTAAGACAGTTGAAAAGGTACAACAGTCATACTCAGTTGTTATCCTAGTCATATCATACATGACTTCACACTCAAACACAAGCATGTATATTCATATATCACTATACCATAGCCTATAGGTACCAAGAACAGTGACAGTTCCCTTCATAAAGCAAGGAAAGCATCGGACTATTTTCAGTTATTATACAAAAATTTTACTATTTATGAAGATTCCTATCACTAAAGGAATAACATGCATTCCGAAGCATAAGTGAAAGGTAACCTCAAAATCTTGGAGTCACAAATAGAAAAGTAGAAGTAGCTCAAATAATACCATGGAGGATGATACCTTTTAGTTACAAAATGTTGCCATATGTGATTTACGCAAGATTCGAGCTTACAGTCAAAGAGAAGCATCTAAACATGCTCTTGACTATTGCTACCTACATCTAATTACTACATTGGTAAGTCAAAGCCAATATTGTCTATTCTAATATGGGGCAATAATGTCTATTCCGAGCTTACAACTTTACTATGGCTTGCTTAATTTTTATTTAAGTATCTAAACATGCTCTTGACTACTACTTCAAATCTGTTCTAATATGCAGCAATACAAGTCATGGAATTTCTTAATAAGCATAGTTAGTAAGGTATGATTCGTACGATCTATACCGTACGTATTAATGCAGTACTACGTACGTACCATAATAAAATCATGTTTATGAATAAAATGCATCAAAATAAAGGTTTAAAACATCATTTATAGCTATTTTTAACCATGTGGGATATGGCCATCATATCGGGAAATTGAAATTTGGATGCATGATGTAACATCATTTTCTTCTTTTAATGCAATCAAATTTGATTCATCACATGTCAAATTTAAATAAGCTTTACAGGCTAATCAAGAATCAAGAATCACAAATTAAAATGTCACACCATACGTCATGACTCAAATTTCATACATCAATCATCAATGATCAATCATCATAGTACATACATGATCCTAAAATCCAACTTCAAGTCACCTCAAACATGATCATCATGATTCATGAATCATCACCAAGAGTACATACATATATGATAAATCATAAATCATAAATGACAAGATGACAAGTCATAAGTCCACAATGGTAAATACTAAAAACCAATGAAAAGCATCATACATGATAGTATACATCAATCATCATAATGTCAATAAAGTGACGAATCCAAAACTCTAATCAAAATGTCATATAAATCATAATCAACAATGATCACTCATCATCCGCATCCTCCATCTCATTAACATCACTATCATCATAATCATCATCAAGAGAATCGGACGTTGTCATCTCATAAGTAGATGACGATGGAGTGTGAGGATCACTGACAAGATTTTCCTCATCATCAAAAAGAGAGGTAAGCGACATTGATGGTAATGTCTTCCTCCCCTTCCTCCTCGTATATGTAGTAGTCGGTGCTCGACTCGTGCTAGCTCCATCCTTATGCGAAGTGATCGATGCACGCCGAATAATCAACCCATTCCCAAGACCGCTGACTCCTCTGACCCTTCCTCTACTACTACATCTTGTTTGCCTCACATCTATAAAGCAAAGCTATCTATATAGTTCGGTAAAAAGAAGCTCCTCATCATCTCGAGGCATGTCATATGATGAAAGAGGAGTGTCTCTCACGGAAGGCCCCAAAATCTGTCCACATTCACCTAAACAAAAAGGAGTATCAAATCATGAATTAGTAAGATGTCATGGAAAAGTAAACACATGAATGATGCTACATCATTGAAATCTAAAATTTTATGCAAATCTACTTACCTGTTTGAGAGTCTTCATGTTAGGGATATTTTGCAACATCCTTAAAATGGTGCGATAATATATTAATTTTTCTATTTATTTAGGACTAAGTTTATTCCTCACCTTTCTATAAATAAAAGAAAAAGCACTCCAATTCCTCTCACATCCACCGAATGAGCAATCTTAAGAGAAGACCTTGAGAGCATATGTGCATAAAGTAATGAATGGAAAACCAAAATTTTGCCACCAAAAAAGTGGTTCTACCATTGACTCTCTATCCCAACATGTAGGGGAAAGAAAAGAAGGATTCCCCTCTCATCCATATAGCAATTTATTTGCTAACATGTCATTATATAAAAGTATGGGAACTATAGATGACATATATTGAGGCCAGTCCGATATAGCTCAACATCAACATATAATTGGGGGCTTTTGAATGTTGGATGTTCATCTAGGAGTGTAAAAGAAAAATGCTTGTAGAGCGCTTGTGAATGTACAAATCTTGTTTATGATTTTTATTTTGATCATGTGAATGTTTTAAATGTGGACCTTGCAACTCATATTACCTCAAACAACCCTTAGATATCGTGTAGTATCCAAAATTATCACATGATACACTTGCACTTGTGATTTCTTCTCGTGATCCGACAAACTCTTCGTATTTTACCTAAACCTCTAGAAGGAATGGAAGGAAGAAATGTATCTTTTAATTTGACATATACCTAATGATGATATTTGTTTGAGCTTTTGATATCAAAAGACACATACATTTATAAATTAAAAAATATATATATAAAAAAAAAGAGAAAATTTGAAGAGTCGAAAGATATCCATAATCTTTCATCAAGTTAATCTTATGTGGAAAGTACTCAAATATCTTCTTGGAAATCGAAAGATATCCATAATCTTTCATCAAGTTAAGCTTATGTGAAAAGTACTCAAATATCTTATGTGGACACTAGACAAATCCCTATATAAATCTAATATGAAGCTAAATCGCAAAGAAACTTGGGAATTTTCAAAGTTCAAGAGAGCTTGAATTTCATCTAAAGAAGATTCTTCATTAGATTCACAAGATAAAGTTCACACGAATTAAGTCTCATGCTCTACCAGACTTAGGTTCCATACTTTGGTATTATCTTTGGACTTCAATACTTTGGTATTATCTTTGGACTTAAGAATGCAGCATAAGAGCACTACTTCAAGTAACATTGAAGTATTTACCAATTGAAAGATTCATACAATATCATAAGTTTGTCAGAGAGAAGACGAAAAAAATTGGAAATATCTTTCTAAAGTGTTTCTTATGTCTCTCTCAAAACAATTAGTATTTAGGGAGGGGAGGATTATAGGAAATATTAACAAATGGACATGTATAAATCCTGATTGTAGATATTTTAGGCTAGATTTTATTGATCACTGTATGTATTCATTGCAATTATGAATAGTTTGTTTCATAGGTCAGAATTAGAATTAGATCAAAGAGAGGGTCAACAATGGACATTTTGGAGATAGAAAAATGGATCACATATCATAAATTACTCAAGGAGAGCAAGCCAACCATATATAACACTTGCCAAACAAAGGAATAATATCAGCCTTAAAAGTAAAACCCTAGTCTACTTATCAAAACCCTAAAATCAAAATCAGAATACTTTATAAAAGTCAAAGTCTAAAAGTCAATGCCACATGGCATACTATTATTCCTTGTGCCAAACTTTAACCACCATTGTCACTTGGAAATTAATGTCACGTCATCATCAAACTTGCATAAAATTAATTATGGCTTTTCATGATTTTGGGACAAGCTTGTCACTTAGGTTTTTGTAAAAAGCCATCGATCCTTGCTATATAAATACAAGCCATTCTTCACATAATCTATTTAGGAGAGCTACTCTCACAAGCCATCACTTGGAGGAGTTGGAACTTGGTACTCTCTCACACACAAGGAGAAGGTGATTTACATCAAGCTTGGAGTTAAAAGGAGTTATAGTGTGTGCTTCACCCCTTGAAGAACTTGGGAGTATGCTCATAAACTTGGAAGCTCTTATACTCTCTTGTGAGAGGTTGCTCTTGGAGACTATTTTCAGCATGAGCCTCTTCATTGCCTCACTTCCCTTACTCTTCACTTGCTCTCTTTGGTGCTGATGAATTGTGAGTATACTTCCTCTATAGTTCTAGGAGCATATCATGATCTTGTACAACTTGATCATTAATTGGAGATGGTAATTTCTTATCATACTTGTGTATCTTGTATGTGTGTTCTAGGGTTGCCTCGATATGAGAACTACAAGGTAAGGTACTTGGTTCGAGTCCCGTTCAACACTGAGGCGTACGGTACTTTCGGTTCGTGGCTCTGGAGTTTAATGAGATCGTTTGAAATTAGGGGTTGAGTTGAGGTTAGAGAAACGGAAGTTATTTCGAATATCATGCGCAGCGGCCAGCCGTACATTGACCTTGTTACCTTACACCCCTCTACTGATTGAGCCAGACTCCATCTTGCCCAAAGCTTGAGCAAGAGCTTGACCACAACTCTAAGCAACTACCCAGCGTCCCGAATGTGGAGTGAGAAGACTCTACCCGTCGCTCGCGTTGGAGTATCAGTCAATAAGTTTGAGTCTCTATTGGACCCGAATTTGAGCACTTCTACCCTCTGTTGGACCTGAGCTTGAGCACTTCTACCCGAGTGTACTTTGAAGCTTGGTTGAGTGTTTTATGCCCCCTAAGTGCTCATTGCTCACTTCTTAAGGCCTACTATCTATTAGAAATTGAGTCCCCGCCACCGTTTGAGCCCTTTGAGCATAAAAAAATCCTACCCACCAATCCATCTTCATCCTTGATTCCTTTGAATATCTATGGTCCATCTTCAAGCCTCTCAGCCATCATACCTCGTGTCGTGTCCAACGTTTGGTATGCACATATCGTTAGCCATGCTTTGGCTAGTAGTTCAAGTGCATCTAGTTCCAGTATTCGAAGATGGACATGCACGTATTGTGGTAAAGATTTTTCTACTAATATGACATGCCTTATAAATCATGTATCTAGTGTAGGAGGTATCTCTGCATGTGAGACGGTGCCTCTTGAAATAGGAGAGGCTATAAAAAATGAGCATCATCTTGCTCAACAAGGAAAGGATGCTCTATTATATCTAATGGATGGAGTGACACTAGGACACGCCACATCATTAATATATTGGTATCTAGTTGTCGTGGCACATATTTCCTACAAGCCATTGATGCTAGTAGTGCAAAAGTCCGCATCATTGGAGACTTTATTTTTTAGCACATAAAGACTGTTATCCTTGAGATTGGGGCTGAGAATGTGGTACAAGTTATCAAAAATAATGCCTCCAATTGCAAAAGGATGGGGAACTCATAGAGAAAGAGTTTCCTACAATTGTTTGGACTCCATGTGCCCCACACTGCTTGGATCGTCTTTTGGAAAACATAGGCAAATTGTGTTGGCTTGCACCGTTGGTGAGTGATGCAAAGAGGATCGTGACTTTTATATGCAAAAACCATCAAGCACTTGCTATTTCCGTTGCCATAGTTCAGTGGATATGATTCGTCTTGCCGACACCCGCTTTGCATACACACACACACACACACACATATATATATATATATATATATATATATATATATATATATATATATATATATATATATATATATATATATATATATATATATATATATATATATATATATGTGTGTGTATATATATATATATATATATATATATATATATATATATATATATATACATATATACACACACACACACATATACATACATACATGCATGCATGCATGTACGTATGTATGTATGTATGTATGTATGTATGTGTGTGTATATATATACATATATATATACATATATATATATATATATATATATATATATATATATATATATATATATATATATATATATACACACACACACACGCACACATATACATACATACATACATACATGCATGAATGCATGCATACATACATACATACATACATACATACATACATATATATTATATATACATATGTATATATATATATATACATACATACATACATACATGGTTATTCAGAGACTCCAGGAAGACGATGTTTTGCCCATATCCGTGATTGATCGTCAATGGGCTTCCATGCATATAGCAAACACTGAGCTTGCATGTTATGTGCAACGCAAAGTGTTGGATGACATCTTTTGGGCTGATATTGTGGCGATATTACATGTATTGTGATACATATACATGTGCTACGTATTGTGGACAGAGAAGGATCCACTCTCTGTCTTGTGTACAATGTACCACATGTATATGAAGATGCAAGAGGCTATCTCTTCATCGACAACATTATCACTTGTCGAGTATTTTTTATATGTTTCATTGTTTTGAAATAATTATTTTCATTAGATAGAAGTTTTCATTTGAATTTTGAATCGTTTGAGTATTCCAATGGTACAGGAAGCAAGTTATCATAAACTTGGTGGATGCACGATGGGATACACTATCTCATCCTATCCATGGATTTTCAACGCTCTTGTATCCCTTTTTCAAGGAACCTACATTATGGGCACAAACGAGTCTTCACTTGATGAACGATCACTACATGGAGCACATCTTGAAAGCACATCAGCAACTCGCATCCGATAGCGAGTTTACAGGCTACATGAGCAATGTTGGTATTGCTTATGGGCAGAGTACCTCGCTTCGAAAGGGGGTGACCATGCGACCTCTTAAGTGGTGGTAGCATTATGGTTATGGTCATCCTACCATTGCACCTGTTGAGTTGCAAGTTCTCTCATATGTAAATGATTATAATAGTATTTGATTTCTCTTCTTTTGCTAGCTTTTGATGAAATTTTGATGCTATATTTATTATTGATCATACTAAATAGGATCCTTCTTTGAGTGCATGTGAGCATAATTAAAGCTCATATTCCAATGTGTCATATTCCAATGTGCACACCAAACTACGAAATCGTTTGAGTGTCGCACAATTAGAGCACGTTGTTTTGCAAGGCAAACCTACGCCTTGTACAAGACTTGAAGAAGTTGGATGCTCCAATGCAGGTAAACTAATTTATAATTTTAACATCCATGATCCAATAAAAATTGTAGATTAATTTTTGTCACTTGAAAGTTGAAAATTGAATCTTAAATTTTTTAATCCATTTCATGTTTCCATTGCAGGTCTCACCTACCATATTTGATGAGAATACATACACTCAAGAAGATGTGGAAGCTCGAATCGAAAATGAGGAGGACATATACTGTACTTTACATTGAGAGCTCGAGAGCATTGAAAGGAGAGTGACTAGGGCTCACTCATGTGTTCTATCAGTGTAGGCATAGTCATGTATTGATGTTCCCTCTACAAGTTCTATGATAGACTGCCGACGGAAGTTATGCCCACGACACAAAGGAGCTTCACTTGTAGATCATGATGACATCGGAGAGGCAGATGCTAGTGTGTTGGATATGGTTCCTATTAGGGAGCCTGTGAATGATGATGAAGAAAATGTTATTAGTATTGGAGACATTCTTTCATCATCCTCATGATCAAAGGATTTACACGAGTAGTAGCATGTAGCCATTGATATGTATGATCATATGACATTGATGTATCATGTCACATACTCACATGATATGTTTTTGATTTGTTATGTATTTGGATCATGGATGATAGATCTTTCAAGCTTAGTTCTTGGTACTACATAGTTGACAATGGACATTATGCCATTTTTGTCTTGTTTTTCATTATGTATTCCATTTCTCTTGAGATGTAATGGAGATGTTTGCACATTTCATTTTGTCATATCTTTTCTATATTCTACATTGTTTGGTTTCAAATTACATTGATGTTGTGTAGTGGCACTTGAATTCCGATATCATTCATATGAGTCGTTAAGGCTAAGATGAGTATGTAACATGTATTTAGACGAGTAGTAGCATGTAGCCATTGATATGTATGATCATATGACATTGATGTATCATGTCACATACTCACATGATATGTTTTTTATTTGTTATGTATTTGGATCATGGATGATAAATCTTTCAAGCTTAGTTCTTGGTACTACATAGTTGACAATGGACATTATGCCACTTCTGTCTTGTTTTTCATTATGTATTCCATTTCTCTTGAGATGTAATGGAGATGTTTGCACATTTCATTTTGTCACATCTTTTCTTTATTCTACATCGTTGGTTTCAAATTACATTGATGTTGTGTAGTGGCACTTGAATTCTGATATCATTCATATGAGTCGTTAATGCTATGAGTATGTAACATGTATGTATGTATGTATAATGTATGACCTCTCTCTCTCTCTCTCTCTCTCTCTCTCTCTCTCTCTCTCTCTCTCTCTCTCTCTCTCTCTCTCTCTCTCTCTCTCTCTCTCTCTCTTACATATATATATATACACACACACATATATATATATATATATATATATATATATATATATATATATATATATATATATATATATATATATATATATATACACACACATATATACCCTAACGTACCTTACGAACCTTACCCTCGAGGTAAGAGTCGGTTCACGTATCTTACCTGTACCGAACCTTACAAACCTAACCACCTTGGTGTGTTCTCTTGTTTATGTGTCATGTATGTTCCTTGGCTAACACAAATGATCCAAAAGTCACTTATCAATAAAACTTGGTCCCAAAGTCACATAACTAGTTTTGAGACTTCTAAAACTTAAGCTCCTCCTCCATATTTTTGCACATCGATCTCTCTACTTCATGTGTCATGTAGAAGCACACCCCTTTGGTGTTTGATACAACCAAGCACATCTTCACGTAGCTCTCTTCCTCCTCTTCCATACATGCATACATACATACACACGTGTAATAATGTAAAGCATTCTATCATATTTGGGGAGGAAAAAAAGCTAGGAACTTCAAATATGATCAACTTTTAATCTTAGAAACAAAGAGATGATATGCTTTGTTAAAATGTATCAAAGAAATTGCATCATTATGCTTCTTAGCAAATATGAATCTTTTTATGTTTTGTTACAATGTGTTCTAGGCATTGTACCACTATGCTCCTCAATAAATGTGGTACAATTCCAAAGGTATGCAAAAAGCTTGACATACAAGAATTAAGTAGAGAGGCAAGAAGCTTTGTTACAATGTGTCCAAGGGATTACCTCACTTTGCTCCTTAGTAAAATGTACCTTTTTTTACATTGGTTTTAACAAATCTACATGCTAAGCAAGACATTGTGAACAAGTTGGTTTGTGTCTGTGAAGTTGTGAAACACTCACGATTGTTGCAAGTAAATTGTTCAATTCATGTACACAACCTTGTATACTTCACATTGAAATTTTGAATAAATTGGACCCTCTTCAATAAGAGTTTATGAGAGTTTTCAATTCTGAGGAATAATGTAAAATCAACCTTAGAGACCTCACCTATTTAGCTAAAATTATCAAACATGCATGTTACACAAGACCTCACTTATTAGCTACAATTACCAAACAACAACTACCAAAATATGCATGTTACACAAGACCTCATTAGCTACAATTATCAAACATGGATGTTACACAAACTTTCTTAATTCATATTTGTTTTAAGGAAGACACAAAGTGAAAATGTGAGATGCTACAAAAGTTCAAGAAGTATCATTGGTCACCAATATAACATGCAATTCATACTCAAATAGTTCCCTAATAATCAATGAAATAGAAACAATAAAGAGAAACATCTGCTTACAAAGATGTATTATACCCACTTACAATGAGAGATCATACAATGTCAGCATTCCCATAAGCGCAAGACAATGAGGACATTAGTTCTCTATATACAAAAAAGTTAGGCATTGAAACCATTGAGCAATATACTTCAACAAATCATCCATTCCATTCAAATTCTTCCACATATGTCAAGAAAAATCCAATGGCTCTACTGTACCAAATTCCAAAGGAAAATGTCAAAGGCCATACTTGTTAACAATGCTTGCCTCTTCAAATCCATGCTACATGGATTCAAAATGCAAAACCCGTATACCAAACTGAAGACATAGTAGGGAAAATTAGCACTTCAATGTGAAAAAAAAATCTATTGTAAGCTGTGTTGGCAAATATGCCATGCTTGAGATATCCAGATCCTACAATTTATGGACAAGGATAGAATGATATCAGTGAATAAATAAAGTTCATATAAGGGACCATCATAGAATGTGGCTCTAAAAATTCATAATAACTGTATGATGTCGAATGCCTTTCCACGTCTCAAAATGTCTAAAGGTATAGTCATTGCATCCTATACTTGCACGCGAGATTCTTGGCCCATAAGCTCCAATAAAATGCTCGGAAAACAGACCAGAAGTTCGGCTGACAGCAAGTAAGGACAACAAAAATAGAAGATGCTAGCAACTTTGCAAACCACATACCTCTTTTCGAATAAATGCTACGTGCTCCAAGTGCGAATCCAAATGCCAAAACAATCACACCTGCCGTCTTCACCCATCCTGTCATAAAGATCCAGCCAAACTTGAGCAGAGATCTATTCACCTCCAAACTACAAGTGCACATCAAGAGCGAACGTGAAGAAACTGCGAGATCTATGTGCTTGCATAACGAAACGATAGCAACACGGTGTGAAATAAAATGACGGAAGAACTGAGCGATCGGAACATAGAAAGCAAGGTTGGAAGAAACAAGCTCACATGCAACGACGTTTTTCACATCTTCATTGAGAAGATGAATATTGAAGCGGAAGAATTAAACTTGCCTGTCGCATTGCTGATGCTTATAGGTTGGGATCCCTCTGAGGTCCAGCCGGAAAAGGTGTCAGAGTTCGCTTGACCCAGAATCCAGGAACCCGAGCCCGAACCCGAACCACTGGTAGGTTTATCCTCATTCGTTTCAAATGCACGCTTCTCTTGAATAAGCTCTCCATCGTTTTCCAAAGCTCTACATCGGATACTATTGGCAACTTCAGTCTTACGTGCCAATATGCTCGGTTGAGAACAAGAAAGTCGAGTCTGTCGGGCCCAAAATGGACGATGGTCGCATAACCACGATACAGAAGTTGATCGCACAGACAGTTCCATTCGACAGGAAACTGAAAATGAACGTTTCAACAGACGAAGAACGACACTCGCGCCGGATGGAAGAAAGCCGGGCAAAGTAGCAGCTTTAAAATTTTCGGAGATAGAAGGAATAATCCAGAAGTCCGCACCCACGCTTAAAAGTAGAGACAAGGGAATACTGTGTGTTTTGCTTCAATAGCGAACTCAATTCGGGGAGCAAGGAGAAAAAGCATAGAACTTGCTAATAATGTAGCGCTGCAGTAGTCTGCATGAATTACTGTCGCAGGTCGTGACGACGACTGAACGCTAGGGTTTAGGACTCTGTAACTGATGAACCAAAGCGACCGCACAGGCCGGACGTTTACGAGCGCTGTTTTGCTACGTTGGAAGCTCCACCTGGCGTACTTCCTTAATTCCTTCTCGTGTTGGAAATGTAGCGTAATTGACCACCTTCATATCTGTTCGGTAACGTGGACTTTCGAGCTGCCCCAGTTGAAGCTCGTTTGTTAAACGGCGCCCGAAGCCAAGGATTCTCGCACAGAAAAAGGATCGTTCCGTGATTCAAAAAGTTCTAAAAACATTTTTACGAGGCTTTTTACAAGCGCCGTCACGGGAACCTCCGCTGGGCAGGTTTCACGTGTGAACAGAGCTTACTCTTCAGGAAGGACAAGTTTATGAGTTTGAAAAAAAGTATGAGTTATGTGGAAGGTTAACTCTCTCTAAGTGATCTTTTTTTTTTCCAACTGGAGGTTCAGCCGAAGCCTACTCTCGCGAGCTTTAACTTTGAAATTGCAATTGTACAAGTAAACAGGCATAGTATCCATGGGACCCCCCGTATCCCACAAAGCAGAGGTTAGACTGCCCGAAGGTAACACAAGAGAGAATAGATTTCAACTGGAAATATCATGGTCTACATTGGCCTTAGACCCACACTGTTCTTCCGATCCTGGGGATTGAACCTTCGCCCTTGCCTCAAAAGGCGGAAGGCCCAGCCAGCCCAACTCTCTAAGGTGATCTTTTGTGAAGAGTTCGAGCTTGTTTTAGAGACTCAAAGCTCATTTTGGGATGTGTGACGATCAACACAATGTGATTGTCATGGGCGGCCTTAGGGATCAATAATGGAGAGATTTGGTTGGTGAATGTTGGGGACAAGCATGGATCAATGTGGTTATCCAAGTGTAGCAAACATTAGACTAACACCACGGAGAAGAGGTGCTCTTCATCTTCCAACCATCCAATATATAACTCTATTAAGGGGATCCTTTCTAGGCAAGTGCACACGTGTGTGTCGCTTGTCCTGGTTCTCTCAAGTCAACTAGTGGTAAGTTTGCCATGTGTCCTAGTCTACTACAATCAACTCAAGTTAACTCAAGTTCGATGCTTCTATCAAGTTAATTCGAGCTCAATGCTTCTAGAAGGCTCAAGAGATCTCCTGGAAAAATACACCTCCATGCTTCCCATGGGGGTTCAATCCAATACTCCTTTCCATCCATTAGGCTTAACCACTAGGCTAAGCTCTTAACTTGCCTAATCCCATAGAGAACTTTCTTCTTGAAGAACATTTTCATCCTCAAATATGTGGTTCATCATATGAGTTGTATTAGAGAATTTCCTCAAACCGTATGATCTATTCTATAAAGCATGGTCGTGACCTCTTCCATAATTCACCTCATCTTTCAATCCGGGATCCTATCCTTCTAGTCAATTGAAGGAAGGAGAATTATTAATACAAAGTGTTGATCCATGATCAACTACCTATATTCATGTCCCTTCATTCCCTTAACTAGGCATCTACGTTCATAATGTATCTTTTCACAAATGCATTTGTTTTCATCATGGACTAGTTGGATGAGTAGGTCCTCTTATTCGATGGTAATATTTGATCAAAAAGTTCCAACTACTTTGGAAAACTAGGTGATACCTTAGAGAGGACTTTTGATATAGCGTTTCCTTGACTACCCAAAATTATTTAGGGATTGCATTGGATCTTTCAAGGAATTGTATACCCCTTTCTTCTTAGTTCGATCCCCTATGCATGTTGTTTGCTTGATTCAGTGTCCAACCAGCTCGATTTATTCTCCATAGATGGTATGCTTCTTTCTATAACGAATATGATGTTCCATTGGGGAACTCATAGAGTTGATACATACTATGGTTCAGTTCGGGCTACGCAGAAATTGCAGCTTGTACATAGTGATGTCTGTGGTCCTATGCAGACACCTTCTTTTGGAAACTATCTTTACTTCGTGACTTTCATTGATGATTTTTCCAGGCATGCATGGGTATATCCATTGAAGGTAAAGTCCGAAGTGTTTTTGTGCTTCAAACAGTTTTTGGTTTTGGCTGAAAATCTGTCAGCATGTAAAATGGGCACCCTCCGTTCTGATCGAGGGGGGGAATACATGTCTTCTTATTTTAATGCATTTCTGGCTGAACGTGGGATAAAACATGTATACACCTCAACAGAATGGAGTTGCTGAACGGAAGAACAGGTCACTCATGGAGATGGCGAGGTGTATGGTCAAGAGTCAGGCTTTACCACATAGTTTCTGGCTTGAGGTTGTCATGTGTGCAGCATATGTACTTAACAGGTGTCCCACTAAAGCGTTGCAGTCTATCACTCCATATGAGGCTTGGAATGATCGCAAGCCATCTGTTGCTCATCTGCGGGTTTTTGGTTGTTTGGCATATGCACTAGTGCCTGAACAACATCGCAGAAAATTGGATGATAACGCAGTAAAATGTATTTTTGTTGGGTACAGTTCTGAAAGTAAAGGCTATCGTCTGTATCATCCACAGACTAAACGCATTCTGGTTAGCCGTGATGTTGTCTTTGTGGACGATGCTATTCAGCCATTGCTTTCATGTACTAAGGAGACATCTGTTAGCTCTAAAGACATGTATGATACTTTGATGCCTCTTTTTACAGGTGGACAATCTAGTGCTGGTCCTAATGAGGCAACTTCTCAGCCTTTGTAGGTTTCATATGATGATGCAGATCATTCCATTTCTGATGCAGATTTACATGATGCACTTGTTGATGAAAGAGCTGATATTGAGCAGGCAAAAACTATGCCAAAATGGCTGGTGCAGACTTTGCGTGATAGCAAATTAGATGCACCTTTGTCATATCATACTCGTTCAGGCTCTCATAGTGCCTCCTTTGCATCAGATTGCTATGCTATGGTTGCATTTAGCCTCTGTGATGAGAATGAGCCTGTTTCTTTTAATGAAGCACAGAATTCAGAAAATTGGATGGCTGCTATGCAATCTGAATATGATGCTATCATGAAGAATGGTACATGGTCTTTATGTGACTTGCCTCCTGGCAAGAAGGCCATTGGCACTAAGTGGGTATACAAGCTGAAGCGTAAACCTGATGGTACAGTTGACAGGTATAAGGCTAGGCTTGTTGCAAAGGGTTTTGCGCAGGAAAGAGGCATTGATTTTGATGAGACCTTTGCACCTACATGTCGTACGACTACTGTTCGGAGCATTTCTGCGCTTGCAGCCCATCATGGTTGGAATGTGCATCAGTTGGACATTAAAACAACATTTCTGAATGGTGACTTGCATGAAGAAGTGTATGTTTTTCAGCCCCGTGGCTTTGTGCAGAAAGGGCATGAAAACCAGGTGTGTAGGTTAAAAAAGGCATTATATGGCTTAAAGCAAGCACCACGTGCTTGGTATGAGAAGATACATGCCTATCTGGTTGCACATGGTTTTGTGAACAGTCCAACTGAAAGCTCACTGGTCCTATTGAGAAGCATATTGCTGATTTCAAGGCTGATTTGCATGCCTCATTTGAGATGTCTGATTTGGGGCATTTGCATCACTATTTGGGCATTCAGTTTATGCAAGTTGATGGTGGAATGGCTTTGTGTCAAACGAAATATATTGACACATTATTGCAGCGTTTTGGCCTTGAAGACTGTAAGACTATTGCCACTCCTATGGAGACAGGTTTACGATTGAGTCTTCATGATGCTGGAGATGCATTTGATGTTGTTCTCTATCAGCAGGCTGTTGGGTGCTTGATTTACTTATGCATTACTCAGCCAGATATTCAGTTTGTTGCCTCACAGATGAGCAAGTTTATGCATTGCCGAGGAGTCACACATTGGAAGGCGGTTAAGCGCATCTTTCGCTACTTGAGTGGTACTCGGCTACTTGGGTTGTTTTATCCCAAGGGGGGATCACTACCGCCAGATTTGCATGCTTTTTCTGACTCAGATTGGGCCGGTTTCTATGACACTCGTGTGTCCATCAGTGGTTTTTGCTTCATGCTTGGTAGCTCATGTATATCTTGGTTGAGCAAGAAGCAGCCTACTGTGGCCACTTCCAGTTGTGAGGCTGAGTATAGGGAAGCTTTCACAGCGACTGTTGAGTGTGTGTGGCTTAGACGCCTTATGGCTGATTTGGGTGTTGGCCAGTCTTCTGCCACCACCGTCTTCACCGACAGTCAGAGCGCATTGGCAGTTGCAAGGAACCCTGTGTTCCATTCGCACTAAGCACATTGAGGTGCATTATCACTATGTCAGGGAGAGGTTCTCTGCTGGGGAGATCGGCTTGGCATATGTGCCCACGCAGGAGAACATTGCAGACCTTTTCACGAAGGCTCTGCCTAAGGAGAAGTTTGAAGCTTTCCGCAAAGCTTTGGGCTTACTTCCTTTTGTGGAGTGATTTCCACATAGCTTGGCACTTCCTTATACATGAGTGCCAGCTCCTTGTTCACCGCATCACTCCCAGGGGGGATTTGTTGATATATTTAGGTAGTGATGTGGTGAACACACTAGGACCGCCGGGGCACTTTTTTCCCTCTTTAGGAGGTTTTTTTCCCCCGGCTTGTATATACGCCTATTGCCCTAATGGGCTACTTATCTTTGTACATTCTCTAGTAATACATTCAATATTGTGTGTTGTGCTCCAAGCTTCTTCTTCTTCCTTGTGCTGTTTGCGTGCTTCCGCAGACATCTATCTCCAACAGATATGCAAGCTAGCTGCAGTCAATTTATAGGATTATACTTGCATATTTAGGGGTTGTACAACACACACCATCAACAAGAAGATGACATCTCATATATTTTATTCGCCATTTTCACTTGGCTTCATCATACTATTGTAATTATATATATTGTGCTTGTTTTGGTGATGTTATAGGTGAAATAAACTTGCATAAAAAGATTATCTTCAATATATGGAAAATTTTTTATCTTGATATGCCCATATGACGATGGATATTGTGATAAAAGATCCCTAGGACTAATTTTGACCAATTTTCTGATAAGAGTGGGGTTGAGGATATCTTCTTCAAATTTATGGCATGGGTCTTGGATGAACTTGAACCAATGCTCCTACATTTTATTATCTATGGGTCTTTTTGTTGGAGCAGAACAATCAACAATTAGTGATTACATAAAATTCAAAAGTGGAAAGATGAATGAAAGATTGAAGATTAGTTTCAAGGAAAAGAGGAGATTCAGAAACAAAGTTCTTTGTACATTAGTATTGTAAATATTTCAATGTATTTGGAAAAATGACGAGTTAGACTTGTATATATATAGAGAGATGAGATGAACATTATGTATGTCATCCATTAGATGTATGAAAACTTATGAGAGGAAAAAGTTTTCAGAGAATTGCGCGTCGATCTTTTCTCTGATTCTCCTTCTGTGTTTAATCTTTTGAGAAATCCTTTTGTACATGTCTAAATCCATAGTTAATCTATCTATGGTTAATGTTTGAGAGTTCAATTGCAAACAGGCTGAGAGAATTTTGAATAGGAACATTCATATGTAAGAAAGTTCTGAGTGTCTTCTGAAACAGGCGCATATTCGATGATCAAAGAAATGGACAATGCTCAGTGTATAGTGTAAAGTTTTACACAAATGAGCATTCAAAATTTAAGTTGAGAGGTAAGCCATCTATTGCTAAAAGCATTTGCTTAAACGGGTTCTAGTTTCGGAGAACCATGTCTTAGAAGTTGCAGGTGTCAAAGTCGACATTACAGAGAGACAGTTTCAGACATAGGTAAATTGTTTGTGTCATTTCTCACAATCTACTCGAGCATTTGAAGTATTTTAACTTGGAGAAGGTGCGCAAGCTCTAGGCGACACATCCTACAAATTTTCATCAGAAACTTTACACAAATGATTAGTCAATGATTGATTAATGTGCAGCAGACTTTTCTGAGAAACAAGTTTCTTCACAGTTAGCTACTTTCTTGATAGTTTGGTACTTGTCTTCCAAAATTGGTTGAAGTTTATATTTGTTCTTGATACAGAGGTGGTCTAACATCAAGAATAGCTTGTTCTTTTGGAGATTAACACTCTCCATCACTTTTGAGGGCCCTATCTTGGTTGTTCTTCTCCTATATGGTCAAATAGGCCTTAAAATACTTGTGCTTTGGCACATGCAATCTCATGTATCTCCGCAAGCTAGGTGCTAAAATACTTGTGCTTTGGCACGTGCAACCTCATGTATCTCGGCAACTGGCACTAAGCATTGGCAAGCAGTGAAACGTGTGTTTAGATATCTCGGAGGCACTTTGAGTTTATGTCTCTTTTATGGCAGAGATATTCAGCCTTGCTTGCATGCTTTTACAGATAGTGATTGGGTTGGTTGTTAAGATACTCGCATGTCCACTAGTGGTAATTGCTTTTTCCTTGGAGACTCATGCATATCTTGGTTGAGTAAGAAGCAACCTACAGTGGCGACATCGAGTTGTGAAGCTAAGTACAAGGCATTTTTCATAGCTACAGTGGAATGTATATGGCTGAGATGCCTATTGATGGATCTTTGCATGGAGATTGATGTTGCTACGCATATTCTCACTGATAGTCAGAGTGCTTTGGCTGTTGCACAAAACCCAAACTGACACCGAATCCCATGATTTTTTAGAAAATTGCTGAACTCATTTGACATGTATTCACCTCCTCCATCAGATCTTAATGTTTATACTTCCCTGTCCGCTTTTCCACCATGCATTTAAAAGTTTGGAAGTGAGTGAACACCTCACTCTTCTCTTTCATGAAATATACCCACACTTTTTGTGTATGGTCATTAACAACAGTAACATAAAACCTGCAACCACCCATAGATGTGGTCTTTGCAGGACCCCAAATATATGTATGTACTATTTCTAGTATCTACTCACTAACATGCTGTTCATGTGGAAATGATGCTCTTGACTGTTTTCCAAATTGACATGCTGCACATACCTTTTGCATCTCTGCAACCTTGAAATTTTGTAGTCCATGGACAATCTCCTTTGACTTCATCAATTTCAGCCTTTGCAAGTTTGCATGTCCAATCCATTTGTGCCAGATCTCTATATCAGCAACGACTCCTGCACCTTTTGCAAACATGGCTGCATTCATTTTAGGAATTTTCACATTTAAGGTAACATCCTACCCACTTTGTTTCCTTTGGCAATCAATCTTCCATCGTGTTTGTATTCTTCTACATATAACCCATCAGCATTGAATCTGACTTGTAATCCCTGGTCAAGCATTTGTCCAAAAAAAACAAGATTCTTTGTTATACTTGGAACATGAAGCACATCAGCAAGATGTTTTACCTTCCCGTCCTCCATAGACAATGTTGTGTTTCATGTGTGGCCGATAGGGTGTGATGTGTTATCACTTGTTTCAACATATCTAGGAACTGGCAAAATTTTTGCAAAGTACTAAACCATTCCGCATGACTGGTCATGTGATTTGAAGCACCTGAATCAACATGCCAGACATTACCATTCAATTTTGAAACATGAGTAGACATCGTATTCAGCATGTGATGTTGAACCATGAACAACCTCTCAAAATCATCTCCACTTGTGGATGCATATTTGTTTTGCTTCCTTCTATTATTTTGATTCTTCAACCTGCAATCACATTCAAAGTTTCTAGGTTTAACACAATTAGCATCCTTTATTGTCATTACCTGAATCATTTCTTTGGAAATTTTTGCAACCTCTTTGGCTCCCCCTACCTCAAAACTCTCCTTGGTCTTGGTTATTGTTTCCTATTCCACTTCTAAAACCTCTACCCCTGCCTCTTCCTCTACTAGAGTAGAATTGTTGGGTGTGTGTAGAAGTGTGAGAGACACACGAGAAGCACACACAACGAGCACAAATGCAGCAAGACACATAGAGAAGACGATGGTTGGAATAGCTCTCTCTATTGATGATGAATTGAACTGAAGTAAGAGCTGAATAATATCCCTAAGTACAAAGTACCACCACATATGAGAGTATCAAGTATGTGGTAACATGGGGAAAAAACCTCTAGCCAGCACTAGAGTAAAAAGTGTCCATGTATAGGGAAAAGGTTCACATCAAAGCTACTCAAGGAACACATAAGTGTAACAAACCCCCCTGGAGCGAATGATGTGAACACATACAAGGAGTGACAGATTAGCCCCCACAAGGTAATAAGCCTAAAGCTTTGCGAAGAGCTTCAAACTTTTCGCGTGGAAGAGCTTTGGTGTCTGTCACATTATCTTGTGTAGGCACATATACCAAATCAATATCTCCTGCATGAAGGCGCTCTCTCACATAGTGATAATGCACCTCAATATGTTTGGTCCGTGTACACACTACAACAAAATGGTGTTGCTGAACGCAAAAATAGACATATTGCAAAAATAGCAAGAGCCTTGATGGCTGAGAAGAATATGCCTCATTGTTATTGGGCAGCAACTGCTCATACTGCTATGTACACCATGAACAGAACTCTGACTGCTACTGGACATCAAGTTACATCTGAAGAGAAGCTTACTGGTAAAAAGCCAAACTTATCACATCTGAAAGTTTTTGGTTGTATTGCATATGTACATGTTCCAGATGAATTGAGGATGAAGCTTGATCCAAAAGCATAAAAGTGTGTCTTCATTGGATATTCCCTTGAGCAAAAGGGATATAAATGTTATAACCCACTCACACCATAGGTGAAGGTGAGCAGAGATGTGGTATTTGATGAAATGTCAAGCTTCTATGCATATGCCAAAGAAGGATTGAATCTTGAACCAAATGACAAAGAAAATGCTGAAAAATCAAGTGCAAAATCTCAAGCTTTGAGTGGACCGGATGCATCACCAAGCAATACTATGGCATTGATTATGAGGAAACATTCAACCCTGTAGCTAAAATGTCTAACGTCTGAACACTTGTTGCATTAGCTACAACAAAAGGATGGACATTGCATCAGATGGATGTGAAGAATGCTTTTCTACATGGTGAGTTACATGAAGAAGTATTCATGGAAAAGCTTCAAAGATATGAAGATTCAAAGCATCCAGATTATGTTTGCAAGTTGCAAAAGGCTTTGTGCGGGCTGAAGCAAACGCCTCGTGCATGGCATGCAAGGATTGCTGATTACTTGACCACCATTGGATTTTTTATGTGTGATGCAGATCATTCACTATATGCAAGGAAGGTTGATGATGGCATCACAATTGTGGCTATCTATGTTGATGACTTGATTGTAGGTGGTGATAATGAAGAAAACATCAAAGAGGTAAAGCAACTTCTTATGCAGGAATTTGACATGAAAGATCTTGGTGTGTTGCGCTATTTATTGGGCATTGAGTTTATACATAGAGAAACAGGTATATGGATGTCGCAAAGGCAATATGCCTTGAACATGTTGCAAAAGTATGGTATGGCTGGTTGCAAGGCAATTTCTATGCCATTAGATCAGAATTTGAAGTTCGATACTCCATCAGGTGAAACAATGGAAAATGCTACTATGTATCGAAAAATTGTGGGAAGTTTGATATATCTCACAATTACGAGGCTTGATCTTAGCTACACTGTTGGGCTTGAAAGTCAATTTATGGAGGTTCCCAAGAAGCCAAATTTGGATGCTCTGAGGTGCACTCTACATTATGTGAGTGCTACTTTTGATCATGCATTATTTTATGAAGCTGGTGTAGATTTGCAGGTTCATGGATACAACGATGCAAATTGGGTTGGTAGTACTCCAGATAGAAGATCTACTAGTGGCTTTCTATTCTCACTTGGAGGTGCAACTATTACATGGAGGAGCAAGAAGCAACCCACTATTGTGTTGTCGAGTATAGAGGTTGAGTATAGAGGTGCTGCAATGGCAGCATGTGAGGCATCATGGCTGGAGATGTTACTTGCACCTGGTCTACATGGCCATAGTCAAGCACAACATTTTGGAACAAAGGCATGAGTGTATCGAACACATCTTGTGAGCTAACTGTTGGCTGTTTTTTGCATTCAAGTAGAGGGAAAACTGAATTTTGAGCAAATATCACATCTCGACTCACAATAATTGTGTTCGTCAATGGATGGTACAAATGATATCCCTTACTTTTAGCACTATAACCAACAAATATACATTTCTTTGCCTTGTCATCAAGTTTGTGATGTTGTTGTGATGGCACAAGAGCATATGCCAAACAACCAAACACACGCATATGACTAACCATAGGCTTATGACCATTCCAAGCCTCATAAGGAGTGATGACTCTCAATGCTTTTGTAGGGCAATGATTCAACACAGAATTTGCATACATGACCGCTTCCATCCAAAACTTATCAGGAAGATGCTTTCCTTTAACCATACATCGTGCCATTTCAAGTAGAGTTCTATTTTTACGCTCGGCAACACCATTTTGCTGAGGTGTATATGGCACCGTACATTGGTGTGAAATACCTCTTTTATGAAGAAAAGCATTAAACTCATGTGACACGTATTCACCACCACGATCTGTGCATAGAATCAAAAGCTTTTGTGAAGAAAAAATTTCAACCATAGCTAAAAATGCTTTGAAGCAAGAAAATACCTCATTCTTTGCTTTCATAGGATACACCCATGTATGGTGAGTAGCATCATCAATGAAGGTAACAAAATATACATGCTTCCCAAAAGATGGAGTCTTGACGGGACCACATACATCACTATGAACAAGATGCAATTTTCTTGTAGTGTGTGTATGACTATCTTTTGAAAAAGAAGCACAATGCATTTTTCCAAGAATGCAACCTTCACATGCATGCTTTTCAATGGACTGAAGTGTAGGCAAGCTAATAACCATGTCCTTCTTTTGCAAGTAGAGCAAACCATTGAAGTTCAAGTGACCAAAATGAGCATGCCAAAGCTCCATTTCAGCCATAGAAGAAGTATGAGCAACCAAGGCATTCGAGGCAGCCCTCTTGTATGTATCCATGGGATACAAACCATTACAATGTACCTGACATCATGATAACATCGTCATTGCTGAAATCATGAACCATACACTTATCATCAACAAAGTGTACATGAAGTCCAGCTTTGGCAATCAACGGAACTGAAATTAAGTTCTTCTTGATACCGGGCACATACAATGCATTTTTCAAGAGAATCACACCTCCATTTGCAGCCGTAATCTCAATTTCTCTTAGTCCAATGATAGTATAAGAGGCATTGTTTGCAGCCACCACATGTCCTCCTTTGGGTGCATCTTTCAAAGAGGCGAAAAATCTTTTGCATGATGTTATGTGCTTTGAAGCACCACTATCAAAGAACCAATCCGAATCAGCCTCACTCACAACCATACATTTAGAATGCAAAGAAGCATCATAATGACATGTAACAACACATGCCCAAAAATCTTGAGCCATGTTAGCTTCATCATTCTTTACATTTGCTGAATTTTCAGCAATAGACATGCCGGATTCCTTCTTCTTTTCATTGCGTTTAGCAAGCTTTCTACACTCATCAATAGTATGACTAGCCTTTCGACAATATTTGCATCTCTTCTTCTTTTGCAAATCACCATTATTAGAGGAATGAGTGGAAGAGGAACGTTGATGCTTTGGTTTTGATGAACCCAAAGCTGAACCATACTTGCTTTTCCCCTTTTGTGAGATAGCAAGTGCTTGTGTTCCCTCAATCAAACCACTCCTATTCACTCTAGATTGCTCTTCTTGCAAAAGAAGAAACACAACCTCATCAAATGCATACATATTAGGATTTCCTTTTGCAACCAAATGGAGTGTAGCAGCAAAGCTTTGAAAAGATTTCGGTAATCCTTTCAACAATGTAGAAATGAGTGATGCATCCGAAATAATCTCATCTATGTCTGCCAATTGCTCTTTCAAGTCCTTGATGCATGTCACATACACATCCACCGACTCATTTTAAGCCATACATACATCCTCAAGTTGCTTCCTCAAGTATGCAACACGTGCTTCATTACGCACGACATACAAAGAAGCTAGAGTGTCCCATGTCTGTCTCGATGTAGAACATGACCGAATGTGTGGAACTATATGACGCTTCACTGAAAGCGCAATCAAAGCATGAGGTTGAGCATCTTTTCCATCCCATCTAAGCTGCTCCTATGTAGGTGGAGAAGGAGAAACCACTGTACTCAAAGAAGAAGCTCCATCTGTGACAGTAGACTGTGAAGTAGAAGAACATGCGGGTCTTCGATCTACATCTGCCACTATGTTCCAAAGTTGTTTAGCAACAAGAACATGCTTCATCATGTAAGACCACATTGGATAGTTGGTCCCATCAAGCTTATCTTCAGCTTGAAGCATGCCAAACAAGTCATTGATGCCCGCCATTTCACTAAGGACAAGAAAGTGACAAAATCTTCACTTCGATGAAAGCTGAAATGAATGCTAAAATTTCAGCTCACAAATCATCACTGTGATGGCGATTCTGACTGCACGAATGGCTTCATGGGGGTAAAACTCCAGCGCACCTGGTGGAAATGTCTCTTGGATGCTGAAATTCATTGTTCTATGCTCCGAAGGTGATTTGCACTGTTAAAGTGTGCACGCGCTGCGACGCGAAAAACCAAAACTTGAGAAGGAACTGAACCTACTCTGATACCACTGTTGGGTGTGTGTAGAAGTGTGAGAGACACACGAGAAGCACACACGAGCACAAATGCAGGAAGACACACGGAGAAGATGATGGCTGGAATTGCTCTCTCTATTGATGATGAACTAAACTGAAGTAAGAGCTGAATAATATCCCTAAGTACAAAGTACCACCACATATGAGAGTATCAACTATGTGGTAACATGGGGAAAAAACCTCTAGCAATCACTAGAGTAAAAAGTGCCATGTATAGGGAAAAGGTTCATATCAAAGCTACTTGAGGAACACATAAGTGTAACAAGAATACCTACTCAGAACGGGGCTTTCCTTGGGAGTTTGACTCCTCACCAAGATTCTTTTCTTCAATAATCAACATGGATACCAAATCAACAAAATTCAGATTATTTTCTCTAGTCTATATAGAAGTTTTGAATTGCTTATATGCAACTCCTAAACCATGAAGGCACACTTCCACCTTTTCATCATCTTTTACATTCACGCCAATATATGCAAGTGACTCACATATGCTTTTGATTTTCAGGGTGTAGTCACTTATCGACATGCCCTTCTTCTCCAATGTATGAAGCTCATTTTGAGTTGCAATTCCCGTGCCTTTGTATTGGTCTCATACAATGTGATCAAACTATTCCAAGCCTCTTTTGGAGCTTGGCATCCTGTATGTGCCCAATCATGCTATCATGTATGCTAACAGATAGCCAATACATTACCTTTCGTGCTCATTGATTCCATTCCTTATATGCTCTTAACTGCTCCGCAGTCCTCCTCTTTGCTAGCTGCAAAGCATTTTCATTCTCTCCTTCGGCGTACTTTCAGTAGCCTTTTCCCATCACGAAATTCATCAATCTGAATCTCCAAGCATGGAAGTTGTTCTTGTCTAGCTTTGAACACTGTCGCACTATGACATGACAATTTGATCTCGGAAAAACACAGTTTTCGTGTATCAACAGTACATGGAATCATTTGAAATTCTAGATCTGGAATATATGATTGTTTCTGAATAGGACGCAAGTTATAGTTTTGCAAACTGGCTTGGTTTTTTTGTGGGCCCTACCTTACGAGCTCGATTTTGAGGTCTTCTACCTTCACTCCAATTTTCGTAGCAATATGAACTCCATGCCTTCTCACGTACTCTTCACCGTCGGCCTTCTCCAAGAGCTCTCTACAGCCACACTGGCTCTGATACCATGTCACCAGGGGAGATGAGGAAGAGAGCTCACACACACATAGTTTCACAATCAAAGAGAAAACACACTTAGATCGAGGCAAGGAAGAATGATCTTTTTCTTCTTCTTCTATTACATAAAAAGGAATGTACAAGAATGACCTAAGAAACAAGAATACAACAAGTGCAATACATAAAGATCAATACATAAGGAAAAATCTAATGTCCCTGAATGAGTGAGCTGGCAAGAACAAATGTGTCATCACTCTCGGTAGATAAATCTAGTGCAACTCAATGAAGTATCCCTAACATATATCGACGTGACCACTATACATGTCAGAGAAATGAAAAACTGATAGGTGTCATCCTGAGATTGATATCTCAACAGAGACTACATGAAAAACTGATAGGTGTCATCATCACATGTTGAGATTGATATCTCAACAGAGACTACATGAAATCTGTTATTTTTAGTGTCCATATGTGGAGGGAGAAACTAATAAGAAAAACAGAAGAAGGAAATCAAAGAAGAAAATAATTCATTAAAACAGGACTCTCTACCCAGAGCCCCATAGGGGCACACATCATGCCAACAACGATAACACAATAACCCTTGTGTATGAATATAAGGAATATCAAAGGTAAAACAAAAGCATTGGATTGAGAATCGGACAAGGTGACAAATAGCCCTCAAAGAACACTTGTTAGATGTTAGTTGTATCATAGAAAGAACACTCGGACAAGGTGACAAATAGCCCTCTTTATCCTTTATTTGTATCATAGAAAGAACACTTGTTAGTTGTTATTGAACAACCTATGTCTTGTATCTTGCATGCTAGTTTGGGTCACATAGCTTGTAGAAAAATCGATCATCTTTCTCATTTTGAATATTTATCTATGTTATCTTTATGTGATTTTTCACTTTGTGAGCATTGTCAGTATGGAAAGCAAAGTAGGAATGTGCATAAGATGCACATTGACTCTTCAATTAAACCTTTAGATCTTGTTCATACAAATTGTGTGTCCTATCATACCCACAAGTTCATAAGGTGGTTTTCTTTACTTTGTCACTTTCATAGATGATGCTATTAGAAAAGTCTGGGCATATCCTATTAAATTGAAGGATGAGGTATTCCTTACCTTCACAAAATGGCTTGCTTCAGTTGAGATTGAAAAAGGAACTAAGCTCAAGGCTTTACATTATGATAATGGAGGTGAGTATTGTTGACAACATGATTTCTCCTACATCATTTCCATTTGTATCTACATGAATGCATCTCCATTTTATATCCAAGAAGCACTCCATTTCCATTTCATCTCCATTTTATATTGTATCTCTTTTGTATTTGGGTACCTTGCCATTTGCTTCTACTTATGTATTCATTCTCCTTCAAGGGGAATCATCCCACACATGATGTAATTTGAAGAGCCTCTCCAACTCTATATAAGGAGGACCTCTGTCCCCATCTGTACTTGGTTAGAAGCTTGAAGAGTCTTCTCCATGCTCTCGGAAAGCTCATGATAATCCATGTGAGTCTTCCAATTTCATGGTCTAATCAATTTTGCATCTCACACTCTTTCATTTTGTGAATACCCTCTTCTTTTCATCTTCCATGCATGTACTCTCTACATGGTATCAGAGCGTTAGGTGGATGTCTTGGCGGTGTGTTTGGTGGTCATTTTGGTGGAGGTGGTGTTATAGCTTAGTGGTGTTTCTCTCCACTCATTGAAAGAGCTTCTTGTTGCGATCATTTTGTGCTCTTTATGGGTTTTACATTGCCCATTTGCCCACCCTCCCACCCTTATCTTCCACCCCATTTTACCCCCATTTCCATCCCTTCCACTCTTTGTGTGGAGATTTTATATAATTTTCGTCATTTATCATGGACATTGTGCGTGTCATTTTCTACGAGGCTGAAGGTGTATTTTGTATCATTTTCTATTTCATACACTAAGGTCATGTGGATGCTTTATTCACATTACATTTTCTCTGTATTGCCTTCAACGCATCAAACATGCATGGTTCCACAACAATTGATGCGGCTTTGTTACATTGCATTCATCTGAACAAAGTGAACATCTTTCATATACTACAATGCGATGAGGATCTGATTTCACTTTATTCCCTTAATCAGAGCCAAACATTCACTGCAAAACCTTTGAATGTGTGGATTGATCATGTGCTCAATTGCTTTAAATGAGTTGGGAGATGATATTTGATATTATCTCTCTCCTCCATGCATGTGTGCATGCATACACTTATACTATTTCTTGTTTTATTGCTCTCCATATATACTATTGAATATGAATCTCCTTCTTGTAGCTCTTCTTCTCTTGCTCATGGCTCCATTTCTCATCATCATCTCCGTTAGGGAAGCTCCATTCTCATAATCTTGATAATCTAACAGAAACAAGTTGTCTGATAGTTGCTATAGTCAATCCTTATTTGAGTAGGTGCAACTTATATTGATGCAAATCCATTCATGATCATCCACCAATTGAAGAGGAGTAGTGAAATCTATCCATTTTGGTGTCTGAATGTTTTCCTCGTTGTAGACACTTAAGTGCAATGACTCATGAGCTTGCCCAATGATTCGACTACAGATCCATGCAACACATCTATTGAATGGAGCAGGTGCTAGGGACTCGAACCCTTCCACCATGTAGGCAAGAGAGAACTGCTCTCAAAGAAAGAACTGACTCACATGACCTATTGTTATTTATTCTCCAGCACAAGGGTAGAGAGTAACTCTCTGGCTCAATTGGGATCACACCCTATTGAAACAAAAGTAGGATGGATTCGTGCAGATATAATTCATGCACCATCTTCTCACACACATAGAGAGAGAGTATAGTTGTTCTCTATAGCAGTAGTTGGAACACCCTCTTGAATCTCTCCTTTGCTTCGGTGAGTGAGAGAGCAAGCTTGACAGAGAGAGAAAGAGGAATGATTACCTCTCTCCTCTTTGCCTTCAGATGCCTGATTACACTCGTGTTCTCAATCGATAGAGTGAGAGACTTACTGACTCCCAAGGGTTCAACTATCTTCATAATGCTTGGCCATCACTACAACAAAATTGCTTCATAAGGAGAGAGTGAGAGAGAGAGAAAAATAATCTCTCACCTCAACAACACAACTTGCAAGCAAGGGGCACCAACATTGTCCTCATGCTTTTTTGATGACTACTTCAGCTCCAACGTTATGCATTATGGAATATGTTGAACAATACATTGTTGGAGTGTTAATTTATTAATGTATTAATGTGTTTTTGGTGTTTTTGATATAGTAGTTGAAGGTTCATGAGGGCGTGGAAGCGTGAAAGGGAGGACATCAATAAATCCGATTTATAATTTAGTTTGTAAATAAATCCACGTAGAAGGTTCTATTGTTAGAAATAGTTAGCAAAATAGTGGTTAGAATAAGAGTCATTGTAGACCGCAATTTTTGATATTAAAAGAAGAGGCTTTCTACAAAAGTCACCAACTTTTAGTTACACGCATGCTTTTCTTTTCGAAGCTGCTCTCATGTAACCACTCTTTTTTATGTAATCAAAAATTCCTATAAATACATGCACTCTGTGGACTGTCAAAACAGAGTGCATGGGGGGAGATTGCACCCCATACTGCATTCGGTCTCGTCTCTTGGTGTCTCTATTTTTTTGTGTGTTTTCTGCGTTCGTAACCTCTATGTGCGTGTGAGCAAGATCCTGATAATAGTGGTATAAGAGCCTTGCACACATCACTATGGAGGGATCTGTTTCTATTTGTTTTGGCGAATCAATCTTTGTTTCGCTGTTCATTGTTCTCTATTTGCGATTCCGATTCCGGTTCCGATTCCAATTTCGATTCTTTCGATTCCGATTACTGTTTTCGTTTTCGTTTTCGTTGCTGTTGCCATTGCTGTTTCGGTTTCGATTTCTCTTTCTCTTTCAGTTCCAATTCCAGTTCCATAACCAGAACTTACGTTTACACCTACGTTTACACCTATGTTTACATCTACGTTTACTCCAAGGCATCGACTAAGGCATAAAACTTAGGCATAACTTAAGGCATAACTAAGGCATTACTTTGGCATCTTTGGCACCCAAGGCTCCCTTAGCGACTGTTGGCAGCCATTGGCTATGCGCAAACCAATTTTAATGTATGAGTGGAAATAAGGACTTTTAGATTCACCAAGGTGGGAGGATTTGAACCCACAACCTCACCCACACAAGGGAAGTGTTTTACCACTACACTATCTCTTTGTGTTGTCACTCTATTTTTCTTTTCTTATATTTAACACAACTTTCATCTCTTTCTTACTTTTTCAATTCCCAAGAACAACCATTCCTTTTACATTTTAACTCAAACAAACTCAAAAATTGTTTTTACATATCTAGCAAGAAGGTTTTGTCTCTACATCCTCATGGACCCTATGAACAACATGGAGGATTTCAGCGAATCACCTCTACCTGAGGTCACACTCAAGCAACAACTAGAGCTCCTATGGCACGAATTATGAGGTTCTCAGAATGAGATCCGACAGCGCAAATAGATACTTGAAAAGATGCAAACTGATGAAGACAACCTTACGAGGGTGGTCAAAGCTATTATCTCTGCCCAGTCGGATGGCACGCATTCCAAGATGGCCGTTAAGAATTACCAGTTTTTACGGTTTGATGGCCGTAAGGATGACCCTTTAATCCTTTCATGGCTTTCACAATTTGATGATTTTTATACTCATGAAACCTATGTTGACAGTGAAAAAGTCAAATTTGCCACTAACTATTTAGTAGGAAAAGCTCAACTCTGGTGGAATGTCCTGTGGCACAGTACTGAGCGTCCAACAACGTGGAAGGTTTTCCAAGAGAAAGTGAAGGAATCTTTTCTTCCTCCTCAATACCATTTGCATGTTCGACGTGCATAGACAACCCTTACATGGAAGGAGGGTGATATGGTTACTACCTACACGGAGCGGTTTTGGCAAAATTTACTATTGGTTCGAATGCTTGAAGATGTACCAGAGGATAGCTTGCAGCGAAAATACGAGGATGGTTTGGAGGTGCGAATCCAAGCTAAGCTTCACACCTTACGACCTACAACCCTCAACGAGGCTATATCTTTTGCATATGATGCAGAGAAAGAATTCCAGTCCATAATCAAGTCACTTTGTCTACAACAACCACGTCAACGACCATTTTTCGCTAAACCAAATCTTCCCATGAAACGTACTTTTAATGCCCCATCTTACCCTAGTTTTCCTCGTCCACCGTAATCCAATTACTCAACTGCACCTGTTGCTTCATCTCTCCAACCTATCAAACCAGTTACCCTACAAACTTCAGCGATGGATGCCCAACGTAATAAGTGACCACGAATCACTTGCTGGAATTGTGGCAAACTTGGACATACAAAAACGAAGTGCCGATTGCGACCTCTTAACATGAAACTAGTTGTAGCTCAATTACATGACATGGAGGCCCACAATGAAGAAATTCCTCCTCTTTGGATAGAGGAATCATTGGAGAAGGACTTAAGTACCTTGGGTATCTCTCTTCATTATCTACTTTGCATGCAGGGTACTATAAACAACAAATTCGTTAAAATTCTACATAACGATGGTAGTTCACATGACTTCATTTCACATTTATTAGTACAAGAACTTAAATTAAAAATGTTTCCTTCTTTGTATAAAGTAAAAGCTGCATTTCAAGGTAATTGTTATAATGTAACACGAGAAGTGCAAAATGTTACGATTAGCATAGGCCCATATGTTGATTCACGAACATTTTTAATTGCACCTTTGCAATCTTACGATGTTATACTAGCTATGCCTTTCCATCATCATTATAACCCACACATTGACTACCATACACATACCTTTAACTTTGAATTTAAAGGTCAAATTATTACTTTGTCTGCACGACATGATTTCCAACCATTTCCATTGATTAGTCATACTCAAGTAAAACATGCATTTAGGAAAGGATTCAATTCATGCATTGTTTTTGTCAATGTCATCAATGATTATAGTCATACACTTCCTGATGCACACAAACCTTTCATGACTGCTTATAAGGATTGTTTTATGTCTGAGTATCCCTCTAAACTACCACCATCTCGAGGATCCTTTGACCATAGCATAGACTTAGTCCTGGTAGTTCTCCTCCTCATAAAGCACCTTATAGACATGGCCCACTACACCAAAAGGAAATAGAAAACCAAGTAAAAGACCTACTACAGAAAGGACTTATAAGGCCTAGTTCTTCCCCATTTGGAGCACCAGTTCTTTTAGTAGAGAAGAAGAATAAAACTTATCGAATGTGCATTGATTATAGAGCCCTTAACAAGATCACAATAAAGAATAGATACCTTATTCCCTGAATCGATGATCTTGTAGATAAATTACGAGGAGCTCGTGTCTTTAGTAAAATTGATCTAAAATTAGGATACCATCAGATTCGTAGGATGCAAAGTGATATTTTTAAGACTGAATTTAGAACTCAAACAGGCCATTATGAATTTATGGTAATGCCCTTTGGACTTACTAATGCCCCTGCTACATTTGCACGAATGATGAATAACATTTTTCTTGATTTCCAAGCTTTTGTTCTTGTATTTTTCGACGATATACTTGTTTACAGTAAGAATGATAGTGAGCATGAGAAGCATCTTAAGACAATTTTCCATTTACTACAAGAGAACACACTCTACGCTAATCCTAAAAAGAGTTACTTCTTTCAACGTAAGCTAGAATATCTAGGACATATTATTTCAAGTGAAGTTGTGCGTATGGATCCAAAAAAGATTAAAGTTATAGTAGAATGGCCTACACCACAAATCCGTCAATGATGTTCATTTCTTTTCTTCGATTGGCTAGTTTTTATAGGAAGTTTGTTCGAAATTTAACTTATTTAGCATTGCCCCTTACCTTGTTATTGAAAAAGAAATTAAAATTTGCATGGGGAATTACCCAACAACAATCCTTTGAAAAACTCAAACATGCACTTTCACATGCACTTGTTTTACAATTACTTGATTTTTCACAACCCTTTCATGTTGTTACTGATGCTAGTGGTTGAGGGATAGGTGCAGTTTTAATGCAAAATGATCATCCCATTGCATTTGAGAGTAGGAAGCTTAAGCCCTCAGAAAAGAATTATAGTACATATGATAAAGAATTGTTAGCAGTTGTGCATGTTTTGCGAATTTGGAAACACCATCTTATGGGCTCTGAGGTCTTAATCAAAACCAATCAACATGCTATTAAGCATTTATTAAATCAGCCCTTAATCTCTGATCGCCATCTTAAATGGGCATCATCCATTCAAAATTTCCAACCCATGATCCAATATCAGCCTGGTAAAGCTAATGTTGTAGCTGATGCTCTTAGCCGATTTCCTTCACATTCTGTTGTTTTGCATAATATTTTTGCCATCCAAATACATTCTTTTCAAGGAATGGTTTCCACATGCATTTGATTTGTATTTTTCACATGCATGGCATGACTTCAATGATGGTGCATCTTTATCTGATGAACATTATACATTTCATAATGGTTTTCTTTATTTTCAACCTAAATTATGCATAACCCAAGCTTTTAAAGATTTTATCATCAAAGAAATGCATGAGCCATCTTACATGGGTCATAGAGGCATACAAAGCACCATTTCTGCGTGCAAAGATTTCTTCTTTTGGCCACACATGGAAAAAGATATTGCACATAATGTTTCTCAATGCATTGTATGTCAGCGTGTAAAATGTCATCATGGTAAACCATTTTATTTATTAATGCCACTTCCCATTCCAAACGAACCATGGAAACATATTTCTATGGATTTTATCACAGGTCTTCCCATCACTTCATCACATAATGATATGATTTGGATAATAGTTGATAGGTTTAGTAAATATGCATATTTCATTCCATGTAGGAAAACTTTGTCTGCACCTCAGGCTACAAAATTACTCATTAAATGCATTTTTCCACATCATGGATTTCCTAAAGTAATGTTATCTGATCGTGATGTTAGATTTTGTAATCATTTTTGGGTTTCCTTATTTCAACATTTTGGTTCTAAAATAGATTTTAGCTTTGCATTTCATTCCGAAAGTAATGGACAAAGTGAAGCTACAAATAGTACTATTCTTGATTTATTGTGTTGTTATTCATTAGATAGTCCCACTAACTGGGATGAAAAGTTGCCATTGCTTCAATTTGCTTACAATAACACCACACACACCACTACTGGTCGTGCACCTTTTGAAATTGTTTATGGTAAAAAGCTTCCCACTCCCATGTCATTCACCCAAACCGACATTCCGATGGCTGATTCTATTTCTCAAGATCACATTTCTATACTTCTCGATGTTCACGAGCACATTAGGAAAAGTCAAGAGATATACACATGTAATATCAATACTAAATGATTTGCCAAGGAATTCAAGGAAAATAATCTTGTATGGTTACGTATTATTAAAAGATGTCTCAAAAATATTTTGCAGCATCCTAAAATTAAACTTACACCATGCTATTATCGACCGTTTCGCATTATAGAAAAAATTAATGATAATTCATTTAGATTAGATATACCATCTCATTGGAATAAACATAACTCTTTTCATATTACTTTACTTAAACCATTTAAAGGCATTTTACTAGTCACTCCACTTCTTGATGACCCTCCTTTGATTGAAGAACAATCTGAAATCTTGGTTCCTGAGAAAATCGTTGATCATGATGTCATTACTATATGCATAGGTACTCAACACCATCCATATTTGGTTAAGTACAAAAATCACTCTAGTGAAGAATGTCAATGGATACATAAAACACAATTAGCACCTCATTATGACCACTTAATTTCTGCATATCATACACAAACACATTAATGTAATTCCTCCATGAACATTTCCATGCATGTTTCTTTTAACATGGAACATGCTTATTTTCATTCAGTGATGAAACATGTGATTGGTCATCCATGTTTATTTTATTTTATCAACTGAGGTTAGTTGCTTTTTCAACTGAGGGGCATGTTATACATTATGGAATATGTTGAACAATGCATTGTTGGAGTGTTAATTTATTAATGTATTAATGTGTTTTTGGTGTTTTTGATATAGCAGCTAAAGGTTCATGAGGGTGTGGAAGCGTGAAAGGGCTGACATCAATAAATCCGATTTATAATTTAGTTTGTAAATAAATCCACGTAGAAGGTTCTATTGTTAGAAATAGTTAGAAAAATAGTGGTTAGAATAAGAGTCATTGTGGACCGCAATTTCTGATATTAAAAGAAGAGGCTTTCTACAAAAGTCACCAACTTTTAGTTACACGCATGCTTTTTGAAGCAGCTCTCATGTAACCACTCTTTTGGACGTAATCAAAAATTCCTATAAATACATGCACTCTGTGGACTGTTGAAACCGAGTGCATGGGGGGAGATTACACCCAATACTACATTCAGTCTTGTCTCTTGGTGTCTCTATTTTTCTGTGTGTTTTCTGCGTTTGTAACCTCTGTAAGCGTGTGAGCAAGATCCTAATAACATCCAAGGTCTGGTTCGATCAGAAGACCATGAATTGATTTGTGTGTGCCACATTTTCTTAGATAGAGATAGAGAGAGGGGGATATAGATATATATATATATATATATATATATATATATATATATATATATATATATATATATATATATATATATATATATATATATATATATATATATATATATATATATATATATATATATATATAGATAGATAGATAGATAGAGAGAGAGAGAGATCCAAAAAACCTCTCTCTCTCTATTGGCTTCTCGTATTGACACATGATTCACTTCCATTGTGACATCATATGTGATGCCAATTGAGCTCTTTTGACTTGGCCTGGCTAGTCACACAACAACCATGTGCTTTATGATCTTAATTATTTTTATTTTATACATCTTCTGTAGTGATCTTTCTCAGTTCTATTAAAACTTCATTTACATTATATCTCTGATTGCGCTCTTCACATGACTTGTCAAGGAGGAATCATTATTTTCTATTCCATAAAGAGCAAATTATCTCTCAATGAATTAGTGAAGGTTCACCTTTTCAAAGGGAAATTCACATTGGCAAGTTCTATGTTGGCATAGTATGGTCCTCATTTCCTTGCAAAATCATGGAACTATCCTAATTTGGCTCTCCTTGAAGAGACATAATAATCTTTGTGCTCTCCATTTTGTATTTTCTCAAGAGTCCATTGGTATATTGTAAAGCCTTTATTTGTATTGCACACAGGATTTTTCACACTCCATCATCAAGGAGTTCCTTTTGTATTCTCCATGGGTTTCAACCCTCTCTCTTGAGGATAACATTTCCCACTAAGTGCCCTCTTCTTGTACAACAAGACTATAAGAAGAAGCTATTGTGTATGTGTACTTTGGGAGACTATTCCAAACCCCCAAGTGTATCTTTCTCTCAGTGCAAGTTTTTCCTCTAAGGCCTCCCTCCAAGCTGTCAACAAGTTTAGGGCTACTCTAAGCCCCCCTCCCCCCATCTCATCTCAACTTGTTGTGCCAATGCAGACCTCATTTTTGCAAGTGTGGTGGCTTATTTCAATGAGACCAATGTCTATGATCTCAAATGCAACGTCTTCAAATCACGAGGAAATTTCCTTCATTTATGTTAATTGTATGCCAAAAGATGAGAGATTAAATGATAGGTTATAATCTATGGAGTGATACAATTATGACATATTTATATACCAACCTATGATATGAAGTAGTTGAAGGTACAGAGCCTGAGCCAGACAAAGATAGTGATCTAGCAGCTTGGAACATTTGGAATGTCAAAGACAAGAGAGCTTTAGGACAATTAATTTTAGCTTGTATGCCAAACGATGTGAGATTAAATAACACTTGTTATAATCTATGGAGGGATACAATTAGGAAATATTTTTATACCAGCCTATTATATGAAGTAGTTGAAGGTACATAACCTAAGCCAGACAAAGATAGTGATCTAGCAGCTTGGAACATTTGGAATGTCAAAGACAAGAGAGCTTTAGGACAATTAATTTTAGCTTGTGATGAGTTGAACAAGTGCCACGTTGGCTCCTGCAAAATGTCCCACAAAGCTTGGAATATCCTACAATATCTTTATAAGGACAAAATTCCTAAAACCTACACAACCTGTCAAATAGACCCTAGGATCCCATTACTAAAGTTATTGCCACCTTTGAAGATTAGCAAGGCAAGCTCATGTTGTGTGCTAGATAAGTTTCTAGTGAGGACATGGCCATTAGACTTCTCAATAAGCTCTTGCAATCTTATGAAACTTTTGTGACAACCCTTTACAACTACATCCAAGTATTGACCTAGGAAGAAGTTCAACGACTTTTGCTCCTCCATGAATCTCAAGCAAAGTTTTCATCCTCACAAGAAATTGTGATGAAAGCAAATGGACCATTCAACAAGGCAAAGCATGCTATTCATAACTCTAGCAACATACCTAAACAAAGTTCAAGCAATTCATCAAAGAAGTTTAGTTGTAACCACTATGGTAAAACAAAGAATCTTGAGAAGTTCTACTACAAAAGGAAGAATAGCTCTAAAGCCTCTACCTCCAAGAACCAATCTAAGTCCTCTCAGCATAGCATACGTCTCACTGTTCTGGTGAATACATATTTATTTCCATAGAAGCCAATGCCCTAATTACTTCAAGTTCCTCACAAGAGTGGATCTTTGATATTGGAGCCACATCTCATATGTGAAAAGACCACGACTCCTTCCAAGAGATAGAAGATCGCACTAGTGAAGTCTATTTAGGCAGCAACAAAAGTCCCCCATAAAAGGTAAAGAAAAATTTCGAATCACCAATCACCTCAGGGAGTGTAAAGCTTTATCAAATGTATTGTTTGTTCCAAACTTGTGCATGAGCCTACTCTCAGTTAAGGCCATCATCGACCATCATAAACAAGTGTTATTTGACAACACATATGTAAAGCTGACTGAACCTACAACTTCACACTTGAGGATTTAACTGATGAGGAAGTACCCAAAATTATCAATGCAACCAACTTAGAAATCGAAGCAGAGTAGTTAAGTGGACAACAAACAGTCACGGACCAGCCCGACCAAACTCAACCAGTCCTTGTGGAAATAGAGGAAGATTAGGAAGAGGCTGACAAATACGAACAAGATGAAGAGTAGGAAGGACACCATGATGAGGAGAAGCATGAACATATGCAACATGTTACTCGTGCGAGCCCCATCATACACAGTACAAATACAAAGATTGTATAATAGTATGAACTTGATTCAGGAACAACATAGAATACCTTTGGCATCGGGGAAAGCTCTAATGAGCTAGATACTTGAGGAAGGAGGTGTGGATGAAAAATTCATAGCTTCCCTCGACCTGCTCGCAGATGCATTGGGGGTGCCAGAGGCTGTTCACACCACCCTCGCCCACTCTCAGAGGTTTGAACAAAGATGCGGGAGGCACCCTCCAAGATCAGGAAAGCATATACATATTATAGTATCAGAACCACAGGACACCACTTCCAGGATCACCGCCACAACACACTCCACTCAACATACTGAAGAACCCCATGTGTCAAGTGCACCCCCATCCCCACCCTTACCACCATCCCCTCCAACTCCACCCCCCTCACCCTGTACCGCAACCAGCATTGTCTCTACTATCACCACCATGGTCTCCTATCACCATGGGATATAGAGCTCTAACCATGGTTACAGGGAATCCCATTTCCCCTATCACGCATCTACGAGGCCCACAGACATCATTAGGCACACCATTGTACACTTTCACCAGAGTCACCACACCTACAATCCCCATGTATATGGTAACTCCCATGACTGCATCCACACACGACCAAATGGACATATCACCCACAACTGCACCACTCCCTCCCCCCATTATTCCACAATCTCCCATTCCCCCACCACCTACATCACCACTTCTCACCACAACATTCACCACCCCTTTCCCTCCTCCATATCCCCCTGCATTCCAAACCTTCCTAGCACCCACCCCTGTAAATAATGTATTCAACACTTTATATAAATGTCTTTCTGAGTTAGAGGGGAATTATCGGCATTTAGATGCACAACATACAAACCTGTTCAAAGACCACGAAACATTATAAGAACGAATCACGGACATGGAGAAGGACAAGGTGGAACTACAACATAACTATGATACCTTACAAAGACAATATGAGGAATTGGTGGTCAATCCCCCCCAAACAGATAAACAAGCACAACACCTCGAGGAAATGCTACGCTCCCAACAAGCAAACAATCTCAAGATATGTCGTAACCTTGTATTACTTAGGAAACACATGTCAGCAGCATTAGAAGAGAACAAAAGACTCCAAAAATAGAATGAAGAAAATCTAGAAGCGACGATGGAAGGTTCACCTAAAGAGATCGACCCGGAGCGTTTCAAAGACCTTCCTTCAGCCAACATGCAGATAATATTAGATACACATGCAGACCTCCTAGAGGCATATGATGCATTAGAAAAAGAGCGTGATGAACTACGAAAACAATTGGCCAGCCAAAGAGAGCAACAGAAGGAAGCAACACCTACAACTGCCACATTTGAAGAGGTAATAGAATTGAAAGCACAAGTGGCCGCTTTGCAAAATAAACTCCTACAATATGAACGACAACCTTCTCCCATGGTGGAGACATAGCCTGAAGAGCTAGTTCCAATTGAAGTTGAAGAGACATTTGAGGACCCTTACATACCCATGCCTGCACTTGGAGGCTGGCAAATAGAGGAAGGTATCGATACATTCGAGATTGAAGCTCGGGAATGGCTACAGAAGTTAGAAAAGGTCGACCCCACTCATGATGATAGAGTGGTAGTTCAGATACAATCCATGTCTCATTTGGAAGAGGTTGTCATCAAATCCAACTACTTCAAGAACTTATCTCATCATCTGTGGATTGGCACTTTCGACGATCAGTATGTACCATTTTGTGTGTTAATGGTAGATTATAATGCAGAGATAAAGCACAGCACCATGAAGGAGCCAACCTTTGCAACCCAATATTCCTCAGACGGCATTCTTGAGAGCGCCACATAGGGCAACATCTTCCAGCCTACATGGAGAATACAGTTACTAGAAACCTACCCGGAGATGGTGCGCACATGGAACAACATGCCCTTGTAAATTAAGTATAACCCCTGTTCTTGTCCTGTCTTTCTATGACGATCATGGCCTGAGTTTGCTAACACAGTAGAGAATATCAAAGGATGCGACAAATGGCTCGACCATGTATATCTAGCACCACCACGTGGTCCAACAATGATAGCATATATGATTTCCACCATTCGGCATTGGGATATTAGGTTCAAGAATGTACCAGATGTAATGGTGCAGATGTGCCTCAAAATATTCGAACTCATGCTTGTCACATTCCGTACATTCAAAAATGTTAAAGAACCTCACAACTCGATCCTCAACTTCAATGAAGGCAACCTTGATCTAGTCTATGATATGAGCACCACCCCATCCATCAACGTTGTATATGCGTGACATGCTTGTGTCAAATATCTCCCAGCATGCTTCGAACAGATGTTTGAAGAAATGTTTATCACAGGGTTCTGGGAGTATCACTTAGAGATATTCATTCCCAGACCCTGTCATTTGTTACACTTACTTGCTGTGGAGAAGGCCCTACACTCTGACAAGCTACGTATGCCACATCTGGAGAAACCCAGGCCCGTAGATTGGGACACCTTACTCATAGATCCAACCAAAGATCTGAGGTTAGAATAACATCATTTGGCCACAAATGTGGTCGAATATTACAAACGTTCGACTCAATAAAGGTCTGCTAGAGACGACAAATGCGAGAGGGGGGGAGTATTGGCCGTAGTCAGGGCATGTCAAGACAAGGAAGTCAACATAAGGAATCTGAGCAAAGAGAAGGGCCAAGTAGGCAAAGCAGTCAAAGAAGATCCGGCAAATAGGCCATTCAATTTTTCCAAGTTGATCCCCTTTTAATAGTGATTTTCATCACTACATGAACATTGTAAATATCATTTGTGGCCGATTAAACTCCATTTTGTTCAAGCCGAGGAGTCCTCGAGCTTGAGGAGTATTAGAAATATTGATGTACAAATTTTCATAATTTTTAGAGCTCATTTGAGCCTCCAAAATAGCCTAGGAACCTAATTTTTAACTAGGGGAGATATTAGGTCTGGACAGGGCCACTAGCTCGTAAAAAACTACAAAAGAAGCTAGAGAGCTTATTTTTGGGGAGAACAAGTTGTAATTTGAACTAAGAAGAGCTCTTGTAATTGTCTTTTGATCCTAATCAAAGCTTCCATTGTCTCACTCTTTGTTCTTACTTGTGTGTGCATGTGTGTATGTGTGTGCATGCTTGTGTGCTTCTCCATCACCACTTGTGCACATCACTTGCTCAAGGTCTTCATACCATCCTCATGTCTTCCCGGATTGACATTAAAGGAGGTGCTACTCACCACTGAGTCACAGACTTCCAAAAGAATTGTCCACCAACTCTCCACTATTGGAGTTTAAGGTCTGCATAAGCACACGAACATCACAAGAAAGAAGAAGAAGCTTGGAGCACAACACAATAAAAAGTATATTACCAAGTGAATGTACAAAAGATTAGTGATATGTTTGGGCTATAGGCATATATACAAGCTCCGGGGAAAAAACCTCCTAAAGAGCGAAAAAAGTGCCCCGACAGTCCTAAGTGTGTTCATACACATCACTACCAAAATATATCAACAAATCCCCTTTGGGAGTGATGCACTGAACAATCATCTTGCACTCATGTATAAGGAAGTGCCAAGCTTTTTGGAAAGAGATCAATCCACAAAATAAAGTAGGCCAAAAGCTTTGCGAAAAGCTTCAAATTTCTCCCTAGGCAGAGCCTTTGTGAAAAGCTTTGCAACATCTTTCTAACTCGCACCTTTCCAATTAAAGGATGGTGGAGAATCAATCCTCAAAAGAGTGAAAAGGATGGTTCTCAATCGATGCTGCTTTTCTAAAAGAGTGGTTCTCAAGTAAAGCTTCTTTTTTAAAGAGTGCTTAAAATCAAAGTGGTTGAGTCCTCAATAGCTATATATACAAGGCATACATTCATTCGAGTGCTAACTAGGTGGAAATTCTATTGCATTCATATGACAGCTTTCAAGGTGATCTTGATTGGAGCATTTTCATCATGGAGCAAGACTTCCTAGTTTAGCAATTAGTGGAAGTAGCATATTCTTTATATCTTCTTCTTACTTGCTCCATATATGCTTCCCCTCAACTCGTCTGCTCGGAGCTTCTTCATCCACCACCCACACATGGTGTATAGATGAGTTTAAATTAAAAAGAAAAGATCGTTTTTGGGTGCATGTAGGGTTGGAACATTGATAACTTCCTCTGTGTGAAGCAAGGATGCCCGTGCCCACAAATTGCCTACCTACACCCATTCACAGGCCTACCCATGCCCATACACGAGCTGCTTGAGTTCTTGAGGAGTCACTACTAGAAATACTATGCCCCCTATTGAAAAGAAGAGCGGGTTTCATCGCTTATGCGACAAGAATGTCGCATAAGCAACAAAACTCTTTTTTTACTAAAAAAAAGGATGACCCATCGCATAAGCGATGCACAACATCACTTATGCGATGCTAGTTTGGACCATTGCAAATAGCATCGCTATCTAGCAATGCTCCTATCGATGTTGGCAAACTGCCTATGATGCTGGAGCGTCGCATAAGTGATGTCCTAAGATTTCATAGCGATGCATAAGCGACACTCTAGAATGTTAAAAAAAAAAATTGGTTTCTCCCATCACATTTGTGCCAGGATTGAGACGAGAGAGAGAGACAGAGAGAGAGAGAGAGCACACACAACCTCCTAGCTAGCGACGGTCAAAGAAGCACAAAGGTATGCTCACACACACACAGATTTACACACACATGTACACATGCATACACACACACACATAGACACACACACACACATATACACATAGACACACACACATACACACACATAGACACACACACACACATACACACATAAACACATACACACACACATACACACATAAACATACACACACATACATAGATTTACACACACATACACATGCATACACACACACACATATATATATGTACTTACACATACACACATACATACACATTTACACACACACACATATACATACATAGAAACATAGACACACACACACACATACACACATAGACACACACACACACATACACACATACATACATACATAGACACACACACACATAGACACACACACACACACACATAGACACACACACACACACACATAAACACATACACACACACATACAAACAAATTTACACACACACATACACATGCATACACACACATATATACACACATAGACACATAGACACACACACACATACACACACAGACACACACACACACATATATATATGCACATAGACACATACACACATACATACACACATACATACACATTTACACACACACATACATACATAGAAACATAGACACACACACACATACACATAGACACACACACATACACACATACATACATAGACACACACATGCATAGACACACACACATACACACATAGACACACACACATACACACACATACAAACAAATTTACACACACACATACACATGCATACACACACATATATACACACATAGACACATAGACACACACACACACACACAAACACACACACACACACATACACATATTTACACACACACATACACATGCATACACACACAAATATACACACATAGACACACAGATACACACATAGACACACACACATAGACACATACACATAGATTTACACACACACACACATACACATGCATACACACACATATATACACACATAGACACACACACACATACACACATAAACACACATACACACACATACACACACATACACACACACATACACACACTTATACACACATACATACACATACACACATAGACACATACGCACACACACACATACACATAGATTTACACACACACATACACATGCATACACACACATATATACACACATAGATACACACATACACACATAGACACACACACATACACACATAGACACACACACATACACACATAGACACACACGCACATATACATAGACACATACACACTTACACACACACAAACACACATCCACACACATTTCCACGCACACATACACATGCATACACACACATATATACACATACACACGTTTATGCACACATAGACACACATATACACACATATATACACACACATACACACATAGACTCAAACACACACGTACACATAGATTTAAACACACACATACACATGCATACACACACATATATACACATACACATGTATATATGGACATAGACACACACATACACACATATACACACACATACATACATAGACACACACACATACACACACATACACACACATACACACACATACACACACACATACACACACACATACACACACATATACACACAAATTTACACAGACACACATACACACACATATATACACACATATACACACACACACACACATAGACACACACATACACACATAGACACACACACACACATACACACATAGACACACACACACACATACACACACATATATAGACACACACAAGCACATACACACTTACACACACATACACACATCCACACACATTTACACACACACACATACACATGCATACAGACACATATACATAGATACACACGTATATACACACATAGACACACACATAGAAACACACACACACATAGACACACATGCACATGCACACACATACACACACACACGTACACACACATGTATGCATACACACACGTAGAGAGACATACACACACATACACATACATGCATACATAATGCATATGCATATGCATACATAATGCATATGCATATGCATACATAATGCATGTGCATATGCATATGCATACATAATGCATATGCATATGGATATGCATACATACATACTTACATGCATACACACACATACATACACACATGCATACATATGAATACATAATGCACATGCATTTGCATACATAATGCACATGCATATGCATACATAATGCACATGCATATGCATACATAATGCACATGAATATGCATACATACATGTTTACATGCATACACACACATACACGCATAGACACATACACACAGATATACACACAAATTTACACACGCACATACACATGCATACACACACACATATATACACACATAAACACACACATATACACACATAGACACACACACACACGCATACACATACACACATAGACACATACACACATAGACACATACACACTTACACACACACAAATACACACACACATACACACATAGACACATACACAATTACACACACACATACAGACATACACACATCCACACACATTTACACACACATACACATGCATATAGACACATATATACAGATACACATGTATATACACACATAGACACACACATACCCACATAGGCACACATATACACACACACACACACATATACACATACATGGACACATACACACACATATATGCATACACACACATAGAGACATACACACCCTTATATGCATACACACACATAGAGACACATACACACACATACACATACATGCATACATAATGCATATGCATATGCATACATACATACTTACATGCATACACATACATACACATACATACACACACATGCATACATTTGCATACATAATGCACATGCATATGCATACCTACATGCTTACATGCATACACACATACACACACTCACATATACACCTACATACACATACACACACATATACATACACACATATACATACACACATATAGATACACACATATACATATATGCATGCATACACACATACACATGCATACACATACATATACACACACACATACATATACATACATATACGTATACGCATATCAGGTCACATCCATACCTGCCCACAAACATACATACATAGATACAAATGCATATATACGTATAATGCATACACAATGCACACATACACATGCATACACATATAGATATACATATACATACACATATATATACATGCATACATATGTACACGTACATATATTGATTTGTAACCCATTTTGTTTTATATGTACAAGTATTATGGATCCTAGTAGAGAGAGAAAGGAAAAACTCACTCTCATAAAAAGTCTCATGAGAGCAAGAGTTCCGCTTGATACTTTAGGGATCATCATGCATGAGTACTTAGAGATGCATGATGATGAGCTCGATTTTACGATCCAAATGCTTACCTAGCGATCAGAGGCTCTTCTGCGGCTCCACCTCTAGGAAGACAACTATCTGCTCATAGGTATGTTTTTTTTTTCACAATTTCTTTTAATGATATTATAACACATATTTTTATTTATTTTTATCTATCTATTTTCAAGACACCTATACCACCTCCAGATCATGAGAGCAGAGCACAGGTGCCTATGAGGACATGCATAGGAATCTTAGGGCTCGAGTGCGATATAGAGCCAGAGGGGAATATAGTGTATAAAGGGAATGGATTGGAGTTCAAGAGAAGAATGTGAGCATTATGCGACTCTTACCTGCACCTTGTCCACTTGTAGTGGAAGTAAGTATAAGTTTTACATATAAATTGAAATAAATATCTTATGTTTATTTACATGATTTTTTTAATTTTCTAGTGAGCATGATGAGGGGGATAAAAAATACGTACTTAGTTCACTTGAGATAGAGTTTGGGATTGGATTGTCGCATAAGTGGTGTCTAAAAGAGATGCAAACACTTATGGCTCATCACCGTGATAATGCACGATACGCATTGCTTTTATTTGTTATATTTATATGCGTAACTATATATATACACACACACATAATATACACATATATTTACATACATATATATATATATATATATATATATATATATATATATATATATATATATATATATCTAACACATATTTATATACACACACATATATACACAAATGTACACACACATCATGTCACATGCATACACGTGTATGTGTGTATGTATATATATGTGGATATGAGTGTGTGTTTATGTATGTATGTATGTATATGAGAGAGAGAGAAGAGTGCGACTAGATGTACAAATACATGCATACACACACATATACATCATACATGCACATTTTACACACACATACACACATGCACATTTACACATACATGCACATCTACACACACACACATACACATGCATGCAATTACACACATATAATGAATACACACATAGACACATACATATACTCACATACTCATATACACATACACATACATAATCATATGTACACACACACAAGACATGCTTATGTACATATAGACACACATACATAGAGTATATATATATATATATATATATATATATATATATATATATATATATATATATATATATATATATATATATATATATATATATATATATATATATATATATATATATATATGTATGTATATATATATATATCCTAATTCAAAAACCCTAATTCGAAAACACTAATTTTTATATTAGGGTTTTACAAACTCTAATTTAGCCTTTTAGTCATATGATTGAAGTATATGTACACACTACATCTATTCCTCCGACCACCTACTAAAGATGTCTCTCCTCCCAACCTTATGCCTCTATATATAGCTACTCGAATCAACAAGGATCATAATATATATAAAGATACATAGGCATCATATATACACATACATAAATATAAAATGGAGTAGATACATTATGCATCACACATACATGCTTATATGCACACATGTATACATATACATGCATACATATTTACATGTACACATTTACACATAGACACATATACATATATACATGTACACATCCCATATACATGCCTACATGCACACATGTATACTTATACATGCGTACACAATTATAAACACACTTGCATATATTAGACAAATGCATATGCATATTTACACGTGTGCATACTAACACATGTATACATATAATACACATGAATACACACACATATGCATACATACATGATAAAAATTTGCTCCTCGAAGATAATGCTATATCTAAAATAACTATGCATACTCCCGAGCTTTGTGTTCTAACTTAAAAGAACATGATTTCATCTCTCTAGTAGGATTCATCGATATTCTAGTTGAATAAAGAAGAATCTATTATCTGATATCCATTCAAATGATTCAAGTTATTGATCAATAACTAGAGTAGGATTTACTATCTAATCTACTCATATATTTTCATTATTGCCATCATTTTGGTAAGACATCAATATAGTCTCATCTTTTTTTTCTATTGTTAAATATGTGTTCTCATGAGTGACATCATCTATTGATGGATTAATATCAATTTCTGGTAATTCCTCTTCATCATCAGTAGAATCAGCATGTAGAGTATTATCCTCTTCATAAAAAAGATTAGTATCATTATCATGTACAATGATTCTAATTTCTCTTTCAGATGTTGATGTATTAGTATTTGGTGAATCAAGAGGACTTTCTTTGATCTCTCTAACAATAAACTGTTCAAACAATGACCTACCTCTCTAATTTCTCTTTCAGATGTTAATGTATTAGTATTTCTAATTGGTGAATCATCAAGAGGACTTTCTTCGATCTCTCTAACAATAAACTGTTCAAACAATGACCTACCTCTAGGTTGAACATGAATGACTTACCACCAAGGATGAGCATTAGGGTTTTTATAAAAAAATACTTGTTCAATATGCCTAGGAAGAATATATGGTTCTCTAGTAGATCGCATTACCTTGGAAGAGTCCATTGCCCAAAAGCTAGATAATTCCTTTCTCAATGTGGAATTACTACCTTTATACTCCGCTTGAAGCTAGTCAACCTTCAAAATGACCTATCAAAATATATAAAAACAAAAAACCATTATTAGGTGCTTAAAAATTTAATAAACTCTATCATAAAAAATATGAACTTTTTTCTACCCGTTTGAATGTATGAAATGATATTTCGTACATACCAACAACAGTTCCCACATAACCAAGTTCGCCATCTATAAGGTTCATGTCTTTTGAGCTAGCACATGATAGTTGCTTGAAAGAAGCAACAATACTAAAATCCTATGTTTTATGTAAAGAATCAATAGCTATGATTCTAATATGCTATCCAAAAGCCCACATATTAGTGAACATTTGAGCTTGCAAAAGAAATTAAGTTAGTAAAGAGAAACTAATATACATATATGAAAAAAACAAAATACATGTATACATATATTAAAATAAAATTGCCTTTCGTTCACAACCTATCATTAACTCTCTCTGCTCATCTAAGATTTCTTCATTGTTTGCATTGGTGCATTGCAAACGAGTATATAGCCAGTCCGTTAAAGAAGGTATATTTTTAATCTCATTATTATGGAGATTATATCCTCTTTGTTTTTTGAAATTTGAGCTTAGGTCTATCATCATGCCAAAGAAGACCCATCCATATTGGAAGGCACACACTATACTATCACCAGAGCCCACTCTAACCTCATCTAATGGAGGTGGAACAAAATATTGGCAATGCAAGTATTGCAAGAGTAGCTTGAGTAGTATGCTTACACGAGTCATTTGCCATGTTTCAAGTATGGGTGGCAATGGCATAGGAGCATGTACTTCAATTCCTCGTGATATTGCAGATGTTGTTATTGTTGAGCAGGGGCATATGTTTAAAGGTAAAGTTCTCCCCGGTAGAGAAAAAAGAGTAGAAGATGATGATGCACTACTTCATGATCATAGTGATGTAGGGAATAGTCAGTCAAGAAAACATTCTCACATGGAAGATGCTTCCCAGTCTTCTTGTGCATCAGATTCACATCATGGTACTACTTCCACTATGCCACCTCCTTCCTCCATGCATACTTAGAGTTAGTCCACTTTACATGGATGTGTTTATTCAGAGGTTTGGGTGAAGGAGAGAAAAAGGATTGAAGAGGTGGAGATTGCACGCACTCTTGTTGAGTGCAATCTTTATTTCAATGTTTTATGTACACCACAATGGAAGAGGATGATCAGAGCATGTATGTGCATGTGTGTGTATGTGCATATGTGTGTGTACATATGTGCATATATATATGTGTATATAGGTATGTGTGTGTGTATATATATGTATGTGTATAAACATATACAAGTGCATGTATATGCATGTGTATATGTATTAAACATGCATGTGCATGTGGATGCATTTCCACATGCATCCATGTGCATGCATGTGAATGTGCATGCATGTGGATGTGCATATACATGTATTTAAGTATGTGTTAATGTGTGTATGTGTATGTGTATGTATATATGCAATAATGTGCACATGTATGTGTGTGTATGTGCATGTGTATATGTGTGAATGTGCATCTTCATCATGTATAAGTGTATATGTGCATATCAATAAGTGTAAGTATGCTAACTAATGAAAATAACACAATTCAAATGATATACAAAGAATGGAAATTGTACTTACAATAGTTAGCCATATTTTTTGCTTGGTTAGCTTCTTGAATAACCTGCAATAAAGAGAGAGAGAGAGAGAGAGAGAAAGAGAGAGAGATAATTCAAAGAGAGAAAGAGGTAGAAAGAGAGAAACAGAGAGAGAGAGACAATAAGATAGAGATTAAACAAAACAACAATTCTGCAAGCGATTGTTTCAGCTCGTAAGTGAAGTGCAATTGTGAACATTGGAGAGCTCTTCGATTAGATGCATGTAGATGCCGATCGAAGAGCCTCCAACGTTTTTTTTTTTGTGTCAAAACCCATCATGTAAGCGATGCTAAAGCATTGTAAATGCCTGTGCAGATAGTGTCACATATGCAGCAATAATCAGCGTCGCTTATGTGACACAAATTAGCATCACTTATGCGACACAAATTAGCGTCGCTTATGCAACATTTTTTTTATCGTTGATTTAGCGATGCTCGATGTAACCGTTGCTTATCCCATCGTGCCACATGCCAATAAAAACATTGAATTTTTCATCGTTTAACTGATGTTCCATGCTCGATGCTTATTGTGATGCTTTATGCAATTTTATGGCGACGAAATTGTGTCGTGTTAATCATCGCTATGTGCTCGTATTCCTTGTAGTGAGTGAAAAGCCTCTTTGCTCTCTCTCTCTCTCTCCTATTGGAAGAGAGGAAGTTAAAGCCCTTAATAAAAGGTGCATCCTATACCTATAGGGTATTGTGGAAGGGGAATCGAGCAAAAAGAGAAGAAGAAGAAGATCGAAGAGTTAAACTGCTCAGTAAAGAATAAAGTTTATAAAGAAAAAGAACAACTCTCTGTCCAAAGCCCCGCAGGGGCATGCATCAGGCGACAACACCAAAGAACCAGGTCTTGAGGAGTGGAATTAAAGAAAGATAACAACCAGGACATTTCATGGGAGGTTGCACATAGCTTCTTCATCCACCAGGAGTAGGCGGTGAAGCGAAACAAGTCGAGGAGAGAGACAGCACATGAAGGACTCTTCATCGGATAAGATAACCAATTGTCTGAAGGTTTTAGTTGCCTCCTCGTCCACTGGATGCATGCAGTGGGAAGAAATGGAACATGTCCTAGAGGATGACAAAGAAGATTCAAGAATAGTACCTTTAAAACGTAACACTCACTTAAAAGAGAGTAGAGGTCAGCAAATTAAGGTGTGCAGTGGAAGAAAGTAAATAGGCTCCAAGAAATACAACAGGGTCAGATGTGTGAAGACAAAGACATATCAGAAGACCAAAAGTTAGAAAGAGGCAGAGGCTGAGAAGTTGAAGAGAGTGACTAAGAACATCACATTCTTAGCCACTGATGGCGTGCGTGACAACCCGACTTAATACAACAACCCAAATTTTTGATATAAGGAATACCAAGGGGCAAACAGAAGCAAAGGACATACCTCGGATAAAGTAACAAATTCTCTGACAATCCTTATCGCTTCTTCGACCACTGGGTGCGTGTATTCAGGAGCCATAGGCAAGCTGCAAACGAGAAACAAAGCTTGTCAAGGGACGACAGAGACAAAGAGGGGGAGATTGTTGCAGACAAAAGCGGCACAAGAGAGGAGCCCCAAAAATTTTCAAATTAATGAGCATATTTTTCTTCTTCAAAATCCTAAAAAGTTCCCTCAAAGCTATGTAAATGCACTAGAGGAGTCCTCTAGGTGCATAATCCCAAATCATTGTAATATATTTCTTGTAAAATAGTAGGAAATTAGAGAGTAGCCAATAAAGTGCCGGTCACTTGTGTGAAAGGACCATTTTTAGGGCACATGTATATAAGTCACTTTGTGACTCTTTGTAAAGACTTTTTGCCATTGTGAAGAAGGAGAACTCCAAAATTTCAAATTTGCTTCTTTCTTGTAGATTTTCATCTTCTCTATGATCTTTTGTGTGTGTGTGAAGCTTGGAATGTGTGTGTAAGACTATTGTCTAGCCATCCCCATCACTTCTGAACTACTGTAGTGTGTGTAAGAGCAAGCAGGAGTTGTGGAGTGAGTGAAGGTGTTTCCCTCCATTCACTGTTTTGGCCATAACGTGAAGAGCGGTTGTCAGATTCGAGTGAAAACACTACCAATAGATGCGGCTCATCGAGAGCTTCGAAAGAACTCGCTATTGGCCATATTTGGAATTTTGAGCTGGGAGAAACATTCAAATTTGTGTTTACTATTGTAAGTGGTATCGTGGCAGACACTTTCAGAGATTAAGTGAGTTGGAGAGGTAGTTTAGTCTTTTCTCTTGCATTCTAGCTGAACCACTTCATTTTCCATCATGTGAGCACACGTCTTCATACACTTGGTTAGGTCAATTCTTCGGATTGATAATTAAGGATGTGTGAATCCACCACTATACGTACTTGTGTGGCAGATGAGATCTAATCTCTTTGACACAAGTCCCTAAGACCTCGTGACTTAGGTACACACGTTTTTGGCGCCGTTGCTGGGGAACACACTCAACCAAGGTGCCTTCGTGATGGTTATAGCTCTGGAGTGAAGGAATTGTGTTTGTAGGAGTGAATTCGTTCAGTGGCAAGTAGTCAGACACTTCAGCACTTGTTACTTCACATCCTGGAGGTGTGTGTAATGAGTTTTTAGGTTTAGGGTTTGGAGTGAAGGAGAGAAGAAGGAGTTAGGGTTAGGTCAAGGAGGGAAGTGGAGTAGGAGTGAGTTAAAATCATCAAGAAAAATCCAAAAAATTGCCAATTTAGTGTAGGATAGGCTTCAGTCATCAGAAACTATAAAAACTAAAAAAATTAGTTCATTTGACACTTGCTCAGAAGTGGTATCGCCTGCAGATAGTGATCGGTATCGCCTGAGTGGTATCACGCAATACATGCCCTCAAAGCTACCTAGTGAGCTCAAGACCTAAGCAAGATATCCCCAAGGTGAGCTACATCAAGACTTTAATATCAAAAACACTGTAAAAATGCATTTATACGTGATTAAAAATGCATTCGATATCGTGGGGTGGGATAGAGAGATTTATGAGATTTTTTGAGTGAAACAGAGGGTGAGGAGTGAAGAGGAGTGAGAGAGCAACTAGAGGGTGCAAAAATTTTTGTGTTTGAAACGATTTTGGCTTTAGTATCGTGATCGGTTGAGTTTTGGTATCACGATACCAAAATTCCCTAGTATCGCGATACTCGTCGAAGTATCGTATCGTCGCATACCACTTGAGGTATCACGATACCACTTTTGGTATCATATCGTCAAGTTGGTATCGCGATCACGATCTGCTAGTGGTATTATATCGTGGTCCACTTCACTTGGTATCGTATCGTCCCGATCATGGTATTGTATCGTCGATCAAGCGGTATCGTATTGCGTGCAAATCCAGTATCGTATCGTTGCCTCTCTTGGTATCGTATCGTGTGGAACGGGAGTATCGTATCGTGCAAAACTCAAGTATCGTATTGTCCATTGTTGCGGTATCGTATCGTGAGGATAGCTAGTATCGTACCGTGTCTAATCTCAGTATCATATCGTTGAAATTCTAGTATCGTATCGTGCACTGCAGCAGTATCGTATCGTGCATTCAGGTGGTATCGTATTGTCGGAGCACATAGTATTGTATCGCGTAGAGCAGTGGTGTCGTATTGTGTGAAAAGAAGTATCGTATCGCTTAGTTCTCTGGTATCGTATCGTTAATTGTCTGAGTATCGTATCATCAATTGTAGTGGTATCGTATCGTTGACAATCTAGTATTGCCAAATGCAGTATCGCCAGACTGGTATCGTCAGTATCGTCCAGAACATTTTGAACTAATTGAAGGGAAAATTTGGAGGCAATTGAGAAGATAGTTAGGGACTAGAGAGGAACCAAAATAGCCCCAGGAGGGTGGATGAACTTGAGGTCAGTAAGGGTGGTAAGTAGCTAGAGAAGTGTTATATCATCGGTAGGAAGTACAGCTCAGGTCAGTCACCGTTCTATCTATTCCGACACTTCCAATGAGTCGGAGGAGGAGATACTCATGGCTTCAGAAGACATGCAAGGTCCTGTTCCTAGGAGAAACTTCATGTCCACGATAGAGGGGGAATACCGTACCTCTCTACAATATGTGTCCACTAATTCCCAGGAAATTCCCATCTACCTGGATGATTTAAATAGATCAGTGGCCAGGATGGTAACCTCCACCAATTCCGCAATTGTGCCCAGACTAGCTGTCAAGTATGAACGAGGAGCATAGATGGATAAGTTGGGTCACATCTACGTCGTGATAGAACACCCAGATCTGATCAATGAAAGAGGAGGATTAGAAGGGCAAAAACATTCAGGAAGACCAGACCCTGAAGAGTTGGTAACCACTCCCAGGGGCAAATCAATAGTAACTCGAGTCTTGAGAGGGGATTTGATACCTCAAGATGATTACTTACTGGAGGTCTACTTGATCCATGGATAAGATTTATTACTCCAAACTGACTCACCCACACAAGGACAGGAAGAAAGCCCGACGACTTTCTACGAGTTAAAGGATCCTGAAGACGAGTCTAGATTCACATACCTAGACAAGAACCAAAGAAGGTATTGGCTTGTTGATGCCATAGATAGGGCTCGACTGAAGTATATGGGGTTGGATGTATTTCCTCAGCGAGAGCAGGCAACTACCTCTCAGAACCCCTTCGGGACATAACAGGAGTCAAAGCATACAATGTCAGGACAAACGAGCCATCGAAGTGTTCCAAACCGAACCCATGTGCAATTCACAATGCCAGGAATGCAAGCACATAATCAAATGCACCCAAGATTAGGCAACCAATACCGGCCACCAGTGAGACCAAGACCACCACTAGGAGTGCAACCTGGAATACCCCCAATTAGACTAGCAATCCCTGTAATGACTAGACAGCCAGAGCCAATGAGAAGATTAAGACCGATTCAGGTGGCTAAGTGTATGAGAAATCATTATGACGGGATGGGAGAACCTTATGACCACATAGATGAATTTAAAAAAGTTTTAAGAGCTGAACAAGTGGATGATTTCTTTGTGCTGTATGAGTCCTTTGGACTCACTCTCATCGGGATGGCTTTGACCTAGTTCTAGCCACTAGACCCCAATCCATTTGGAGATATTGAACAATTCTTTAAAGAATTCATAGGGGAATTCACCAAGAGAGGGATTAAACACAACTCTTCATCTTTAATCCATAGCTTTAAACAGAACCCAAATGAAAATGTGAAAACAGCTGCCCGAAGATTCAATCAGTATGTCGATAGATGTCCAGTGGCAGAAAGACCTACGCAACAAAAAATGATATCATTATTTTTGGACGGACTAATGAATGGAACCCTAAGAACATTAGTCTATAGAAAGAGGCTATAGACGTTGAGTGAATGTCTTCAAGAGTGTATTGACCTAGAGGACAACCTAGCAGAAGATCTCAAGAGTGCTACCAGTCCTACTAAATCGGAAGACACCCGAAGCACAATAACCTCTAACTCAAGCAATGTAGAAGAGTTAGCAGAGTTGGTAGCCAAGAAGTTAGGAGTCCATGGACAGAGGAATTACGAGCATCGACCAATGAGAATGCCCATGTTACGAAGATGCAGCCTATGTGGAGGAGATCACCCCACTCACATGTGTGCACGAGGAGGAACAGGTGTGCCTCAAGCTTACCCTTATAATAAGGCAGCCACATCAAGGAACCGCCTTGTATTGCCACATAGAACAAAAATACACCAATCACACCACGGAGAATTGCCCATTCAAAAGGCATACATGACCTTTAAACCCACCTCAATATCGACCATATGGATACCCACCTAGAGAGCCAGGCAGGGAGATTCCAAGGTATGATCCCTATCTAGCACCACTAGGAGCACCAAGGCCATACGAGCAAGGGCAATATACACAACCTCAGCCAGTGTTAGGACCACAACCATCACTTCCTCCGCACGTGGTGCCTGTCAAATATGCTCGACCAGAGGAAAACTTAGAAAGAGCCATAGTGCCAGCATCGCCTTATAGCCAATGCAAAATCCACGAACCCAAGATACGAGCAAACGCAAGGAGATTACTATTCCTATGACACCAGCTTGATGGAGTAAGAGCAAGCTTATGACCCGCAATACTATGGATATGAAGGGTATGACAATATCTATGGACCAGAGGTGGCAACACTAATGTACACCACGCCTAAAGCACCAGCACCCGTAAGACCACCCATTAGACCACCCGTGCCAAGAGGACCGTGTTATAGATGCAGAGGAGACCACTTTATCATAGAATGTATGAGACCATACAACCCACCACCCCCCAGGACTTGGGAAGGGTATTGCAGTGTTTGTGGAAAGGAACATCTCTTTAGAGATTGCCGGAGAAATCCCAATAAGGTTCAAGACACTGCACCTATCAACGTGATTGAAGTAATTGAATCAACAGGAAGTGACAAGGAATTCACAGTGCCATTGAAGGCCATTACACGAGCACAAACGAAAGGATAAGAGAGAAAACGAGTAGATTCAGAACAAGGAAAGAATGATGAACCCAGGATACAAGTGGTGGAAGATTCAGAGGACCCACATGAGAGTACCCAAACAACAAAAAGACAAAAATGGAAGGATAGGAGAGAAAGACTCAAGAAAAATGGATGAAAAATAAAAATAAGGATGGCAAGAAACATACGGTCAGCAATAAGGAACCGAAAGAATCTGAAGTTCAGGAAGAAATTTCCATTACATCGCAGACTCAAGAGCCAAAAAAAACCAGGATCAATTCTAGGCGACCCAAAACCAGATGATTTAGACATGTGGCTGAAAGCTTACCAAGCTAGAATGAAGAATGGACTGAACGTGGAGCAGCATGAAAAGCTTTACCCACAAGGGGAGTTAGAAAAGGAAAGGCTAGCGATATGTAGAAAACTCATCGAGGTAGCTCAAGCGACCCTAGAGAAGACTATACCAGCCCTCCCTGAGACAAGAATACCTGAAAATCAATATCGGGATCATGTTAAGATCAAAGAGAAGAATCTAAAAGAGGGGACTAATGAGAAAGAATTGCCAAATACTCAGGACAAAGTATGTCCATAGTCCCGGATTTAGAAGCTGATTGGCCAAAAGAATTGTGGAATAGAATTCGAGAAGATCAATGGAAAGGAATGGGGTTGCAAAACCTCCCTTTGAGGGGTTAGATGTGGAAGATTATCAACAAATGCCTAACATGGAAGAAATATATGAAGAAGCATTTAGATTAGACAAAAATAGGGAGGAGGCCTAGAGCATTTCTACCCTACCAAATTGGGAGAATATGAGAAGGAATCCTTGATCTTTCGTGCGCCCACAGTACGAGGAAAGGGAAAGGTAATCTCAGACAAGAACTCACACAATCTAATAGAACTCAAAAAGACCAAAGTACAGTGCCAATTGACAGTGGAAGAATTGCTTCGTGTTAAACCACAATTATGGACACAATTAGCAGGACAATTGGAGTTAAATCAGGAGAAGAATGAAAAGGAAAGCAAGGGAAATGAAAACCCATCTAAGGTACAAATCCTTGTGGATAAGATTGGAGAATTTAGCAAAGAAGATGAGGGTAACACATGTCTACCGGTCATATACAATGGATACATGACCAAAGCCATATTAGACACAGGAGCGGGAGTAGGTATTGCTACCAAAGAGATTTGGGAGAAATGGGGAAAGCCTGCCTTACAACCAACTCGTATGAAGCTTCGATTAGCAGATGGTCATGTAGAGAAACCATTACGCATATTAGAAAAGATCAAATTAACCACCTATGGAGTTGAATTTGAGCATACTTTGGCCATCTGTCAATTTGGTTAAGCAAATAATTATGAGATGATATTAGGACGACCCTTCATGAGATAGCTTAGGGTAGTGCAAGATTTGGGATGAGACTCATTATACCTGCAACATCAAGGAAACACTACCAAGATAAACTTGCATACCTTTGCGCACCGAGATGTACCCCCACTACAATGGAGCCCCATACATAAGGAAGAGGATGATTTGTCTATCCATAGTGCTGGATCAAGCGATCAATCTTGGATGCATGTGTGTCAATATATTTCGTTTGACACAAAGCCAATCCACCATCAACTTGCATAAACTGAATGCCCAAATAGTGATGCAAATGCCCCAAATCAGACATCTCAAATGAGGCATGCAAATCAGCCTTAAAATCAGCAATATGCTTCTCAATAGGACCAGTGAGCAACATGTCATCAACATAGACAACCATGATCAGAAGCACATCATTAGCATGCTTAACATATAAGGTGCTCTCAGTTGGACTGTTCACAAAACCATGTGCAATCAGATAGGCGTGTATCTTCTCATACCAAGCTCATGGTGCTTGCTTTAAACCATATAATGCCTTCTTTAACCTGCACACCTGGTTTTCATGCCCTTTCTGCACAAAACCATGGGGTTGAAAAACATACACTTATTCATGCAAGTCACCATTCAGAAATGCAATTTTAATGTCCAACTGATGTACATTCCAACCATGATGGGTTGCAAGTGCACAGATGCTCCGAACAATAGTCATACAACATGTGGGTGCAAAGGTCTCATCAAAATCAATGCATCTTTCCTGTGCATAACCCTTTGCAACAAGCGTAGCCTTATACCTGTCAACTGTACCATCAGGTTTATGCTTCAGCTTGTATACCCACTTAGTACCAATGGCTTTCTTGCCAGGAGGCAAGTCACATAAAGACCAAGTACCATTCTTCATTATAGCATCATATTCAAATTGCATAGCAGCCATTCAATTTTCTGAATTTTGTGCTTCATCAAAAGAAACAGGCTCATTCTCATCACAGAGACTAGATGCAGCCATAGTATAGCAATCTGATGCAAAGGAGGCACTATGAGAGCGTGAACGAGTACGATATGACAAAGGTGCATCTAATTTGCTATCACGCAAAGTCTGCACCAGCCATTTTGGCATAGTTTTTGCCTTCTCAATATCAGCTCTCTCATCAAAAAGTGCACCATGTAAATCTGCATCAAAAATGGGATGATCTACATCATCACATGAACCTACAAAGGCTGAGAAGTTGCCTCATTAGGACTAGCAGTAGACTGTCCACTTGTAAAAAGAGGCATCAAAGTATCATACATATCTTTGGAGCTAACAGATGTCTCCTTAGTACATGAAAGCAATGGCTGAATAGCATTTTCCACAAAAACAACATCACGGCTAACCGAAATGCGTTTAGTCTGTGGATGATACAGACGATAGCCTTTACTTTCAGAACTGACCCAACAAAAATACATTTTACTACCTTATCATCCAATTTTCTGTGATGTTGTTCATGCACTAGTGCATATGCCAAACAACCAAAAACCTGCAGATGAGCAACAGATGGCTTGCGATCATGCCAAGCCTCATATGGAGTGATAGACTGCAGCGCTTTAGTGGGACACCTGTTAAGTACATATGCTGCACACATGACAGCCTCAAGCTAGAAACTACGTGGTAAAGCCTGACTCTTGACCATACACCTCGCCATCTCCATGAGTGACCTGTTCTTTTGTTCAGCAACTCCATTGTGTTGAGGTGTATACGACACTATACACTGGTGTTTTATCCCACGTTCAGCCAGAAATGCATTAAAATCAGAAGACATATATTCCCCCCCTCGATCAGAACGAAGGGTGCCCATTTTACATGCTGATAAATTTTCAGCCAAAACCAAAAACTTTTTGAAGCACAAAAACACTTCGGACTTTGCCTTCAATGGATATACCCATGCATGCCTGGACAAATCATCAATGAAAGTCACGAAGTAAAGGCAGTTTCCAAAAGAAGGTGTCTGCATAGGACCACAGACATCACTATGTGCAAGCTGCAATTTCTACATAGCCCAAACTGAACCATCTTTTGGAAAGGAGGAATATTGCATTTTGTCCAAAATACAGCCTTCACATACATGTTTTCCAGGTGCCTCAAGCTTGGGCAAAGAAGACACCATATCAGATTTCTGTAGGCATAGCAAACTAGCAAAATTCATATGACCAAAGCGTGCATGCCAAAGCTTTGCATCTGACATAGCCTGAGAATCATGAACTGCACATGCCGAATCATTCACAGATCTTTCATAGTCATTGAGCTTATACAGCCCATGACATAAAATGCCAGAAGGAATAATAACATTGCCATTTGACAGATCATGAACTGTACATCTGTCATCAACAAATTTCACAACCAAGCCAATCTTGGCTAATGCAGAAACTGATAACAGATTCTTCTTGATCCCTGGCACAAATAAAGCATCTGACAAGGTGAAAGAACTACCATCAGCAGTAGTCAGAATGATCTTACCAACTCCCATAACAGGATAAGAGGAGTTGTTGGCGCATGTGACAGTATTCCCTGTAGGGGAAGGCTCAAGTGAAGAGAAGAAACTGTGCTGCGAGGTAATATGTTTGGTCGCCCCACTGTCAAAGTACCAAACATCTGAGTCCACTGCAAACATGCACTGCTCATGAGAGAATGGGTCAAAACTGCAAACCGTAGTAAACGCCCATTCTTCTTCCTGCACAAGATTAGCAGACTCTGTTTTTGGTGTAGAGGCTTCTGCAACAACCATTCCAGCCTCCTTTTTCTTTGCCTTTTTTGCAGCCAGTTTTGGATAGTTCTTTATTATATGATCATTCCCTTTACAGTACTTGCAAAACAATTTCTACTTTTCTGATTTCTTCTCATCTTTATCCTCGTTCTTCGAATGTGCAGCATTTGCAGATTTCTGCTTACTAGTAGAAGAGCTCCATTTTCCTTTGCCCTTCTGACTAGCCAGGAAAGCTTGATTTGCAACACGCATAATGGACCTATTCTACCTGGATTGATCTTCGTGTAACAGAACAGAGACTAACTCCTCAAATGACAAGGCATTTGGATTGCCTTTCATCATCAATCGAAGAGTAGAAGCAAAACTCTGATATGAATCAGGAAGACCATTTAGAACGGTCTGCACAAGTGAGCTATCTGGTATAACCTCATCAGTAGAAATCAATTGTTCCTTCAAGTCTTTGATCTTTGTTAGGAAACTCTCCATGGAATCACCTTCATTCATGTGCTCACTCTCCAGCTGTTTTCGGAGGTAAGCAACACGAGCCTCATTCTTAGCTTCGTACAATGTGGTAAGTGTATCCCAAGCATCCTTAGTTGTTCTGCAAGAGCGAATATGAGGAATAATGGCACGTTTGACAGACAAAGCTATCAATGCATGTGCCTGGGCATCTTTGCCTTCCCAATGAATCTGCTTTGTAGTAGGTGCAGCAAAAACAGCAGCACGAACAGGAATCTGCACAATATCATCTTCGACATCATCTCCATCAGCTCCAGCACTTGTATTTGCAGTACCTATAGTTATAGGTGTAACAGGATGTCTTTCAACACCCTACACAATGTTCCACAATCCTTTTGCAACCAATACATGTCGCATCATATAAGCCCATAATGGGTAGTTGGTACCATCCAACTTATCCTCAACAACCAACATACGGAATACATCACTGCTTTTAGCCATGGCCGGTGACTAAAATACCTTGATGCAAAAAATTGACGGTATCTCAAAAAGTTGAACGGAACTGCCCAGATAAGTTCTACTAAACCTGTAGCAGACTTCGAGATGCTTATATTGGCGGACTGAAATACGTATATACCTTTGGCACAAAAAGACAAAATAGCATGCATAAGCGCTGTGATAGTGCATTATGAGTATGCTCACCAAATTTCGTGCGAATCTGAGATTGCAAATGGAGGAGTGTAGACGACGCCCTAGATGAAGCGGCGACCTGCTCTAATACCAATTGTTGGAGTTAGACGTCTACGGAAGCACGCGAACAGCACAAGGAAGAAGAAGAAGCTTGGAGCAAAACACACAAGAGTGAATGTATTATTAGAGAATGTACAAAGATAAGTAGCCCATTAGGGCAATAGGCGTATATACAAGCCGAGGGAAAAAACCTCCTAAAGAGGGAAAAAAGTGCCACGGCGTTCCTAGAGTGTTCACACACATCACTACCTAAATATATCAACACCATCAGGGTTATCAGCTTGTATACCCATTTAATGCCAATGGCCTTCTTGCCTAGAGGCAAATTGCATAAAGAGCAAGTACCATTCTTCATAATAACATCATATTTTGATTGCATATCAACCATTTAATGTTCTAAATTTTGTGCTTCATTAAAAGAAATAGGTTCATTATTATCACAAACACTAGAGGCAACCATTGCATAGAAATCTGATGTTAGATCTCATTTATACACGTGTGTGATCCTATGCCCACAAGGTCATTAGGTGGTTCTCTTTACTTAGTCATTTTCATAGATGATGCTACTAGAAAAGTCAAGGTATATCCTTCAAACCAAAGGATGAGGTATTTCCTACTTTCAAAAAATGGCTTGCTTGAGTTGAGACTGAAAAAGGAACTAAGCTCAAGGATTTACGTTCAGATAATGGAGGTGAGTATGCCTTACATGAATTCAGCCTTTTCTGTCAGTGTAGAGGAATTTGTAGATAGAAAATGTAAAGCTCCATATACCCCAATACATAATTGTGTAGCTAAGAGGATTAATAGAACTATTCAAGATAGAGTAATTTCTATGATACATCATGCAAACCTTCCACAAGGCCTTTGGGCAAAAGTAGTATTGACTATAGTTCGTGTGATTAACTTTTCACCTAGTACTACCAAAGGTTTGAAAGTGGCACGAGTTATAGACAGGGGAGCAACCATATTATGATCATGTCCTAGTTTTTGTGTGTGAAGCATATGTTATTATACCCAAGAATCTTACACAAAAGTTGGACCATAAGTCAAAGAAATGCATTCTTCTTGGATATGATCAAGAAGGCCAAATTGGATATCTCTTATGGGATCCCAAAACACGATTCATGACCAATAATAGTGATGTCATTTTCAATGAGTCTAAGATGCACAAAAAACCCATTAAGAAGGTTGAAGGGAGAAGAGTGGTGTTTGAGGATACTAGCCCTCTAGTTAGCATGCACAAAAAATGCTACACATAGGGGTATTTAGGAGAATATCCAATCAAATCAGTCAACAAATGTTCTTGTTCAACAACCATTGAGACATTCTCCATGTGTATCACATCCACCCGATATATATGTTCCAGTTTTGGATTTACTATGCTAATAGATGCTAGTGAGCCTTCTTGCTACAAAGAGGCTATGCTGACAGAGGATCATGTCAAGTAGGAGTGTGCCATGAAAAGTGAATTGGATTCTATTCACAAAAATGGTACTTGTGATTTAGTACCTTTGCCAAATGGTAGGAAAGCTTTACCATTTAAATGGGTAGATAAGCATTCACATAAGATAGTGCTTCTCCAAAGTGTAAAGCATGACTTGTTGCAAAGGGTTTTAAGCAACAACATGGTGTTGATTTTGAGGAAGTCTTCTCTATAGTAGTAAAGATGACTTTACTAGGCATGTTGCTTGGCTTCCTGCAATGGAGGACTTGGAACTAGTCCAAATGGATGTGAAAATTGCTTTCTTGCTTGGAGATCTTAAGATGAGATCTATATGGAACAACCAGAGGGTGTAGTTTCTGGCAAAGAAATGGCATTCTCCAGATGAGCTAAATGTGCAACAAATAAGGACCATCTGATTGACTGAGCTCTAATCGAGTGTCATCATAATGATCTCTATGAGAATCCACATCGTGCTCTAAATGATCATCTAAATAATCATCCAAATTGTGCTCTATATGAACGTCCATATGATCAACCAAATCATGCACTACATAAGCATCATGAGCATCCATAGCATGCTGTGTATGAATGTTTATCTAAGCATCTAAAACCTACCATACATGTGCATCGTGAATGTCAATAGACCTATCTATAGGTAGACAAAATGATACATGATGAGTCTCACACTGTACATAAGGTTGACTTACCACTAAGAGAAGAACGTCTTTCACATGGAGTACCTGTAGTGATACATGTACCCAATATTGGCACCTCTGACAAGCATAAGTTGTCCCAACTACAATAGAAAATGATACTCACCAAGCAATATGTGAAAATTTCTATCCTGCAACTAATCAATTGATATCAGTCTCATAGGGTTCGAAGGCACATGAGGTATATTTCTAAGTGTAAATGATGCTCCACTAGATAGCATAAGGCATACATCTCCTACACCCTCAATGTCATAATATGCAAAACCATCAAGCATGTGCACACATCCACAATTCTTATTTGAGAATCCCAAAAACACTCATAATGTGAAGTTATATGAAAATTGGCTAATGCATCAAGCAATCGAGCCATATTTGTGTTATCCAATGAACAAGAGGAATCTTGGGATGAGTCATAGGAGAATGTGACATTACCATCAGTGGCATAATCAACTACCATAGGCTCTCATGAAACAATTACCTTGTTGGAGTTCGACATCTATGGAAGCATGCGAACAACACAAGGAAGAAGAAGAAGCTTGGAGCACAACACACAATACTGAATGTATTACCACTAGAATGTACAAATGTTCGTAACCCGTTAGGGCTATAGATGCATATACAAGCCGAGGGAAAAAAACCTCCTAAAGAGGGAAAAAAGTGCCCCGGTGGTCCTAGTGTGTTCACACACATCACTACGTAAATATATCAACAAACCCCCCCTAGGGGTGATGTGGTGAAAAGGATTGGCAATCATGTATAAGGAAGTGCCAAGCTATGTGGAATGAATCCACAAAAGAAAGTAAGCACAAAGCTTTGTAGAAACCTTCAAACTTCTCCATAGGCAAAGCCTTCGTGAAAAGGTCTGCAATGTTCTCCTGCATGGGCACATATGCCAAGCTGATCTCTCCAGGAGAGAACGTCTCCTTGACATAATGATAATGCACCTCAATGTGCTTAGTGCGAGCATGGAACACAGGGTTCCTCGCAACTGCCAATGTGCTCTCACTGTTAGTGAAGATGGTGGTGGTAGAAGACTGACTAATACCCAGCCACACACACTCAACAGTCGCTATGAAAGCTGCCATATACTCAGCCTCACAATTGGAAGTGGCCACAGTAGGCTACTTCTTAATCATCCAAGATATGCATGAGCTACTAAGCATGAAACAAAAACCACTAGTGGACACACGAGTGTCATAGCAAGCAGCCCAGTCAGAGTTAGAAAAAGCATGTAAATCTAGCAATAGTGATCCCCCCTTGGGATAAAAGAATCCAAGTAGTCAAGTACCACTCAAGTAGCGAAAGATGTGCCTAACTGCCTGCCAATGCTCGACTCCTGGGCAATGCATAAATGTGCTTATCTGTGAGATAGCAAACTGAATATCTGGCCGAGTAATGCATAAGTAAATCAAGCATCCAATTGCTTGTTGATAGAGAACATCATCAAATGCATCTCCAACGGAGAAAAATATAGGGGTGAATGTTAGCCCAATGGCGAAATAATAGAGAAATCTAAAAAATATTTCTATTTTTTTAGTCTCATACATATGAAAATCGTCCAAATTTTGAACCCTAACTTTTGTATAATGGGTTCTTTTTCACCACACCACGACTTTGGACATGCATGTTGCTTGGTACGAATCGCCCTCTGTGCACAACTCAGTTTTATGAGTGCTTAGATATTCGCCCAAATGAAGTCACAAGTACAAAGCATTAACCAGAGGTACTTTTTGTATTTTTCTTGGTTTCCTCAATAGTATGGTTGCCTCGTACTCATAAAAAGGTGACTGCAGTACGAGAAGTCCGTCATTATTCTTCACTGTCATTGCTAATGTTATCCCCTCTTGCATTTCTTTTCTTGGATGCATTCGATTGACGGGTAATAGACGTGGAATTCGTTTTTTACATTGGAATGAGATTATGTTTAGTATCCTCTTGAGATATTTGAGGTTTTTTATCATTGTACTATACTCATATCAAACCTAACAGACCTTTCAATACTCTGTTGAAAGAATTTGAGAAGTATCATAGCTCATAACGCTGATTTTGATGCACTTCGTTTTTTTCTCACCATGTAGCCTAATCATAGCTTTTGGCAGTGAATATAAATAAATTTAGAGCGTCTTAATCAAGGGTGTTGATTTTGGATTTTAATCCATGTTTGTTTAGAGTTTTTTTATGTTCTATTATTTTTGTATGAATAGGCGAAAAATTTAGTGTAGAATCATTGCTCAGAGATTCGTTTAGATGGAGTCACGAGGACAAAGCGTCAACAGGTACCATTTCATTATTCTTGAATCATGGGGTTGTTGGTGTACAGAAGATTGTGATCTGTACAATTGATGTGTAGAGCAAATGATCATTCAGTCTTACAACTATATTTCTGTATTCAAGGATTCTTGTCTAAATGTAGAAAAACATATGGCAGATAGTGCTCTTGATATGAATGTATTGTCAACTTTGAGATATATAATGTTCATTGCTAATATATGTGCAAGTGATGGGACCCAACTATTGTCTCCTCTTAGGGGAGGGGATGGCTTGACCTTTGCTAACATGAGTGTGGTTCTTTCAATGTTGCCAGATCCATTTGAAAATATGTTATAACTGTTGAGTGTCTTGGAGATTGTAGATCTTCATGCAGTCAATCTCCTGAAACTTTCAGGTAAGCAACCTGAGAGAGAGAGAGTAGTCAATCTCCTGAAACTTGATCTAGATCTTGATGCAGTCAATCTCCTAAAATTTTCAGGTAAGCAACCCGAGAGAGAGAGAGAGAGAGATTCTTATCACTCAAGTTATCCAAGGTTTTATATTTTCTTGTCAATAGGAGGAAGGAGTCACACCTTGAATCAATATGTCCAACAATAAGCCCCCACCAACTTCACAAATTTGGATGCGATCACACCCAATACCTTTGATAACCGATACTATGATGCAGTGGCTACTCAAAGAGTTGGTTTTTTAGGAAATTCGTTGTATCTATGAAGAAAATGGATTCTTTTGGTGTTCTCATAGGGTCGCATGGGGAGATTTGAACATCTTGCTCCACCCCCAAATCCTTCATCAACGGCTTCTACTGTTCAAGTATCAATATCTTAAAGACGTTTTTTTTGTCTGATCCTCATCAAACATGTATGTGAACTTGTCAGACCATCTTCATAGCAGCATTGAAGAACCTATGTTTGAGAGGCTTAGAACATGTTTGTTTTTCAAATAAGTAATATCCATAGGATCCGATGGAGTGACTTCAATCTTGTTCGGAAGTGCTTTGTACAAGTCATTATATGTTTCACATTTTCACTTTTCAAGATTAGTATCTTTCTATGAACATAGACCATATGGAATGTTTAACAATCATCATAGTTTTTATGAACATAGACCATATGGATTATTTAACATTCATCCGTTTTGACGTTTAGTTTTTATGAACATAGACCATATGGGCTGTTTAACATTCACCATGCACCAGAACTTCTTGAGTATACCATTTTTCATACGTGGAATGTGTACATAACGTAAAATATATCATGGGTGCATAGGTAAAGCTTAGAATTAGTTCAATTCAATATTAGTTCAGTTCAATTCAACAGCGTCTTCAGTCTTAATGCCTTTTTCATCAACTCAAGAAGATTCCACGGAACAATGTAGAGATTGACTGAATACGTTTGTTGTATTAAACGTTTTGAATGGACATGTATGGATGCTATGATCAACTCACAAACACTTTTTATGATTGAACCAATAGAGCCATTGGACCTTCAACAAAAGCTCCACCTAATAAGCTTTTGGTACACATCCTAATAGATCGTATTGTTTTATGCAACACAATAAGTTATTAACTAATATAGTCACAATAGCTTTGTAGAGTATTTTAGATATTCGTGTTATAGGCAGCTTTACATTGGATTGGATTGTTCTCTTGGGTTGCAAGAAAATGAAATATATGCAAAGGAAGCCATTCTTAAACGTGTAGAAACGTGGATTTTAACTAATTGAGAAGAATCATTGCAAGGAATGAATTACACATTGTTCATATTAGACAGATAAATGAGTTGAGGTTGCACTTGGAATAATGCCATTCAGCTCTGTGAACGTCTAGAGTCTCCTACCATTGGTGAGGAAAAATACACTCTGGATTCATTTGCAGCAGTTTCTCTTGCTCTAATTCAGACCAATGAAAATAAATCTGTGGAGTTTGTGAACAATAGCAATGTTCTACCTTTTGCTTTGACAACATAAAGTTTATTTGGGGATACAAAACTCTTTGATTTGTTGGATTTGGTTGACATTCTCTCGGTTGGGATCATGGAATATTTATCCTGTTAGAAGAGGAGAGACAATATCTTTCTGATTACCTTCCTATTGTGGACACTAAATATTTTCAAGAGGCTCTGAAGGAGATTTTTGGTGGCGAGAGTTGCGAACCTTGTGAAGGTTTTATGACAACAATTGAAGGAGGGTGAGTGGAATTCAAAGCCGTACATGCTCATAAATATTTAATATTATTGCAAAAGAAAGAATATCATTATAATCTCTGCTCATACTATGATGGGATGGTGAAATTTTTGAGGCAAATGTGGGATGTACAAATGAGTGATCTAGAAGACAATTTTATCGAGAAGATCAAGAATCAATTTTTGGTGGCGAGAGTTGGGAACCCTGTGAAGGTTTTATGACAACAATTGAAGGAGGGTGAATGGAATTCTTAAGCCATACATGCTCATAAGATTATATTGCAAAAGAAAGAATATCATTATAATATCTACTCATACTATGATGGGATGGTGAAATTTTTGAGGCAAATGTGGGATGTACAGATGAGCGATCCACAAGATCAAGAAACAACAAGGTCTCAAAACATCATCAGAACGACACAAAGCCTAGAAACTTTCAAAGGATAGATGCAAGGTAGATTATCAATATGGATCTCTCTCACTTGTGGATGGTGGAATGCCAGTATCAGGGAGAAGCTTGAGGGCTCCATGGTATGGCATCAATGAGGAATCAGCTCTGGATCAAGGCTTTGGGTCAAAGAAATTGCATCCAAAATAGTAGTTATGCTATGCATAATGACACTTCATAGTGTGCAAGTGGATGAACTCATGATTCTGGAATCTGCATCCACCAAAAAACTTAGTTGTAGATGTCCTTTTAGTTGGAGTTGGGATTTTTGCATACCCTAAAGATGTACACATTGACTTTTTCATTTTTTGGAACACATGCTCTTTATGGGCAGCTCTAAGTTACTTGATGAAAATGAGTATGACAGTTTCCTTTACAAACATGGAGGCTCCTCCAATACACTTACAAAAACAGGACACACATGCTACTATTTTGAAGTTAACCATAATTTTTTGAAGCCTATACTGGATAGGTTTTCCCAATTCTTCTATCTCCTTTTATAAAAAGTGAGGCCATGGAGCATGAATTTTAGATAGTGGATTCAATGTTTGAAGGGCATCTGTCCGATTATCCCAACTTCAGTGTTATCCTACTGACCAACGTCATCCATTTAACTCCTTCAGTTGGGGGAATAAGAAGAATCTGAGTGAGGCTATAGCTAGAGGTGTATATATGTGAGGAAAACTCTTGGAAATGTATGATAAATATTATCATGCTGGGCATATGAAATTAACAGTGGTTAGTGATAGTGTTTGAGTGTTTGACTGTTCCTTATCAATTTTTCTACGGTCTCAAACTATTCTTAAACTGTTCCATAATTGCAGGTGGGGATACATCCATCTGCTTCTGAAGGGTTTGTAACAATGAGAACAGCTACTAGGTGGGTTTCTCCAGATGGACAACTGAAAAGCATTTGAGCTGGAAGCATCAATTTTCACATCGACAATATCATGAGCCAGGACCAATATGAGAAGTGTGTTAGCATAAGTAATGCCACGATGTTTGAGTGGAAGCAACAACATTGAATGGCTGTCAAATCATGATTTGGTTTTTCTTCATAGATGCAGGATCTTATGAGTGTGATTACAAGTCAGGAAAGCTTTTGAAAAGTATATGATGAACCCTGTGTAGATACCTCTTTATGTACATATTAAAATGAGTGATTTTTTTCTAAACAGATTTGCTGGCTCTATGAGGTATTTATTGCCCAAGTGGATGTTCACCTACAAGAACATGGTTTCTTATACGGAAAACAAGAAGGAAAGGAAATAAGGCCAGCAAGATTTTACATTATGAAGATTTTCCCAAGCTTCTAATCTTTGTTCAAATTAAGTTCTTGTATTTAATACATAAGTCCAGTTTTCTGAGCATAAAGCCAACAAATAGTGTGCAGGTGCATCTACATACATATGTTTTTTATTTTACATCTGACTGTTACGCTTGATTGGTTGATGACTAGACATCAGTTCTCTACAAGATGCTGACATCAAGCTCATCTTAGATTAACAATTGTAGTCCATTTTTGTGTGATTAGAGTTAGCTTGGTTAGCCTTTGTAATAGTATTGTTTCTAAAATGATAATACATACATGATTATTGCAAGTTGCTTGGAAATTTCTCATATTTGAAGGGCAGTCATTTTCTTTTATTGGAGGGTTAATATAGCCTATTACTATAAATATCTTTGACCACCCTTCATTTTCAAAAAGTCTAATTTTCATAATAATTTTTTGCTATTTAATGTATTTGAAGGAGATAGCTTCCCCATAATTATGAAGCATGCATGTTTTTGCTCACATTCCATTGGTTGGTTTTTAGTTTTCAGGATCCTTTAATAGCTATTGAATTTGTAGAAATTTCCTATACCATTCTTATGGAGCAAGGACTAAAATATACCCCAAATATTCCTAGGAGGTGTGCATATGTACCTACTGAGAGGTGTGTATGAGACAAATTCTTGAGAGCTTGCGAGTATGGATTTATTGAAGTATTATTCTGCCTCGCAGGTAACATTACTTGGAAAGGTTTTGCCTAATTCTACAGTCAACTCTTTTCAGTGAACCAAAATTATAACATGCAAGCAACACTGCTGGGAAAGGTTTTGTCTGACTCTGCAATCAACTCTTTTCAGTGAACTTAAATTTTAATATGTTATTGCTTGGCAAAGCTATTGATTCCTTGAAAGAGTGTGGTGACCACTGACTACCCTTCGAAATTAATAAACTCATTTTGTGGGCCTCAAAAGAGACATCATGCAACTATTGCTAAGGAGATACTTGTGTAACTTATGAAATTGTAATAGACACCTTGATTTTCTATTGGTAACCACACAGGTGTTGTCTTCATATTGAGAAGATGGCATGAACGAATCAAGTCAGCTAAGCTGTTTTCAGTACAAGGATCTTGATGTAGTGCAAGTTCCAAAAGAGTACATAACTTTAGGACCACATTGTGGACAAGGGTTTAGAACTTGAGTACACTATACTGTTCTTTTTTTATGAAGAATTCAAGCTTCATCTAGAGATTTTATCACTCACTATAGCTGGAAAAATCCTGATGGTTTTTGCATCAATACATCATGTTCTGACAATGGAAAAGATATTGTACATGATTCATTCCAGCCTATTTAGATGGAATCAGGAACATCACTGTTGATTGAGACTGAACTAGTAGACAATCACCTTGTTCCAATGATGTTTCTATCTGTTGAGCTATATTCAATATGAGGATTTAAATATTGCAAATTCCAAAAGAGTACATAACTTCATACCACATTGTGGACAAGGGTTTAGAGCTTGAGTACACTGTACTGTTTTTCTTTGATGAAGAAGTCAAGCTTGATCTAGATATGAATCTATCAAAGATGTAGCAAGCAGAGCTATGGCGATCAGTTGTGGAAGGTTTGTTTTATTTCACCAAGATATAACAAGAAATATCCATAACATTTCCCTACCTACATTTGCAATAAACAATTGCTACCATCTTTCATGGAGGTGACATTGAAAGCTATGAATGTGTACCCTCTGTTTCCACAAACTCACCTTCGTTTTAAAGGTATGGTGATCATAGGTCAGCTACCTATTATGCATGGACAAAAGTTCCCTTACAAAATTGGTTTTTGGATTGAGGCTCTTCTTGAACTAAGAAAAGATAGCAAAAGAAGTGATTTGACACAGCGAATGGTATCAATTACTCAAACATATCTATATTTTTAAGGGAGGTTTTTATAAAAATTTGCTTAAAATTTTATATTTCAAATATAAGTTATCGTTAAAATTCACCAACATTTTTATTTTTCTAATGGAAATTATTATCAAAATTCGCCAAAATATTTATACTTATACTATGAGATTCTTAGAGAAATTCGCCCATATTTATATAGTTTTGAGAGAGGGGGGTGGTCTTATTTTTTACCCTGGTCTCCAACATCATGAAGACTCAATCGTAAACTTGTCTCCATAGGAGTGGCAATAGGTTTACAGTCATGAAGGTGAAAACATTGCAATACTATGTCAATATATTTCTTTTGACACAAAGCTATTTCAGCCATCAACCTGCATAAATTGAATGCCCAAATAATTATGCAAATGCCCTAAATAAGACAGCTCAAATGAGGCATGTAAATCAGTCTTGAAATCAGCAATATGCTTCTCATGAGGGCCATTGAGCAACATGTCATCAACATACACAAAAATGATCAGAAGCACATCATTAGCACGCTTAACATATAAGGTGCTTTCAGTTGGACTATTTTCAAAACCGTGTGCAATTAGATAGCATGTATCTTTTCATACCAAGCAAGTGGTGCTTGCTTTAAACCATATTATGCCTTCTTTAACCTGCATACCTGGTTTTCATGCCCTTTCTGCACAAAACCACGGTCCAAAAAAACATACAGTTCTTCAAGCAAGTCACCATTCAAAAATGCAGTTTTAATGACCAGATAATGTACATTCCAACCATGATGAGCTGCAAGTGCATAGATGCTACGAACAATAGTCATTTGGCAAGTAGGTGCAAAGGTCTCATCAAAATCAATGCCTCTTTCCTACGCATAACCCTTTGCAACAAGCCTAGCCTTATACCTGTCAATTGTTCCATTAGGATTACGTTCAACTTGTATACCCACTTAGTGTCAATGGCCTTCTTGACAGGAGGCAAGTCACATAAAGACCAGGTACCATTTTTCATGATAGCATCATATTCTAATTGCATAACATCCATCCAATTTTCAAAATTTTGTTCTTCATCAAACGAAACAGGCTCAATATCAACACAGAGACTAGAGGCAGCCATAACATAGAAATCTAATGCAAAAGAGGCACTATAAGAGCCTAAAGGAGTATGGTATGATAGAGATGCTTCTAATTTGTTGTCACACAAAGCCTGCACGTACCATTTTGGCATAGTTTTTGCCTCCTCAATATCAGCTCTCTCATCAATAAGTGCATCATGTGAATTTGCATAAAAAATGGAATGATCTGCATCATCACACAAAACCTGCAAAAGCTAAGAAGTTGCCTCATTAAACCTTGATGTGGACTTTTAGATTGTCTACACAACTAGCATAATCAAAATTTGTATAACCAATAATGGATGCCTTTCATCTACGCAAACATAGTGCTACACAGATATCTCAAAAAATCATCTTTTATCACTTCCCAATTCTTCTTGCTAGGATCAAACATATATCTTCTCATGACTCCCATTGCAAATGCAGTGTCTAGTCTCATAGCTACCATAGCATACATAAGATTGCCAACAACAGATTGATAAGTAATTTTGGTCATGAATTCGTTTTCCTCATATAATTTAGGGCAATCATCCTTGCTCAATTTCACATATGTAGGTAAAGGTATACTCAATGCCTTTCCACCCTAAACATTGAACCTATGAAGTACTTTGGATATGTACTCACTTTGAGATAAGAATATGCATCTTTTCATCATGTCACGAGTAGTGCACACTCCAAGAATATGTTTGGGATCCCCAAATCCTTCATATAAAGTGTCTCACTCGTCTTCCTTTTGAGCAATGAAAGGTCACGAGAGGACGTCCTCACAATCAACATATCATTGACATAAAGTATCAAGCATATCAAGCTTCCATTTGAACATCTTTTTGTGTAGAGACAATGATCGTGATTGCTTCAAGAATAGCCTTGAGATTTCATAAAACCATCAAACTTTTGGTAACATTATCTAGGGGATTGTTTAAGTCCATATAAGCTTTTTCTTTAGCTTACAACCAATACTTTGTTTTCCAAGAACTACATATCCATCTCGTTGTTCCATATAGATATCATTTGTAAGATCTCCATGCAAGAAAGAAATTTTCCCATCCATTTGGACTAGCTCTAAGTAATCCATTGCAATGAATCCAAGAAACATGCAAAATTTAGTCATTTTGACTACTGGAAAGTAGATTTCCTCGAGATCAACACCACCTTGTTGCTTAAAACCCTTTGTAAAACACCATGCTTTATACTTTGGAGAATCACTATTTGATATGAATTTATGCTTATATACCCATTTACATGATGAAGCTTTCCTTTCCTTTGGCAAAGGTACTAAATCCCAAGTGCCATTCTTATGAATAGAATCCAATTCACTCTTCATGGCATGCTTCCACTTTACATGATCCTCTATTTGCATAGCCTCTTTGTAGCAAGAAGGCTCACCATCATGTGTTAGCATAACAAAATCCAAACCTAGAATATATATATATCAGGTGGATGTGAGACACATGCAGAATGTCTCAATGGTTGTTGAACAAGAACATTTGTAAGCTTATATGATTGGACATTCTCTTGAACATCCCTATGTGTAGCATTTTTATGCATGCTAACTAGAGGACCAGTATCATCAAACACCACTCTTCCCACTTCAACCTCCTTAATGGCTTGTTTATACATCTTAGACTCATTGGAAATGGCATCACTACTTCTAATCATTGACCGTGTTTCAAGATCCCATAAGCGATATCCAAATTGACCTTCACAACCATATCCAAGAAAAATGTATTCCTTTGACTTATGGTCTAGCTTTTGTCTAAAATTCTTGGGTATATGGACATACACTTCAAACCCAAAATCAGAAGATGATCATAATATGGTGGCTTCCCTGTCCATAACTATTGTGCCACTTTCAAACCTTTGGCAGCCAGAAGCCTTGTAAAAGGTTTCATGATCCAACATAGAAACTACTATATTCTAAATAGTTCTATTCATCCTTTCAACTATTCCATCATGTATTGGGCTATAAGGAGTTGTAAACTCTCAACAAACTCCTCTAGACTGACATAAAAATTGAATTCGTGTGAGGTATACTTGTAGAGAGTACACGTGTGGAAGCAAAATGAAAAGAAGAGTGTACCCACAAAATGAAAGAGTATGAGACTCAAAACTGAGTAGACCATGAAATGGGAAAATTCACATGGATTAGAGTGAGCTTGCCAAGAGCACCGAGTAGGCTCCTCGAGCTTCTAACTAGGTACAAATGGGTGGAGAGCCCCTCCTTATATAGATTTTGAGGGGCCTCTCCAAAGTACATCATATGTGGGATAATTCCCCTTTTCAAAGGAGAATAAATACACAGGTAGAAGCAAATGGCAAGGTACCCAAACACAAAAGAGATACAATATAAAATAGAAATGGAGTGCCTCCTAGATATGAAATGGAGATGCACTCATGCAAATACAAATGGACATGATGCAGGAGAAATCATGTCATCAACACCCCCTTTGCAAGTCCATTTTCGAGCGGTTAAATGATGTAAAGGTCCACAAAGCACTGGAGTGGAACTGGAGGTAGAGCTTTCATGAACATGTCCACCAGATTCTCCTAAGAGGTACATTGCTCCGTAGTAATTTCTTGAGATATGAGCTTCTCACGGATGAAATGGTATTGAAATGTGATTCGTCCAAGCATGGGACACTAGATACTTGGCAATGGCAAGTGAGCCAAGGAAGAATATATATCAAGAAGAAAATGTCATCATCTCAATCTGAATTTGAATATCCGATGAGTTGGATATCCACTCTATACTAAAGTCCGTGATATTTGGTGAGGGCAAGATATCGAATTAGTCTTTGAGCAGCATCCCAATGTGTCTAATGAGGCTGATATGCAAACTAAGTGAGTATACCAAGTGCATAGGCAATATCTATTTTAGTATTGGCTAGGTAGAGTAATGGACCAATAAGTTGTTGATAAGCATGCACATTCACGAGTGATGATGAATCCTCCAGTGTGAGCTTGATGTTTGGATCAAGTGGTGATACATCTTCTTCTATGAATCGATATTCCCTAGAATTTCTAAGAGAGATTAAGAAAAGAAATGGGCTAAAGAAAGTGAAGCTCCCCCTCCCATTGAACTCGTAGATGACTTACACGATCAATTCCCACAAAATATTCCCTCCATTTATGGAGAGAAGAAGGATGTTCAATCTCACAAGAAATTAGACTTCGAGTCTAATTCTTTGCAGGAACTCAGGCCCATGGGAAGCAAAGTCCACTTGTATGAGGGCACCCATGATCATGATAAGAAACGAAGACTCAATCATACCTAGGAACACGGATGTAGTGAAAAACACTAAAGTGGAGTGTAACCTCACTTTAGAAGAGTTACTGAAGGTTAAGCCAGAATTGTGGAAACATGTAGCCAACCAAGTGCCGAAAATAGCTAAACCTCATTCCCAGGTAGGATCTCATAGAACAGTGCCAGAAATACCCTTGGACAATATATGGGATATGAGCGAAGGAGAAGAGGGAAACACCTATCTCCCCATTACCCATCAAGATTACGCCACCAAGGCAATTTTGGACTTAGGTGCAGGAGTTGCAATTGCCACCACTTCCCTATGGAAGCGATGGGCAAGCCAGCACTCAGGCTTGTAACTAGTACAAGATTGGGGCACCAATTCTTTGTATTTGCAACACTTAGGTGTTACAACCAAAGTCAATCTCAAGTATTACTCTCATAGAGAGGTACCTCCTTTTCAATAGAATCCCATTCATAAAGCTACCAATGAGACGGATTCAGTGCATTCCATAGGATCAGGATCCTCATGGATGCATGAAGACACCTACTTATGGATGTCTAAGGTTGTTGTAGAAGGGGAGAAGAGAGAAAAAGCCAGAGAGGTAGGTGCGAAGGAAAATTATAGATCAATTCAAGACCCAACCTATGCACCTGTAGTATTTCCAGACGAAGAATTTGAACCTCATGGTTGGGCGGAAATTTTAGCAACAATGGATGTAGCCATCAATGAAGAACAATGGACACTGCACTATGATGAGGATGGCTACTATGACATTTCAGTCTTCACAATAGAGCCAATCATGTGTGATTCGATTATTGAAGAATGTGAACCTAGCATTGATGCATTTGAGGATGCAACTGACACCGATTGAGAGTCAATTATTATGGATCCACCTTTTGCATCAGATGAAGAATATTTCTATGAAGTGGAAGCTCACCCACAAAGACACGAAGAACTTACGAATGATGTGAGATTGGCTACACAGGTAACCACTAAGAATGAGGGCAAGAAGAGGAAGAAGAGAGAAGCCACACCTGAGGAGGAAGAATCGTTGTTTTTGGTTCCAAAAAACTTTAAGAAGTATGAGATACAAGATAGGAGAGTCATGATAAGAATGCCTAAATGTGATGTACCAGCAGGAGAGACCTATGAGAACAAAGAAAACACCAAGAAAATTGTGGTAACCATAGAAGAAGGAGAAGAAAAATGCACATACCTAGGGCATGACCTGACGGAGGAAGAGGAGCAAGAGTTGATACCTTTGCTGAGAGAATACAGAGATGTATTCACTTGGAGTTACAAAGAGCTGAGAGGCGTAGACCCTGACATATGCTCACATACAATTCCCATGACCTCAGATGCCAATGCCCTCTAAGAAAAAGCCATATACTTATAATGATAACTATGCTACCAAGATCAAGGAAGAGATAGATCGCTTGGTAGAAGCTGGATTTATCTATGAAATAGAGCACATTGAATGGGTATCCCCCATTGTTGTGGTGCACAAAAAGAATGGATATATGCATTAACTCGAAGAAAGTTAACACAACCACTATTAGAGATAGTTATCCGCTTCCTATCACTGAGCATCTCTTAGAAAGGGTGGAAGGAAAGGAAGTCTACATCTTCCTTGATGGATTCTCTGGCTACAATCAAGTGGCCATAGCTCTAGAAGATCAGCATAAGACAACCTTTGCTACAAAGTGGGGCATATTCTCCTTTCAAGTAATGCCATTTGGCCTCACCAACATGCCAGCTACCTTTCAAAGGAGTGATGTGCCATGTGTTTAAAGAGTTCTTGAGGAAAAATTTGGAAGTCTATGTTGATGGTCTTTGTGCTCATTCCAACATAAGACAAACACATATCCCAGAGTTGAGAGCTATCTTTGACAAATGTAGAGAATACCAAGTCTGCTTGAACCCAGAAAAATGTGTTTTCATGGTCAGGCAAGGCAAGATTCTAGGACACATAGTGTCAAAGAATGGCATATCCACAGATGAGGAGAAAGTTAGAGCTACTGCAAAGCTACCTAGGCCAAAGAATGTCAAGGAAGTACAAGCCTTCATGGGGCATTGCAGCTATTATTGCCGATTCATTCATATGTATGCGATCATTGCGAAGCCTCTATACTCCCTCTTGACTAACTTTGAGTGGACTGAAGAATGTGAGGATTCCTTTAACGAGCTCAAGAGAAGATCGTGTTCTGCACCAATCTTGACTACACTCGATTGGAACTAGCCATTCCATGTCCGTGTGGATGCATCCAATTATGTCATTGGATGTGTACTTGCACAACCTATTGGTGAAGGTAATATGGATCTCCCAATAGCATACGCGAGTAGACAGTTGAATGCAACTAAGCGGAACTATACCACGACAGAAAGAGAGGGATTAGGCATGGTATATGCAGTAAAAAGTTTAGACACTATTTGCTTGCAAATAAGTTTATATTAATTTACTGATCATCAAGCTCTATTGTACTTGGTAAACAAACCATGCAATACAGGTAGATTAGTAAGATGGTTCCTCTTACCAATGGAATATGACTTTGAGGTAGTGATCAGGAAAGGTAAAACTCACTTGAGAGTAGATCATCTCTCAAGGCTCACATCCGAAGAGGCCCCACAAGGAGTATCAAATGATCTTCTTGATGCTTGTTTAATTTGGAAGTTGTACCATAGTGGGCCAAGACATTAGTGCCAGTATTGACATACGAGCTTAACCACCCAATAATAAACACTCAAGCTAAGGAGGTAGTAAAAGCCCATAAGTGCCATATCATGGCAGGGAGTATGTACAAGCATACAGATCAAGGAATATTAACTTGTTGTGTGGAAAAGGAGGAGTACGTCAAGTGGTTGCAATTAGCACATGTGGGTGCATTAGAGCAACATTAACCGAGGCAAAGAACTTTACAGACACTAAGGAGAGTTGGAGTGCATTGACCAATTATGGAAGCAGATGTCCAGAGGATGTGCAAGGAATGCCCAATCTATAGCACTAGACCTCCAGTGGAACATGCCACCCTTTATCGAGTGTCTTTAGTGCCAGATTGGAGTGAACCGTTAGTAGCCTTCCTGAGGACAAAAACATTCCCTCAAGAGATGACATTGGCTAGACAAAGGAGCTTAGAACAGGAGGCTCTAGAATACTCACTCATTGGAGATAATTTATACAAACGAGGAAACAACGGATATCTTAGATTGTGCATTCATGAGAGTGAATATCTTAAGATCTTGGAAACTGCTCACCACGGTGTAGCCGAAGGACATTTTGGACCAGACCGTGTGATTAAGGCAATCTTATTTGCAGGCTTGTGGTGGCCAACCCTTCACAAGGATGCACATACCTATGCGAAGCGGTGTGATGTTTGTCAGTGAACTCAATATCCCATAAGTAAAGATGAGATGCCATTGAAACCTATGATGGGTGGACATGCATTCTCTAAGTGGGGAATAGACTTTGTAGGCCCTATTAATCCCCCAACTAAGGGTTCACATGCTGAATACATCATTGTGGCCACAAACTATCTAACCAAGTGGGTAGAAGTCAAAGACACAACAAAGAACGATGCTCAAACGACAGCTAAGTTCTTATTTGAGAACGTGTTCACTAGATATGGGCTATCGATAGAGCTAGTAAGTGATAGAGGCACTCACTTCTTGAATGAAGTCATTGAAAACCTTCTCCAAGAGTTCTTGGTGATACACAAGAAGTATGTCCCCTATCATCCACAAGCTAATGGGCAAGTCGAAAGCACCAATAAGATTCTATGCAATGTGCTGACCAAATTGGTGAATAATAAACGCTCTGATTGGGACAAATAGCCACACCATGCTATTTGGGCATATAGAGTTGCCTATAAAACAATACTCCAAGCCACACCCTTTCAGATGGTATTTGGCCAAAATGCAGTGCTACCATTGGACTTCTTGATACCTACACTGAAAGTAGCACAGGAGCATGAGTGGACAGGTCATGAACTCCCTTCGAGGATCTTTGACCTTGAACAGTTAGGTGAAACGACATTGAGAGCAGTCGTAGGAATTTATGAAGCTAAGAAAAGACAGAAGGCATACTTCGATGCCCATGTGAAGGATAAAGGCTTGAAACCAGGAGACTTAGTTTTGGTGTACACCCTAAAACAACATGCAAGAAAGCTAGAAAAGCATGGCTATGGACCTATGATCATAAATAGGATCTCAACTAGTGGAGCAGTTCAATTAGCTACTCTAGAAGGTGACGTCCTCCTTGGTTACATCAGCAGATGTAGAGTCAAACTATATCAAGAACCCCTCACTGAGGAAATGCTTAATCGACTCAACACTGCCAAGAAACATAAGGAAGAAGAAACACAAATTCGCAAAGAAGCGCAAGCTGAGGGTTTAGAATGCATCCGAAGAATGAAATTAAGAAGACGGTAGAGATGAGCCTAGATCAGAGGCTTACGAAGCTCCAAGATATTACATGGCCATGTGTGACGCACCAGGAGTCCATTTCCATAGAATAGTGGACCGACGAACGTTTGTAACCATAGAGGTAGGGCAAGGAAATAATGCAAGGAAGGTAAGAGCCTTGATTGACTCAGGTGCAACCACTACTGCTGTTAGACTTTCTTACTATCAAGAATTGCACTTAGAAGTCGATCCTATAAAAGCCCATCTCATAGGATTGGGAGGTGTGGAAACCCCTTGCATGGGCGAGGTGGAACTTCCCCTATACATTCAAGATGTTCTAATGACAATTAAGGTGCTAGTGTGTCAAGACGAGGATCTCAGTGAGCCTCTTGTCTTGGGTCAAGAATGGATCTACGATCATGCAGTCAACCTGAACCTAAGAAGTGGACTTCTTCAAGTCTGGGTAAATCAGAATCGCATTACAATTGAGTTAGAAAATGAAGCACACAAGGAACTAAGAAAGGCACCAACTCCTGATCCTTCCAGGAGTACACATGAAGATGATGACGCTATTATTGTCCAAAACTTTGTGATGCAGAGGGATGATGTTCTCAACAAAGAAGCCAAGGATACAATGGAACTCCCTTCTTTTCCAAAAGTGATCAAGACATGGCAACCAAAGGAGTGCCGAATGCAGAGGAAGCAAACGGCATGTGCTCAAAGCCAAAGGAGAATAGGAAGCAAGGTGTCTCAGCCACCGAAGCAAGTATGGATACGAAAAGGCGAGCATCCTGTTGTGGCCAAGTTAAAACCACTGACTAAACATCATGCTAGTGATCGACGGCAGGACACTAATAAGAAGTATTTCAAAGATTTGCCCACAAAAGTAACAATTATATGGGTACCCAAGAAGTCAATGAAGGCTGACCCACAATCAAGACAAATTTGGGTGCCTAAGGCTTGTTGGCAAGCTCAAATAGCCACACATAAACCACACAATGTAAAGCATTATTCACACACTCGAACAACCGTAGGTCCATAGTTCCATAGATCTAGGATCTATAACATAGAATCCAACAATCTTCCAATATTGACAAAACATGAACATACCACATTTAATCATACAAATGAGGAGACAAAGATAGAGAAAGATTAGACAACATGTGTAAAGTGTTATGTAAGGCACTGCTTACTCACACTATCATATATAGAAATCTCAAATTACAACGTGGGAGTCAAAATCTCAATCACTCTATGTGAACAGAAATAGATGGATGAGTGTATGTAAAGAATTACAAGAATATTTAGATGTAGGGACATAAATCTGAATATGTATGAGATGTATGACTTGATAGGTTGTAGAAGAGTGTATATGAGTGACAGAAAGAGGAAAGATCAATATGAAACTGATATTCAACAAACCCTAATATGATTTTAGGCTATGGAAGACCCTAAATCAGATGTGTGTGTGAAAGATCACATACTTACAGGATTAGCAAAGAATGCTAACATGTTTCTGTCAGAAATCCTCAGACTCATATGAATATACCTTCTCGAACACCTCATCCAAATATGCATAAAGCATAAATGTACTGATTCTCTTGTACCTATACTGAATAGGACTCCTCCTGATATGGATGCCACTACCTCCATAAACTCCAAGTAGTACCTGTGTGCATAAAGAGAATATGTACTTGAATTCTTAACATAAGATGCAAATCTTATGTTAACCTCCATCCAATGTCTTTGAAGTACACTGATATCTTCATGTAGAAGACAATCTTCAAATACATTATGTAGATGGCTGATCCACACCACCAAGTTGTTGATGGGTATGTCCTCTCCATAAGCAAGAGTGTGAGCACACTCTTCTCCAAGAAGTACTCCATAGCTTCTCCTCAACATGCTCCTAGAGTGCACCATGGCTGCCCCATGTGTGCTAGAGCACCACCTCTACTGAGGGACCAAAAACTGGCATTGCCAATTGGTGTGTGCTGTCCTAGAAGTGACCCAAACACTTCTTTATATAGCCTTGAGTGTCTCATCCAAAAAACTCACTAAAAAGCACTTTAGTTTAATCTCATCGCTTTTTAAATTGCTTTTGCGTTATTTTTAAGTGAGTTTGCTTTATTTTTAAAGTTGCTTTTAGCTAACTTTAAAAATAACTGCTTGACCTGCTTTTTCACACTTTTGACTACCTGATGAATGATATGACAACATTTTTATGATCCTTATGCCGAGAGCTATCATATGAGGTCAAAACCCTAAATCAACAGAAAATTAGGGTTAGGGTTTTCTCCCAAATCTGATCTCTGATGACTGAATGTCATATACCATTGGAAAGCTCTTTTCAAGCTCTACAAGATAGGCTCATAAAATTTTTACCCGTTTTTGTGCCAAAAAATGACTACCAAAATTAGGAATTCTACCCTAAATGGATTTTGGACTGATGTGACATTGTTTTCCAATAGTAAATGGGTCCCTAAAAAGCCTCATATCCAAGTAGACACTCTTGTAAAGCCTTCTGACGTCTCCAGAAAATTAAAATGCAAAGCCATCTACTATTTTTGGCAATTCAAATCTTCTAATAAACCCCCTGACCCCACTGTGTAAAACCACCTTCACATACTAACTCTATCCACACTACCTTGCACCACTCCAATTAGCACCTAGGAACCCTTCATCCACTAACCACACTTCACACCCACGATCACACGGGCACCAACTAACCTGCTAACCACATCACAGTTCATAATGTCAATGTTGTAATGGGGACAAATTGTCATTTTGTGTCCATTGCAATGTTAACATGTGTTTATATATTCTCACAGAACCGGAAATCAATACCCTCAACATGGAAGAGGCTGCAGGAACAAGCTCCCAGGTAGGCACGAGTTCTCAAACAGTGGACATTGAAAGTATCCCTATCCAGCAGGAGTTGAATGAATGGCCACAGGAGTTAAGAGCAGTGCACGTCATACCCATTCAAAACCCTCCCAAGGGGCACACATTGCAAGTTAGCAAGAACTCTCATTGGTTTAGTGAAGTCGAAGGACCCCTTGGGGATGGCACCTATTTATGGGAATCTGAGATAGAGTTTAATGGATGGTGGGTCCGGTACCATTTCTTTACACGAGAGTTTGAAAAGCTTCAAAACAGTGAGGGAATACGACGAGTATGGAGGAAGGCCGGATTGGATGACTATTTTCGTGCTCAGTTACCTAAGCCTGACTTCCTAAGGTGTTCATATTTAGTTAGCACACTCACCCCTAGCAGAGACAAGAAGGGGACAAGCACCTTTGTGCTCCCATCTCTTATACGAGGAAATGAACTTAAGCATTTCAGATTAACCAACAATCTGGTGAGAGAAGCCATGTACATGAGGGGCATGCACATCCCTACCGATAAGGAGACAATGGTCCTTGATAATATGAAGAACAGGAACCTCACTAAGCTAAAAGACATGGTGGAAATGACCCCAACTATTGCCATCCATCTCTGAATGTGCATGAAGCATTTTGCGTTCCCAACCCAAGAAAGATTCACAATGCTGCCCAAAAAGATCTAGCTTAGCTTGGAACCTGACAATCAACATGCCACATTGGATTATCGACCAGATCCATCTTGCACATCAACGTTGGTATAAGAAATAGAAGTCAATGTTATATGGATGTTGTGCACTTACTAGAATTGTGTATTGGTGCCTTGCATACGACTTCCCAATCCAAAGGGCACTCATTTGGACTAGGGTGCAGGAACTTCAGCGAAGGGCCTTAGCCCCAAGGCCCCCATCAAAGAAAATGAGAGGAATTGTGCAGATGCCATTTGCACAAGCTAGGGGTGCTACACTAACACCGGACATGACTGCACCACCTCAAAGGCGAGTACAACCCTTCACCATCCGATTACCAAGACACAATGCATAGGGGCCTAATCTTATCTTCTAGCCTTTGGGACAAGAAATATTGGCACACCTCATACTTAACCAAGATTTTTGCATCATGAATGGTTAAGGTATTGCCAAAGAACGAGAAAGTACACCATATCTGCCAAGCTTGCACCCAAGCCAGGCAAAACAGGGCTCCCATTCCAAGGAGGCTTCTACCCAAATTAGGAACCCTCCAACCATAGTCTACATGGATCTCTGTGGACCCATGGATACCCCTTCACTTACTGGATCCATCTACTTCTTTCTCCTAGTAGATGATCACTCAAGATATACTTGGGTATAGTTTTTGAAGTCCAAGGCAGATACCTTTTCCAAGTTTCAATAATGGATATATTAAGTTGATAATGAAGCATCAAGTTCAATCAAGACTATTCAATTAGATGGAGATGTTGAGTTCATCAATCATGAATTTGATAATTTCTTAAAGCAAAAGGGCATCAAGAGGCAAGTCACTCAACCTCACACTCCATCCCATAATGGAGTAGTTGAAAGAAAGATTCAAAATGTAATGGAATTGGTATGCACTTTGCTTCACAACAAAGCATTACCATTCAAGTTTTGTGTGGAAGTAGTACACACTACAATACACATCATCAATAGAGGATTCACAAGTGCATTACACAAAAAGACTCGATTTGAAGCGCATTATGGATGCAAGCCCAATGTCAATTACTTTGGTGTATTTGGAAGTGAAGCTTTTGTACATGTGCCAAAGGAAGATTGAAGCAAGTTACAATCTAAGTCCAAGAACCATCTCTTCATTGGCTATAGTGAACAATCTAAATTTTATAGATTGTATGATCTTGAGAACAACTCCATCACCATCTCAAAAGATGTCATATTTGATGATAGCTTCATAATAATCAAGTAAAGATCCAAGTTCAAGTTTGAGTCCACCCATCTACACTTTAGAGGAGGACACCATTTTTTACAGCAATACTCAGAAGCAAGAAGCAAGTATGTCTCACCAACCTAGACGATCTCAAAGGCTCATTGAGAAGTAGCAATGTGAACAAAGTCACCACGTGAATTATGCACTTATGCACCATGTTCAACAGATTTGAGAGCCTTTCAACTACAAAGAAGCTCAAGTTCAACTTAAGTGGGAAGAAGCTATTCAAGCAGAGATGGATGCAACAGAAAATAAAAACACTTGGACACTTGTTCCTAAGACTTCAAATTATCAAGTCATAGGAGTTAAATGGCTATACAAAGTCAAGTACAAATCAAATGGTACATTGGAAAAGTACAAAACAAGACTTGTAGCTATGGGATATAAGCAAAACCATGACATTGATTATGAAGAAACCTTTGCCCCTACTGCAAGGTCTACAACTATAAGAATCATTCTTGCACTAAGAGCACACTTCAAATGGCCCATTTACCAACTCAACATCAAAAGTGCCTTCCTCAATAGAGAACTTCAAGAAGAAGTATTTGTTGCACAACCTAAAGGTCACAAGATCAAAGTAAAAGAAGATCAAGTGTACAGGCTTCACAAAGCACTTTACAGACTTAAGCAAGCTCCTAAGGCCTGGTATGAAAAGATCCACAACTTCTTCAAAGCTAAAGGGGCACTATCAATGCCAAATTATACATATATCAGAATGAGTCCTTAGTTGCAATAATCATCCTCTATGTAGATGACTCAATCTTGACAGGCTCAGATAACAAGCATGACACTTCTTGGCCTACTTCACTACTTCTTAGGTATGGAAGTTTGACAAACAAAGAAGGCATATTCCTATCACAGAAGAATTATTGCTCTGATCTCCTTTCAAGATATAACATGGACCAAAGTCACTGAATACTGGTTTGTGGAGTTAGGCCCATAAGCTTCCTGGGCAGGAAGGCTTATCGTTTCACTTGCCTTGTCCTTTCCTTGAGTGGTGGCTTTTTTTCCAGATCTTGCAATTAAGCTCTCCAATCTTTCTAACAGTCCATCAAAGTGCAACTGTGTCTTAGCTGAATGACAGTAGTTGAAAAGGTGACTGGCTTCAAACATGGTTTGAGCCAATTCCACCATCTTTGCACAAAGCTTGGTTCTTTCTCTCTCTAGGTCAGCTCTAGGGTAACATTTTGCATGATCTATCACATTTGGATCTTCTTGGATTTTGGCCTGATATGCTTTAAGCATCATGTCCAAGTCCCTAGGAGTGGGATCTGCTAAGAATGATCCTACTCTAGGGGGTGGTGGGATTGTGTGAGGTGGGTTGGAAGGTGGTGGATTGGAGGGAGATGGGAATGGTGGTGGTGGAGTAGTGTGAGAGTGAGTTTGAGATGTGAGTTTAATTATCTTGGCTTTTGTTTCTCTCAAGCTTTCCTCAAGTTCGCTCATCTTCTTTGCCCATTGCCTTTTCATTCTCTCTCGACTATGCCTCCAAGTTCTTGACCTTTTCTTAGCTAGGCTCTCAGTCTCACTAACCTCAGAACTCTTTTCCTAGCCTAAGTCTTGGTTTTGCTTAAGTGCTTGAGCTCTCGTGATGACTTGCACTGGGGTCATGGACGTCACACTTCCTGTTGAGTCAACCACTAACCCAATAACGTTGATAGGAGTGATTTTTGGCATATTGGTGGGGTTTTTAGGACAATCTCATAACAGGTGCTCCTTCCCACAATTTGGACAGAAACCCTGAATTTTCACAAAGTGTAGGTGCAGACATAGGGCAATCACGAATGAGGTGATCTCCCTGACATCGGTAGCATGGTCCTCTAGGAAATGGGGGTCTTATCCTAGGTTGGGGTCTAGAGTTGGGGTTTGCATGCATGACATTTGCATACTCTGGCTCCCAACTAGGTTCACTTGGGTCCTCATAATAATATGACTCATTATGCTCATGTCACTACATCTACTAAGCCTTTGGGTTACAAATATGATTAGAGTCAAAAGTATGATCACTTGGGTCACTTTCTGAAAGCAATGGTGTCATTGTTGTACATCGTGGCCTGTCAATCGCAATTGACAGAGTCAATTGTGATCGAGAGAGTCAGTCGTGAGGGCTATCAACCGTGATCGATGTTGTCAATCGCGATCGACACTTTTTCTGCAATTTTCGACATGATTTTAGCCAATTGTGGGTGTGTCCATTGCGATGGACACGTGATTTATTGTGTCAATCGTGAAATTTCAGTCGATCGCGATCGACAGTGTCAATCGTGACTGACAGAGTCTTACATGGCAATCCCTTGTGGCTATCAATCGTGATTGACAGCATCTGTCGATCAATTGTGTCGATTATCGCTGTCGATCGCGATCAATGCTGTCGATCGCGATCGATGCTGTCGATCGCGATCGATGCTGTCGGTCGCGATTGACAGAGGTGTTGATTGTGGCTGTCAATCGCGCTTCACAGTGTCAATCGTGATTGACAGAGAATTAAGGAATTTTTTGACTCTAATTAGTGATTTAGAATGTGATAGTCATGTATTTTGTGGTTGTGCACTTTGTTTTACCAAAGGCCGAACCTTTCTGTCGATCGTGATCGACACAGGTCAATGCCTCGGAACGTGCATATATAGTTTTCTCACCTATTGGAGATGCTGCAACTCCAATGGAAGTTGGTACCTGCAAGAACACTCAGAGAAACACAGAAAACAAGTGCGCATACAAGCTCTCTCTCACTCTCGCTCTCAAGTGAAAATGAGGAGATGAATGGAGATGGAGGTATATGGTTGCGGTGGTGAAGATGATGATGAATGGATATGGTGTTTAGAAGTAAAGAGGAAGGTAAAAACAAGTAAAAGTAAATGCTTACCTACTCTTCCAACTTCTCTACTGTACGTCTTACCATCACATGCTCATCCTCAAAGCTCGATCCCCAGCAACGACGCCAAAATTTGGTGTAGCTCAGTGGTGAGTAGCACCTCCTTTAATGTCAATCCGAGAAGACATGAAGATGGTATGAAGGCCTCGAGCAAGTGATGTGCACAAGTGGTGATGGAGAAGCACACAAGCATGCACACACATACACACACGTGCACACAAGTAAGAACAAAGAGTGAGACAATGGAAGCTTTGATTAGGATCAAAAGACAATTACAAGATCTCTTCTTAGTTCAAATTACAATTTGTTCTCCCCAAAAATGAGCTCTCTAGCTCCTTTTACAGTTTTTGACTCGTTAGTGGCCCTGTCCAGACCTAGTGTCTGGCCTAGTTAAAAATTAGGTTCCTACGCTATTTTGGAGGCTCAAATGAGCTCTAAAAATATGAAAATCGGTAAATCAATACTTCTAATACTCCTCAAGCTCAAGGACTCCTCAGCTTGAACAAAATGGAGTCTAATCTACCAAAAACAATATTTACAATGTTCATGTAGTGATGAAAATCACTATTAAAAGGGGATCAACTTGGAAAATTTGAATGGCCTATTTGTCGGATCTTCTTTGACTGCTTTGCCTTCTTGGCCCTTCTCTTTGCTCAGATTCCTTATGTCGAGTCCCTTATCTTGAGATGCCTTGACTGCTGCCAACAAAGTCTTATAGGAGCAAGGAGTAAGAATAGGAGGAGAGGAAGGCATTTTGAGTTATGGAGTCTCTTTTTCAATGTCAAACTTGAGATAGGGAAGTAGAACATCTCTACACTTATATTATTTGCATACCTTATTTTTCCAATGCATGCGGGAATGCATTAGATAAATTGGATAGCATATTTTACATTCTAGTTGAATGCTTTCCATTAGAGTAAGGATTTGATATTGTTGATATATTTAGGTAGTGATGTGTGTAAACACACTAGGATTGTCGGGGCACTTTTTTCCCTCTTTAAGAGGTTTTTTCCCTCGGCTTGTATATATGCCTATTGCCCTAATGGGCTACTTATCTTTGTACATTCTCTAATAATACATTCAATATTGTCTGTTGTGCTCCAAGCTTCTTCTTCTTCTTTGTGTTGTTCGCGTGCTTCCGTAGACGTCTAACTCCAACAATTGGTATCAGAGTAGGTCGTCGCTTCATCTAGGGCGCCGTCGACACTCCTCCGTTTGGAGTCTCAGAATCGCGTGAATTTTGGTGAGCATACTCAACGTGTTTTCGAGATCAAAACTTCTTCGCTTTGTGATGCCAAAATCGCGATCTGAGCTCGTTTCAGCCTCCGAACGCACTATCGCAGCACTTGTGCAAGCTATTTCATCTTTTTGTGCCAAAGGTATATACCAGTTTCTGTTCGCTAGTATAAGCATCTTGAAGTCTGCTACAGGTCTAATGGAATTCGTCTCGGCAGTTCTGTGCAAATTTTTGAGATACAGTCAATTTTCTATATTAAGTTATTTTAGTCACTGGCCATGGCTGAAAGCAGTGATGTATTCCGTATGTTGGCTGTTGAGGATAAGTTGGATGGTACCAACTACCCATTATGGGCTTATATGATGCGACATGTGTTGGTTGTAAAAGGACTGTGGAACATTGTGCAGGGTGTCAAAAAACATCCTATCACACCTGCAATTGTTACAACGGCAGGTACTGAGACTAATGCAGAAGGTGTCGAAGATGATGATATTCTGCATATTCCTGTTTGTGTTGCGGTTTCTACTGCACCTACTATAGAGCAGATTCGCTGGGATGGTAGAGATGCCCAGGCACATGCATTGATATCTTTATCTATCAAATGTGCCATTATTCCTCACATTCGCTCTTGCAGAATAGCTAAGGATGCTTGGGATACACTTACCACATTGTACCAAGCTAGGAATAAAGCTCGTGTTGCTTACCTCCGAAAACAATTGGAGAGTGAACACATGAATGAAGGTGATTCTATGGACAGTTTCCTAATGAAGATCAAAGACTTGAAGGAACAGTTGATTTTTGCTAATAAGGTTATACCAGATAGCTCACTTGTGCAGACCGTTTTGAATGGTCTTCCTGATTCATATCAGAGTTTTGCTTCTACTCTTCGGTTGATGATGAAAGGCAATCCAAATGCCTTATCATTTGAGGAGTTAGTCGCTGTTCTATTGCAAGAAGATCAATCCAGGCAGAACAGGTCCATTATGCGAGTTGCAGATCAAGCTTTCCTGGCTAGTCAGAAGGGCAAAGGAAAATGGAGCTCTTCAACTAGTAAGGAAAAATCTGCTAATTCTGCACATTCGAAGAAGGAAGATAAAAATGAGAAGAAATCAAAAAAGCAAAAATTGTTTTGTAAGTATTGTAAAGGGAATGATCATATCATAAAGAACTATCCAAAACTGGCTGCTAAAGAGGCAAAGAAGAAAGAGGCTAGAATGGTTGTTGCAGAGGCCTCTACACCAAAAATAGAGTCAGCTAATCTTGTGCAGGAAGAAAAATGGGTGTTTACTACTGTCTGCAGTTTTGACCCATCTTCTCATGAGCAGTGCATGTCTACAGTAGACTCAGATGTTTGGTATTTTGATAGTGGGGCGACCAAACATATTACCTCGTAGCGTAGTTTCTTCTCTTCACTCGAGCCTTCCCCTACAGGGAATACTATTACATGCGCCAACAACTCCTCTTATCCTATTATGGGAGTTGGTAAGATCATTTTGACTACTACTGATGGTAGTTCTTTCACTTTGTCAGATGCTTTATTTGTGCCAGGGATCAAGAAGAACCTGTTATCAATTTCTTCATTAGCCAAGATTGGCTTGGTTGTGAAATTTATTGATGACAGGTGTACAGTTCATGATCTGTCAAATGGCGATGTGATTATTGCTTCTGGCATTTATGTCGTGGGCTGTATAAGCTCATAGACTATGAAAGATGTGAATGATTTTGCATGTGCAGTACATGATTCTCAGGCTATCTCAGATGCAAAGCTTTGGCATGCATGCTTTGGTCATCTGAATTTTGCTAGTTTACTACGCCTGCAGAAATCTGAAATGGTGTCCTCTTTGCCCAATCTTGAGGTACCTAGAAAACATGTTTGTGAAGGCTGTATTTTGGGCAAAATGTAGCATTCCTCATTTCCAAAAGATGGTTCAATTCGGGCTACTCACAACTTGCATCTTGTACATAGTGATGTCTGTGGTCCTATGCATACGCCTTCTTTTGGAAATTATCTTTACTTCGTGACTTTCATTGACGATTTTTCCAGGCATGCATGGGTATATCCATTGAAGGCAAAGTCCGAAGTGTTCATGTGCTTCAAACAGTTTTTGATTTTGGCTGAAAATTTGTCAGCATGTAAAATGGGCACCCTCTGTTCAGATCGAGGGGGGGAATATATGTCTTCTGATTTTAATGCATTTCTAGCTAAACGTGGGATAAAACACTAGTGTACGGTGCCATATACACCTCAGCAGAATGGAGTTGCTGAACAAAAGAACATGTCACTCATGGAGATGGCGAGGTGTATGGTCAAGAGTCAGGCTTTTCCACATAGTTTCTAGCTTGAGGCTGTCATGTGTGCAACATATGTACTGAACAGGTGTCCCACTAAAGCGTTGCAGTCTATCACTCCATATGAGGCTTGGCATGATCGCAAGCCATCTGTTGCTCATCTGCGTGTTTTTGGTTGTTTGGCATATGCATTAGTGCCTGAACAACATCGTAGAAAATTGGATGATAAATTAGTAAAATGTATTTTTGTTGGGTACAGTTCTGAAAGTAAAGGCTATTGGCTATATCATCCACAGACTAAACGCATTTTGGTTAGCCGTGATGTTGTTCTTGTGAAAGATGCTATTCAGCCATTGCTTTCATGTACTAAGGAGACATCTGTTAGCTCCAAAGACATGTATGATACTTTGCTCCCTCTTTTTACAGATGGACAGTCTAGTGCTGGTCCTAATGAGGCAACTTCTCAGCCTTTGCAGGTTCCATGTGATGATGTAGATCATTCCATTTTTTATGCAGATTTACATGATCCAGTAGTTGATGAGAGAGCTGATATTGAGCAGGCAAAAACTATGCCAAAATGGCTGGTGCAGACTTTGTGTGACAGCAAATTAGATGCACCTTTGTCATATCGTACTCGTTTAGGCTCTCATAGTGCCTCTTTTGCATCAAATTGCTATGCTATGGCTGCATCTAGTCTTTGTGATGAGAATGAGCCTATTTTGTTTGATGAAGCATAAAATTCAGAAAATTGGATGGCCGTTATGCAATCTGAATATGATGATATAATGAAGAATGGTACTTGGTCTTTATGTGACTTGCCTTCTGGCAAGAAGGCCATTGGCACTAAGTGGGTATACAAGACCTGTTGCTTTATTTTTGTTTTAGGATGTGCATAAAATACCGTAAAGACATGGCCCCATGGTTAAATTAATCGTTCACAACCATGAGGTTGCAATTTTGAGTCCTAGTTCCTTCACTTTTGGCACCCGAAGAAAGGTGACCTTTTGCTAATAAGCATTTGTATCCATGCAATACTTTTCTATGAGCAGCTGAGTGCACCCATGGATAGGAGGTTTGCTTATCTTCCACAGAGTGTTGGGTTTGAATCTTGTCTCCGACTATAGTTGATAATTGAAGATGTCTATGTGTGATTCTTTGTTTTGCTGCTCAATGCAACAAGGCGTAACATGGGCAATAAAAAAATTCGTGAAAAAAAGCAAAGGATGTCAATTCCAAATGTGGAAGATAATTGAAAAGTAACTAAACTATTGTAAGGAATTGAACTCACAACCTCTTGGTTAGGAATGTGATGGGCTACACTTGCCCCAAAGCCACGGTTGAGGATTTCTTCCTAATCCCCTCTCTTAGGGTGTGGTTCAACCATCTCCTACCTATCACTTTATTACATTCTTCCCCCCTTGGTCAATCATTGTCCTCAATGATCTGCTCTTGTATCCCTCTAGCCTCGGTGATCAGCCCCTTGAACTCCCTAGGTACCCTTGAATTGATGTCCTCGACCTCGCATAGTTTCTTCAACCTTGTTCGCAACCTTGGTCTTTTGAACCCTTGCTCTCAACCTTGGTGTCTTGAACCTTCTTGTTCGCAACCTTGGTGTCTTGGGCCCTTGTTCTCAACCTCAATCTTGAACCTTGTTCTCACCCATGTTTGGTATCATGAGCCCTCAATCAAGTGCCACCCATGGTTTCCCAAGGACTTTACGGTTTCCAAATATCTCATTAGATTTGGAAAGTTCGTTCCGAGAGCTTTCCAACGGTATCTTATGCGCCTCAATCCGACCTACAGATTGAGAAATATACCTCAATCTTTGTTAGGCTAACTTGTGAAAGCGATGTGCACAACTTTGTACCCTTTCATATAGAGGATGCCCAAGTGCCTTTCTCAGAGGCCATTAGGTCAATCCCCTTTTGCCAAGCCTACTTCCTAGGCTCTGATACCAATGTAAGGAATTGAACTCACAACCTCTTGGTTAGGAATATGATGGGCTAACCACTTGCCCCAAAAGCCATGGTTGAGGATTACTTTATAATCCTCTCTCTTAGGGTGTGGTTCAACCATGTCCTATCTGTCAAGGGTGTGGTTCAACCATCTCCTACCTATCACTTTATTACAACTATCATCTTCTTAAACTTCATGAAAAAGGTGATGAGACCTCCAAGGTCACCATGAAAGCTCTAGCTTTGATACCCATGAAAGAGATTAACATTACGACCACCATGTGCTAGAGAGATAACTCTCCTCCCAACCATATGCCTCTATATATATCTCTCTCCAAGGGACTACCTTCTTGTGCAGGTGGATACTTTACCATCCCATGTAACTACATCCCCTAAAAGTGTCCTAGTTAAATGGAGTTTACTCAAGTGGATGCTTCTAAAAGTCTCTAGAGCTCTTTGGGCAAAATACTCTTCCCATGTACCCCATGGGTGTTGAATCCAAGACCTCCTCTTTCACACCCTTGAGACTTAACCACTAAGCTAAGAGATCACTTGTTTAGAAGAGCACATGACCTTCTACCTAAGTCTAGCCTTGAGATCTTTGGTCATACATATGGGTGACTGTGAAGAGAGATGGTGGATGCAATCCAAAGATGAGTTGGTGCTGCTACAACCAGCTTCACACCAACCAATTGAGACTTCAGAGATGATTAGAAGACCCTTTGAGCTTCCTAAATCCACCAAAATATCAGCCAAGTACTTTGGAACATGTATCCCAAAAGTTTAAGTCAAGAGACTAGTTGCGAAATGACTAGCTCCCAAAACTTGTTATTTTTGGACATACACCTACTGGAAAAAAATGAACAATGCTCTCAACCTGGAAGGAATTAGAAAAATTCCTTTTGGGCATAGCAAATAGACTTAGCAAGCTTCCCAATCCAAGTTAAAACACTTCAAATGATGGACTGAGCACTGAGAACAAGTTTCATCAATTTTTGGAACATGCCCATCATTCTCAGGGCTCTGCAGAAATAGACCAGTGAGCAGTAAAATGTAGATATCTCCAAAAGTATAAATCCAATGACCTTGAAAATTTATATCACAAAGTAGACAGTATGAGCTATCCAACGCAAGTTAAATCACTGAAAAAGGTTCAGTAAAACTCGAGATATGACCTTCTGAAGGTACTGCTCTGAGTGAGTATAGCAGAGAACAAAACAGAGAAGTAGATGATGATAAATGTATAGATTCACATATGATTACAACCACATTGGCAATGAATCTTTGCACAATGGGAGTAGAATGATAGAGCTACGGAGTAAGCTCTTCAATCTCTACAAAATGACATCAAGTGGTCACGTACAAGGCTTGCTAATTGCCTCTTCCTTCTTGCTCCTTTTATAGCTATTCTTGGAGGGAGTTTTGAATTCGAATTCGAATGGCTCCACCTAAAAGTGATCCCCAAAGTTGGGAGATATTCCCTCAGCTCAAAAATTTGTGATTTTGGTAGTTAGAGCCACGAATTTGCTTTTACATCATGCATGAGGTAAGCCATTCTTTTCCTTTTTTCTTTTTCCATTTACAAGAGATAAAATGAACTCTTTTACAAGAGGTGTTCACATGACTACTCATGTGACTTACAAATGAGGATGATATCAAATATATCAAGCATGTAGGCTTGGGTAAAATGCACCAACAGCTCCCCCTCAAGCCTAACATGCTTGGCCTTCAAATAAGTCTTCAATTGTCCTTGATTTCCTGCAAGCCAATCATCAACTTGAATCTACTTAATTTTGTACTATCAAGAGCTTTAGTCAACATGTCGGCACATTGCATATCTGTAGAGACATAGGATAGTTGAATATCCTTGCTCATTAGCTTCTCCCTTACGTAATGGTAGTGGACTTCAATATGCTTGGTTATAGCATGGTATACCGGATTAGCTGCTAGATGTAGTGAGCTTGTGTTGTCACCAAAAATGTGAGGTGTTGAAGAATGAAGTCCAAGATCTGTGTACAAAGACTTTAACCACATGATTTCTTGAGTTGCATTAGCCAAACCTCTATATTCGGCTTCGGTAGAAGATAATGCCACGGTTGGTTGCTTCTTCGATGACCAAGAAATGATTTTTGAACCTGCAAATGATATATATCCTGATGTGCTTCTTCTATCATCTTTAGATCCGGCCCAATCTGCATCTGAGTAGACCTTTAGCTCAATATCTGAAGTAAATGAATAAAACAAACCTTCATTCATGGTCCCCTTTAGGTACTTGAGGACTCTCTTGGCCGCTTCCATATGTGGTCTTCTCGGCTTATGCATAAACTGACTCAATATGCTAACACTATAGCATATATCCACCCTTGTGAGTGTTGCATAGTTCAAACTTCCAACCAAGCTTTGATAGCTTGTGATGTCTTCGATTGGCTCTCCTTCATAAGCACTAAGCTTATGATTTTGCTCCATAGGTGTACCTGCACACTTGGTATTTTCCATCTTGAACTTGACGAGCATGTCATGGACATACTTCCTTTGTGTGATGTATATACCTGAATCTGTGTAGATCAACTCCAATCCAAGAAAATAAGTGAGTGGTCCGAGGTCACTTATTTTGAACTCCTCTTTCATTTGACTCTTTACCTGTTTGATTCCTTCAAGATCATTGCCTGTGATAATAATATCATCAACATACACACATAAATAGATCACTTCAGATCCATTCCTCTTTATGAACAAAGAGGTATCCGCCTTGCTAGCTTTGAATCCTTGGTCCTGCAAATAAGTCACCAATCTGAAATTCCAAGCTCTTGGAGCTTGCTTCAATCCATACAAAGCTTTCTTTAGTTTGCATACATAGTTAGGATGATGTGCATCCTCATATCCAGGAGGTTGTGCCATATACACTTCCTCAGAAATCCATCCATTCAAGAAAGCATTCTTTACATCAAGTTGATAAAGATTCCAATTTCTAGATGCAGCAAGACTAATGAGAACCCTAATTGTAGGCATTTTTGCAACAGGAGAGAAAGTCTCCTCATAATCAATACCATGGGTTTGAGCAAACCCTTTAGCAACTAACCTTGCTTTGTGTCTATTTATACTTCCATCTGGATTCCGCTTGATTTTGTATATCCATCGAGATCCAATTACCTTCATAGATGGCTTGTTAGGTACAATCTCCCAGGTGTCATTCTCCTTCAAGGCTTCCATTTCTTCATCCATTGCATCTCTCCAAGCTTTGTTGCTTTGTGCTTCTTCAAATGTGGTAGGTTCTTCATTGGTCGAATCCTTTGCAATGTAGATTGAGTGCTTGGTGACCAAAGAAGTATCATAACCAAACCTCTCTGGTTTCTTCTTCTCCCTTGAAGACCTTTTAAGTGGTTGATGTGAGCTCTCGGGTCCATATGTAGCATCCTGCATCTTTGCTTTTCCTTTGTTCTTCCATAGCTTTAGTCTTTCCAAGTCTTCTAGGTAAATCTCTGAATCACTTTCTTCAATCTGCTTTGGCTCCTTTGGTTGAAGTGATGGAAAATCTTCATCCAAGTCATATGGCAGCTTCACTTTCCTGTCATCATCAAGCCATGATTTGTTTTCATCAAAAATTACATCTCTACTCACAGAAAATCCTTTATTGGTTGGATTGTACAATCTATATCCTTTTTGGTTTTGGTCATAACCAATAAATACGCACTTCTCTGCCTTGGGATCCAATTTCCCTCTTATTTGAGAAGGAATGTGAGCATAGGCTAAGCATCCAAAGATTTTGCAATGCTCTAGACTAGGTCTTCTTCCATTCCACACTTCATATGGAGTGGTTCCATCTAGTGACTTAGATGGAAGTCTATTTATGAGATATGTGGCTGTAGACACAGCCTCTGCCCATAGGTAGTTTGGCAATCCCTTTTCGTTGAGCATGGACCTTGCAGCTTCGACAATAGCTCTGTTCCTCCTCTCTGCTACACCATTGAGTTCGGGTGTATACCTTGTAGTGACTTCCCTTTTAATGCCTCTTTCATGCAAGAAGGCATCAAATTCAGAAGAGAAGTATTCTCCTCCACCATATGATCAAAGTCATTTCAAAGTCCTACCTGTTTGGTTTTCAACAAGAGCAATATACTTCTTAAAGCAATTAAACACTTCATCCTTGTGCTTCAAGAAAAACAGAATGGTCCACCTGCTACAATCATCTATGAAAGACACATAATATCTTGAGCCTGATATAGATGGCTCCTTACTTGGACCCCACACATCTGTGTGCACTAGATCCAAAGGATTTTAATACATATATCCTTTCTTATTGAAAGGTTGTCTATGAGCCTTGCCGAGTTGACAAGCTTCACACTTATAAATCATGTGTTGCCTTGTGATATTAGGCAAACCAAATACACTGTGGTCCCTGCAAATCTGTTTGAGTGTCCTCTCACCAATGTGAGCAAGCCTTTTGTGCCATATCTCCAACTCTGTTAGAGTTTGAGATCCATAGCTAAACAAAGCTATGTTCTTTGTATCTTCCACTTCAAAAGTGAAAAGCCTTCCTGTCTTTTCTCCTTTGGCAATCCTTTGAAAGCCTTGCCTTGGGTCTTCAACATATTCTCCAAATCGATTGAATCTAACCTGCAATCCTTTTTCAACAATCTGTCCAACACTTATTAAATTTTTGGTAATTGTAGGGACATACAAAACTTTGCTTAAGAGGTTCATATTCCCATCTGATGTCTTCACATTACCTATCTTCTCCACTGAGTGCTTTGTGTCATCTCCTGTCTGCACTTCATGCTTGTTATGAGGATCTTCCAAATCAGAAAGTAAAGCCACATTTCCTGCTACATGGTTCGAGCATCCCGAATCAATGTAAAATATGTGATCATCATCCTTACCCTTCTTCACTGATAGATTCATAATCAATAATGAATCTTCTTGACTTTGGTCCTCTGCATAGTTATTTTAGTCTCTTCTTCCTCTATGGCCACTTTGATAGTTGTTGTTGTTGTAATTGTTGTTGTAGTAGTTGTTGTTGTTGTAGCCTCCATTGTATCTGCCTCTATTTGATCCATAGCCACCTCTATTGAATCCTCTTCCTCTTGAGTTCCTCAAGTTCCTGAAACATTCTTCAGTAGTATGGTTATATAAGCCACATATATTGCAAGGTTGAGATGATTGGAATCTCCCCCTGCCTTGCTTTCCACCTCTACCTTTTCCTCTAGCTCTTCCTCTACCTGCAAAGTTTGCTTGGAAAGAGCTACCTTCATCTTCATTCTTCCTATTCTTTGACTTGTCCTTGACCTTAGCTTTATGAGAATATAAGGCAGAAGTTTGATTACCTCTTGAGGACTCACCACCTTTGCTAATCTTTGCTTCATGAGTGAAGAGTTGGCCCATGAGTGTGTTGAGGTCGGGTACATGCATATCCATGAATAAATCCATGGCTGTTGTGAATGACTCCCACTTGTCGTCTGCTTTGATTCCATTCATGATTTGTCTTATGATTTGCTCCTCTTCAATTACCTCTCCAATGCTTCCAAGTTGGTCAGAAATCTCCTTCATCTTTGTGACATAATCAGTCACATTTTGCTTCGGGCTTTTCTTCATTGTTGTGAACTCCATCCACAATTGGTTCTTCCTTGCTCGAGTGTTGGAAGAGAAGAAAGAAGCAAGTGCATTCCAGGTCTCTCTTGATGTCTTGCATCCCTTGACATGAGGTAAAAGAAAATAAGAGATTGAGTTTAGAAGATAGGACCTTGCAAGTGCATCCTTCGAACACCAATTCGAAAGTCCTTCCACTTCTTCATGTGATGGTTGCCCTTTGTTCCTCATGGTTGGCATTGCTTCATCTCCGGATATGAATCCATATAGATTCCTCCCTTGAAGGCAAGCCTCCATCCTTAGAGACCATGCCGGGTAGTTGTTTCTATCCAATTTGTCAATTGTTGATGGAAATCCATCTCCCATGTTGCTTGACTATGCTCTGATACCACTGTGAAGAGAGATGGTGGATGCAATCCAAAGATGAGTTGGTGCTGCTACAACCAGCTTCACACTAGCCAACTGAGACTTTAGAGATGATTAGAAGACCCTTTGAGCTTCCTAAATCCACCAAAATATCAGCCAAGTACTTTGGAACATGTATCCCAAAAGTTTAAGTCAAGACATACTAGTTGCGAAATGACTAGCTCCCAAAACTTGCTATTTTTGGACATACACCTGCTGGAAAAAAATGAACAGTGCTCTCAACCTGGAAGGAATTAGAAAAATTCCTTTTGGGCATAGCAAATAGACTTAGCAACCTTCCCAATCCAAGTTAAAACACTTCAAATAATGGACTGAGCACTGAGAACAAGTTTCATCAATTTTTGGAACATGCCCACCATTCTCCGGGCTCTGCAGAAATAGACCAGTGACTAGTAAAATGCAGATATCTCCAAAAGTATAAATCCAATGACCTTGAAAATTTATATCACAAAGTAGACAGTATGAGCTATCCAACGCAAGTTAAATCACTGAAAAAGGTTCAGTAAAACTCGAGATATGACCTTCTGAAGGTATTGCTCTGAGTGAGTATAGCAGAGAACAAAACAGAGAAGTAGATGATGATAAATGTATAGATTCACATATGATTATAACCACATTGGCAATGAATCTTTGCACAATGGGAGTAGAATGATAGAGCTATGGAGTAAGCTCTTCAATCTCTACAAAATGACATCAAGTGGTCACGTACAAGGCTTGCTAATTGTCTCTTCCTTCTTGCTCCTTTTATAGCTATTCTTGGAGGGAGTTTTGAATTCGAATTCGAATGGCTCCACCTAAAAGTGATCCTCAAAGTTAGGAGATATTCCCTCAGCTCAAAAATTCGTGATTTTGGTAGTTAGAGCCACGAATTTGCTTTTACATCATGCATGAGGTAAGCCATTCTTTTCCTTTTTTCTTTTTCCATTTGCAAGAGATAAAATGAACTCTTTTACAAGAGGTGTTCACATGACTACTCATGTGACTTACAAATGAGGATGATATCAAATATATCAAGCATGTAGGCTTGGGTAAAATGCACCAACAGTGACCAAACTGTGTCCAATTTCAGATCTATCTGAACCAACTGGACCCTTAGATCATAGATTTACTTTATTACATGAACACTCTTTAATAAAGGAGTGACAATAAGGGGTCTCTCATCTACCAAGGAGGGGATTTGAACCCACAACCCCACATTCACAAGTCAAGTGTTTTATTACTACACTATTCAATTGTGTTATCACTCTACTTTCTTTTAATTATATTTAACATAACTTTCATCTCTCTTACTTTTACAATTCCCAAGAACCATCCTTCCTTTTTCCATTTGAATTCAAAATTCCTTAAAATTGTTTTCACATCTTTAGCAAAGGGGTTTCTTCTTCTACACACCCATGGACCCTATACATACCATGGAGGACTTTGGTGAATCACCTATTGTTGAAGCTAAAGGTCAAGGACAAAGCATAGGAACACATCTAAGAGGTGGACACACAAGAAGAAGGAGCAAGTAGGGAGCTCCAAGAAGTGTATGTCAATTTTTCACAAGAATTCCCTACAAAAATAGTGATTTTCATCACTAAAAACCATTGTAAATACCATTTTCTATTTTTCTAACTCCATTTTGTTCAAGCCAAGGAGTCCTTGAACTTGAGGAGTATTAGAACTATCATCCTACCAATTTTCATAATTTTTAGACTCCGTTTGAGCCCTCAAATAAGCCCTGGAACCTAATTTTTAACTAGGTCGGACACTAGGTATAGACAGAGCCAAAACTAATAAAAAAACTATAAAAAGAGCTAGAGAGCTCATTTTTGGGGTTAGCTTGTGAGAGAATAGAGCTTTGTAAGAGAACTCTTTTGCAATCTAAGCTTTCCATTGTTCCTCTCTTTGATCTTACTTTATGCGCGTGTGTGTGTATGTGTGTGAATGTTTGTGAGCTTTCACTCACGCACTTGTGCCTTCACTTGCTCGTGGTTTTCATACCGGTCCTCACGTCTCCGCGGATTGACAAGTAAAGGAGGTGGTGCTTACGCTTGAGCTACACCAAGTTTTGGCGCCGTTGCCGGGGAGAGAGCTTCGAGGACGAGCGTTGTGATGGTAAGATCGTAGATTTGCGATGTTGGAAGGTAAAAAAACTGTCATTTCAGTTCATTTTTTGTTTTTTTCCTCTTCTCCTCATCATCATCATCATCTTCACCTTCTTCCATCTTCTTCTTCATAGAAATTTCTTGTTTTTAGTGCATTTTCACCATTTTCATACCATTTTTCATGCATTATTGTGTGGGAAGGAGTTAGGAGGTGCAAGGGAGAGCAAGCGCTGTGTTTTTTTCATAATTTTCTGCTCATACGGAGCTCGCCATAGCCGGCGCTCAGAAATTTGAATTTCCCGCCAAAAAACGCGATTTTGTGATGAAAATCGCTATTCTGTGAAAATTCAAAATTTTTTGAAAAATCACGATTTTCTATTTTCCCGCCTAAAAGTTGGCTAAAAGAATCACGATTCTATGGTCATTCTCAGAATCGCGATTCTGTGATTGTGCTCAAAATCGCGATTCTCACAAATCACGATTTTCAGCCAAAAAAACACGATTCCCTACTCAAAATCGCGATTCTAAAAAAATCACGATTTTCAGTAAAAACACGATTTTGTGAAAAAAGACGATTCTGTGTAAACACGATTTTTTGCTCAAAATCTTGATTTTCAAAAAACACGATTCTCTGCTCAAAATCACGATTCTCACAAATCACGATTTTCAGCAAAAACACGATTTTCAAAAAATCACGATTTTCAGCCAAAAAACACGATTCTGAGAAATTACGATTCTCTAAAACACGATTTTATGAAAACACGATTTTATGAAAACACGATTCTCTGTTGACAATCGCGATTTTCATGTCAAAAACACGATTCTGAGCAAATACGATTTTCAGCGGGCTCAAAATCGAGATTCTCATAAATCATGATTTTCAGCCAAAAACACGATTTTGTGAAAAAAGGCGATTCTGTGTAAACACGATTTTTTGCTCAAAATCGCGATTTTCAAAAAACACGATTCTCTGCTCAAAATCGCGATTCTCACAAATCACGATTTTCAGCAAAAACACGATTTTCAAAAAATCACGATTTTCAGCCAAAAACACGATTTTGTGAAAACACGATTCTGTGAGACAAAATCGCGATTTTCATGTCAAAAACACGATTCTGAAAACCATGATTTTGTGAAAAACACGATTTTGTGAATCACGATTCTCTGAGACAAAATCGCGATTTTCAAAAACACGATTTTGTGCTCAACATCGCGATTTTCAAAAAAACACGATTTTGTGCTCAACATCGCGATTTTCAAAAACACGATTTTCAGCTCAAAATCGCGATTTTCAAAACACGATTTTGTGAAAACACGATTTTGTGAACACGATTCTCAAGGTACAAAATCGCGATTTTCTTGAAGTTCACAAAATCGCGATTTTCTTTAAAAGGTCCTGTTTGCCTGTTTTGACCCCCAGGAGCCTGATTTGACATAACTTTTTCATCCGAAGTCCATTTTTTGAGCTCTATAGCTCGTTGGAAAGCTCGTTTCAAATCCTACTCGATCTCAACTGTTTTTTTCAAGAATAAAGCGTTGATTTTGAGATAGGATAATTTGAAGTTGACCCTCAAGTGGGACTAGGGAACTAAGGGGGCTCCAAAGAATTTTGAACCATACCAAAGGGAAAATTTGGACTCTTGACTAAAGCTTATGAACCTGAGATCTGGTAGACACTTAGGCAAGGATAAACAAAGCATTAGATCTTCTGAGGCTAGTGTCAACCATACATCCAAGTCTTGGGCACAACAACTAAGTGGTCATCTTTTACTAAATTAAGACACAAGTGATTCAGAAATGTCTTTTAGCATGGGAAAACCTCCAGGTGGCTCAGGGACTGCCCATCTACAAACACCAGAAGGGCCCTATAAGACACAGTTGGAATATATTCAGACCAACCAATTAGGTGCTCGCATCTATGAGGATGGTCTGAGGCAATCAGTGGTCCAACTCAAAAATCCAGATCAATCCTTTGGACTTGAACACCCGGTGGTCAAGTTCGAAGAGGGTTCATACATTGATAAGGAAGGAACCATGTATGTGGTCACCAACCTACCAGATAGGACTGATGAGTTTGGAAATGGCATTCCTGAGAATGAAATAGGAGACCTAGAACAAGGAAATGTAGGACAAGGACCCCGGACTCCTAGAGGTAAGTCAGTTTTGACCCGAGTGATCACTCCGGACTGGATCCCTCAAGACAACAAAAGCATAGAACTATTTTTGAATAGAGAAACAGAGGAAGCCTTTTGGAGATTCAAGCCAGATCAACCTAGCCGATTGGGCATAGTTATCATCTATGAATTCAAAGATCCTGAGATACCAGGCAAAGTTGTCTACATGGATAACACATCAGAGAAGATATTCTTGGTAACAGAACATGATAGACATGCATATAATTGGAAGAATGAATTGATTTTCCCTCCACCAAGATCCAATGTTTCCCATGGCCTCCAAGGAGTAGGATCATCCCAAGCTCATGAAGCCCAGAGAGAAAGAACTAGAGAGAGACCTGAGGTAAGTTTTGCACACACGGTGGGCAGAAATAGATCAGGATTTGAAAATGAAAGACCTGAAAGAGAGAGACATCAAGCATATAGGAAACAAAGAGATGAACATGATTTTCCATTGCTTAGACCCCGAGAGCACCGAAGAACCCTTAGACCCACTCAAGTGATCAAGGCAATGAAGAATTATTTTGACGGGTCAAGAGATCCTTATGATCATGTGGCCGAGTTCAAACAAGTGTTAAGAGCGGAACAGGTTGAGGATTTGTTCACCCAGTACGAGGCATTTGGTCTGACTCTTAAGGGCACTGCCTTAGCTTGGTTTCATCCACTGAGTAGTTGCAATTATCGCGACATAGGTCAACTACTAGACGAATTCATTGTAAAATTTTCCAAGAGTGGTATCAGGCATAACACATCATCCTTGATCCACAGTTTCAAGCAGACACCCCAAGAAACAGTGCGACTAGCAGGTAGAAGGTTCAGACAGTACTTAGAAAGATGCCCTACTCCAGAGCTACCCACACCAGCCAAACAAGTGGCTTTGTTCTTAGATGGCTTACTGAGCACAAAGTTAAGATCATATGTATACTTGAAAGAGCCTAGATCCATAGAAGAGTGCGTGCGGACATGCATTGACATAGAAGATAACTTGGGTGAGGAGTTAGGATTATCCAAACTCTATAAGGATTCAGATAGTTCTACTAGTCATACTTCAAAAATCTCCACGGAAATAGAGGAGATAGCTGAGCAAGTTGCCAAGAAGCTGGGAGTCCAAAGGTGTTATACTTGCGGAGGCGACCACATGGCTAATGTATGCCCATTGCACAACCAGAACATGAGAGAAAGGAATGCTCCATATTGCACTATTGAGAGAAAATATACGAACCACATGGCTCAAGATTGTCCCTATAATAGGCAGGCTGTTAGACAGAATTATCAACAACCTTACCAACCAAGTAGGTATCAAAACCAATACCAACAACCATATTATAGACCACAACAACAATATCAGGCACAATATAGGCCACAACCAGTATTGGGAAACCAACCACCAGCTCCTACCAACGTGATTCCAGTCAAATATGCTGTGGGAGAGGAAAATCCAAATAGAGCATTGGTTCCACTAACCCCATTGATACCAGATAATGACTCTCATGCTCATAGTTCAGACTACTCCCATGAAGGTAGTCCACATGCTTATTACACAGAGTCACCTGAACATAGTGAGATTTACTCGTATCAATATGAGGCACCACCTATGGAGCAAAATTGGGAGCCAAAATACTCCAATGTCATGTACACAAATCCTAACCCTAGGCCCCAGTTGAGACAAATGAGACCACAAGCCCCTAGAGGATCTTGTTTCAGATGTCAAGGTGACCATTTCATTCGTGATTGTCCCCTCCCACCATCTCCGAGTCAAGGACAGGCTATCACAATACAGGCTTTTTGTTCTGATTGTGGCAAAGACCATCTCCCCAGAGATTGTCCAAGAAACCCCTCCAGTGCACCCAAGATTACACCCATTAATGTGGTAGGCTTAGTGGCAGATTCAAGTTCAAGTAGTAGCAATGTGGCTCCTATACAAGCTGTCACTAGGGCACAAGCCTTAAAACAGGATAAACCTGCAGAACAATCAGAGTCGAGTGAATCAGGAGAGCCTAGTAAGAGGAAAACAAGAACATGGAAGGATACGAGAGACAAGGCCAATCGCAAGTGGAATAAAAAGTTATCGGAACTAGAAGAAAGCTTAAAAGAAGCGAAAACAAAAATAGAAGACATTGCATCTCAAAGCCCCTCGCATGCCGAAACTCCATCCACTCCACCTCATCCCACCCCACCACCCATTGTAAATAGACCACAACCAGGGTCTGTTCTTGCAGATCCAACCCCAGAAGGCTTGGACATGATGTTCAAGGCCTACGAGGCTCGACTTCAAGAAGGGCCTACAGCTGCAAACCTAGACAAGAGTTACCCTAGAGCAGATTTAGAGATTGAACGGATGAAAATGTGCATGAAAATGGTAGAACAAGCTCAAGCTATACTCGAGACTAGTCAAAAGTTCAATCAGACAAACTCTGTCAAACCGGATTTGCATTTCCAAGGCTTACTAGAAAGATTAGAGCAATTGGTAAACAAACCACAAGTTTCTTTACCTCCACAGGCTCAACCAGTTATTGAAAGAGGAAGCTCACCACCAATGGGAGCTTATGTTCCTAATTCCACAGATACTGGAATACCTCCTTCAATTCAACAGTACTCTCAAGAGTTCTTTCGGGAAATACAAGAAGAGAAATGGGCCAAGGAGAAGGGTAATTTCCCTCCTATTCCTGAGATTGATGATCTTCATGATCAATTTCCCCAAGACATTCCATCTATTTACAAAGATGAAGCAGAACAACAAGAAGATCAAAGATTAGATTTTGAATCTAATACCCTAGAAGAACTGCCTCAATTTCCAAGTCCCTGGGAATCTGAATCTCTCCAGATTAGAGCTCCCACAATACTGGTAAGAAATGAAGACTCAGTGGTTCCAAGGAACACTGATGTCGTGAAGAACACTAAGGTTTAGTGTCACCTCACTGTAGAAGAGCTGCTCAAAGCAAAACCTGAGCTATGGAATCATGTAAAGGATCAGGTTCCTGAACTTGAGTCCAATATGCCAAAAATAGGCTCTAAGCAAAAAGTACCAGAGATACCTCTAGACAAAATAGGGGACATGTGTGAGGGTGAAGAAGGTAATACTTATCTTGCAATCACCTACCAAGGTTACACAACCAAAGCAATCATAGATTCAGGTGCTGGTGTTGCTATTGTGACCACCTCCTTGTGGAAGCAATGGGGCAAGCCCACATTAAGACCAACTAGAATGAAGCTTCAAATGGCTGATGGTCATTTTGAAAGACCTCTAGGATTGCTAGAAGGGATAACTCTAACCACTTGTGGTGTGGATTTTGAACATACATTTGCTATATGTGACTTTGAGAAAAATAATGTCGATGAGATGATCCTAGGAAGACCCTTCCTACGACAATTGCAAATAGTACAGGATTGGGGAACTAACTCCTTGTACTTACAACACTTAGGGGTCACCACCAAGGTCAATTTGAAGGATTATACCTTCAGAGATGTACCACCCCTACAGTGGAATTCTATCCACAAAGCGAAAGAAGATTCCATCTCTGTGCATTCTGAAAGTTCACCTGATCCATCATGGTTGGATGAAGATACTCATTTGTGGATGTGCAAGGTCGCAGAGGAAGAGGAAAAACGTTTAAAGGCAAGAGAAGAAGGAACTTCGCCAGGAGATAGACCAATTAAAGACCCAGCCTATACACCGATGATCTTTCCAGATGAGGAATTTGAGCCTCATGGCTGGCCAGAAATCTTAGCCACCATGGACATTGCTGTCAATGAAGAACAATGGACACCTCATTGTGATGAGGAGGGTTATGATATCTCAGTGTTCATGTGTCAGCCCTTGCTAGAAGAATGTGACCCTAGTGATGTCATAGAAGAAGAAGAGAATGACGATGATATAGAGTCCACTGTGATGGATAGTTGCTTTAACTCAGAGCAGCACTATCTAGAAGATATAGGAGTGTTCACCCAGAAAGAAGAAGAATCTCTCACAAGTATTAAAACGGTAAATTCAAAGGATGGAAGTGAGAGCAGTCAAAAGAAAAAGAAAAGAAAAGCAGTGAAACAAGAAGAGGAGGAATCATTGTTTGAAGTACCAGAAAATTTCAAGAAATATGAAGTTGACGACCGCAAAATTTTGGTACGAATGCCTAAGAGAGAGGCCATCATAGGAGAATCATATGATAATAAAGAAAAGACCAAGAAGATTGTAGTGACCATCGAAGAGAACGAAGAGAGATGCACATATATAGGAGATGACCTAAGTGCAAGAGAAGAAATGGAGCTTGTAGCTCTATTAAGGGAATATAGGGATGTGTTTGCGTGGCACTATAGAGACTTGAAAGGGGTAGATCCAAGAATTTGTTCTCATACTATCCCCATGACTGCTGATGCCAAGCCCACCAAACAGAAGCCCTACACATATAATGATACATATGCAGCCAAAATAAAAGAAGAAATTGTAGGTTGATTGAAGCTGAATTCATCTATGAGATTGAGCATACTGAATGGGTGTCCCCCATTGTAGTGGTGCCCAAGAAGAACGGGAAGTTGCGAGTGTGTATTAACCTTAAAAAAGTTAATGCCGCTACTATCAGAGATAGTTATCCACTTCCAATCACCGAACATCTATTGGAGCGTGTTGCAGGCAAGGAAGTTTATAGCTTCCTTGATGGATTTTCAGGTTACAATCAAGTAGCCATTGCCCCAGAAGATCAACACAAAACGGCTTTTGCCACAGAGTGGGGAATCTTTGCATTTTGTGTGATGCCATTTGGGCTCACCAATGCACCTGCAACGTTCCAGAGGCTCATGTGTCATGTCTTCAAAGAGTTCTTGCGAAAGAGCTTAGAAGTGTATGTGGATGATTTATTTGCTCATTCCCAAGAAAGAAGATTCCACATCCCTGAGCTCAGACAAATCTTCAACAAGTGTAGAGAATATCGAGTGTGTCTGAACCCAGAAAAGTGTGTGTTCATGGTGCGGCAAGGTAAAATCTTAGGTCATATTGTTTCTAAGATGGGAATCTCAACAGATGAAGATAAGGTACAAGCCATAGCGGAGCTACCAAGGCCAAGGAATGTTAAAGAGGTACAAGCCTTTATGGGCCATTGTGGATATTACCGCAGATTTATCCACATGTACGCAATCATAGCTAGACCCCTTTATGCCTTGTTGTCTAATTTTGAGTGGAACGACGAATGCGAGAATTCTTTCAATGAACTGAAGAAACGTTTGTGCACAGCACCAATACTAACCACTCCTGATTGGAATAAACCATTCCATGTCCATGTGGATGCATCCAATCACGCCATAGGATGTGTGCTAGCACAACCCACAAGTGAAGGAAACTTAGACTTGCCCATAGCATACGCTAGTAGACAGCTCACCGCAGCTGAACGAAACTATACCACAACTGAGCGAGAGGGCTTAGGCATGGTATATGCTGTGAAGAAGTTTAGACACTATTTATTGGCCAACAAATTCAAGTTTTTCACTGATCATCAAGCTTTGTTATATTTAGTCAATAAACCTTGCAATACTGGACGCTTAGTAAGATGGTTCCTCTTACTAATGGAATATGACTTTGAAGTTGTTGTCAGGAAATGCAGAACCCATCTTAGGGCAGATCACCTTTCTCGCATCACTTCAGGAGAGTCACCGCAAGGAGTGTCTGACGACCTACCGGATGCTTATCTGTTCAATTTAGAAGTCGTTCCTAAATGGGCAAATAAGTTGGTACCAGTCCTAACCTTCGGCCCTGCAAATGAGACTGTGAAAACCTCACAAGAAGAAATTGTAAGATCACAAAAATATCACATATTGGCAGGAAGCATGTACAAACAAGATACTGAGGGTGTATTAGCTTGTTGTGTGGAGGATGATGAACATAGTAGTTGGTTGCAGCAAGCTCATGAAGGATTGCTAGGAAATCACTATTCTAAACAACAAACATTGCAAAATCTGAAGCGTCTAGGAGTGTATTGGCATAGCAACCAGCCCAATCTGAGTAAGAAAAAGCATGCAAATCTGGCGGTAGTAATCCCCCCTTGGGATAAAACAACCCAAGTAGCCGAGTACCACTCAAGTAGCAAAAGATGCGCTTAACCGCCTTCCAATGCGTGACTCCTGGGCAATGCATAAACCTGCTCATCTGTGAGACAACAAACTGAATATCTGGCCGAGTAATGCATAAGTAAATCAAGCATCCAACAGCCTGCTGATAGAGAACAACATCAAATGCATCTCCAGCATCATGAAGACTCAATCATAAACCTGTCTCCATAGGAGTGGCAATAGGCTTACAGTCTTCAAGGCCAAAACGCTGCAATAATGTGTCAATATATTTCGTTTGACACAAAGCCATTCCACCATCAAAGTGCATAAACTGAATGCCCAAATAGTGATGCAAATGCCCCAAATCAGACATCTCAAATGAGACATGCAAATCAGCCTTAAAATCAGCAATATGTGTCTCAATAGGACCAGTGAGCAGCATGTCATCAACATAGACAACAATGATCAAAAGCACATCATTAGCATGCTTAACATATAAGGTGCTTTCAGTTGAACTGTTCTCAAAACCATGTGCAATCATATAGGCATGTATCTTCTCATACCAAGCACGTGGTGCTTGCTTTAAACCATATAATGTCTTCTTTAACCTGCACACCTGATTTTCATGCCCTTTCTGCACAAAGCCACGGGGCTGAAAAACATACACTTCTTCATGCAAGTCACCAATCAAAAATGTTGTTTTAATGTCCAACTGATGTACATTCCAACCATGATGGGCTGTAAGTGCACAAATGCTCCGAACAATAGTCATACGACATGTAGGTGCAAAGGTCTCATCAAAATCAATGCCTCTTTCCTGTGCATAACCCTTTGCAACAAGCCTAGCCTTATACCTATCAACTGTACCATCAGGTTTACGCTTCAGCTTGTATACCCACTTAGTGCCAATGGCCTTCTTGCCAAGAGGCAAGTCACATAAAGACCATGTACCATTCTTCATTATAGCATCATATTCAGATTGCATAGCAGCCAACCAATTTTCTGAATTTTGTGCTTCATCAAAAGAAACAGGCTCATTCTCATCACAGAGACTAGATGAAGCCATAGTTAAGCAATCTGATGCAAAGGAGGCACTATGAGAGCTTGAACGAGTACGATATGACAAAGGTGCATCTAATTTGCTGTCACGCAAAGTCTGCACCAGCCATTTTGGCATAGTTTTTGCCTGCTCAATATCAGCTCTCTCATCAACAAGTGCATCATGTATATCTGCATCAGAAATGGAATGATCTTCATCATCATATGAAACCTGCAAAGGCTGAGAAGTTGCCTCATTAGGACCAGCACTAGACTGTCCACTTGTAAAAAGAGGCATCAAAGTATCATACATGTCTTTGGAGCTAACAGATGTCTCCTTAGTACATGAAAGCAATGGCTGAATAGCATCTTCCACAAAGACAACATCAGGGCTAACCAGAATGCGTTTAGTCTGTGGATGATATAGACGATAGCCTTTACTTTCAGAACTATACCCAACAAAAATACATTTTATTGCCTTATCATCCAATTTTCTGCAATGTTATTCAGGCACTAATGCATATGCCAAATAACCAAAAACATGCAGATGAGCAACAAATGGCTTGCGGTCATGCCAAGCTTCATATGGAGTGATAGACTGCAACGCTTTAGTGGGACACCTGTTCAGTACATATGCTGCACACATGACAGCCTCAAGCCAGAAACTATGTGGTAAAGCCTGACTTTTGACCATGCACCTCGCCATCTCCATGAGTGATATGTTCTTTCGTTCAGCAACTCCATTCTGTTGAGGTGTATACGGCACTGTACATTGGTGTTTTATCCCACGTTCAGCCAGAAATGCATTAAAATCTGAAGACATATATTCCCCCTCGATCAGAACGGAGGGTGCCCATTTTACATGCTGACAGATTTTTAGCCAAAACCAAAAACTGTTTGAAGCACATGAACACTTCGGACTTTGCTTTGAGTGGATATACCCATGCATGCCTGGAAAAATCATCAATGAAAGTCACGAAGTAAAGGTAATTTCCAAAAGAGGGTGTCTGCATAGGACCACAGACATCACTACAGTAGTCAGAATGATCTTACCAACTCCGAGAATAGGATAAGAGGAGTTATTGGTGCATGTGACAGTATTCCCTGTAGGGGCAGGCTCGAGTGAAGAGAAGAAACTACGCTGCGAGGTAATATGTTTGGTCGCCCCACTATCAAAGTACCAAACATCTGAGTCTACTACAGACATGCACTGATCATGAGAAGATGGGTCAAAACTGCAGACAGTAGTAAAAGCCCATTCTTCTTCTTGCACAAGATTTGCAGACTCTGTTTTTGGTGTAGAGGCTTCTGCAACAACCATTCCAGCCTCTTTCTTCTTTGCCTCTTTAGGAGCCAATTTTGGACAGTTCTTTATTATATGATCATTTCCTTTACAGTACTTGCAAAACAATTTTTGCTTTTCTGTTTTCTTCTCATCTTTATCCTGGTTCTTCGATTGTGCAGCATTTGCAGATTTCTGCTTACTAGTAGAAGAGCTCCATTTTCCTTTGCCCTTCTGACTAGCCAGGAAAGCTTGATCTTCAACACGCATAAAGGACATGTTCTGCCTGGACTGATTTTCCTGCAACAGAACTAAGACTAATTCCTCAAATGACAAGGCATTCGGATTGCCTTTCATCATCAACCGAAGTGTAGAGGCAAAACTCTGATATGAATCAGGAAGACCATTCAGAACGGTCTGCACAAGTGAGCTATCTGGTATAACCTCATCAATAGAAATCAATTGTTCCTTCAGGTCTTTGATCTTTGTGAGAAAACTGTCCATAGAATCACCTTCATTCATGTGCTCACTCTCCAACTGTTTTCGGAGGTAAGCAACACAAGCCTCATTCCTAGCCTGGTACAAAGTGGTAAGTGTATCCCAAACATTCTGCAAGAGCGAATGTGAGGAATAATGGCACGTTTGACAAACAAAGCTATCAATGCATGTGCCTGGGCATCTCTGCCATCCCAGTGAATCTGCTCTGTAGTAGGTGCAACAGAAACGACAACATGAACAGGAATCTGCGGAATATCATCTTGGATACCATCTTCATCAGCTCCAGCACCTGTATTTGCAGTACCTGTCATTACAGGTGTAACAGGACATCTTTCAACACCCTGCACAATGTTCCACAATCCTTTTGCAACCAATACATGTTGCATCATATAAGCCCATAATGGGTAGTTGGTACCATCCAACTTATCCTCAACAGCCAACATACGAAATACATCACTGCTTTCAGCCATGGCCGGTGACTAAAATACCTTGATGCAGAAAATTGACTGTATTTCAAAAAGTTGAACAGAACTGCCCAGACAAGTTTTGCTAGACCTGTAGCAGACTTCGAGACGCTTAAACTGGCGAACAGAAACTGGTATATACCTTTGGCATAAAAGGACAAAATAGCCTGCACAAGCACTGCGATAGTGCGTTCGGAGGCCGAAATGAGCTCAGTTCGCGATTTGGGCACCACAGAGCGAAGCAGTTTTGATCTCGAAAACACCCTGAGTATGCTCACCAAATTTCGTGCGAATCTGAGACTGCAAACGGAGGAGTGTCGACGGCACCCTAGATGAAGCGACGACCTGCTCTGATACCAATTGTTGGAGATAGATGTCTGCGGAAGCACGCGAACAGCACAAGGAAGAAGAAGAAGCTTGGAGCACAAACACACAATACTGAATGTATTACTAGAGAATGTACAAAGATCAGTAGCCCATTAGGGCAATAGGCATATATACAAGCCGGGGGAAAAAAACCTCCTAAAGAGGGAAAAAGTGCCCCGACGGTCCTAGAGTGTTCACACACATCACCACCTAAATATATCAACACTCATAGCCCTATGTGCAGCAAGAAGGTGGCCTATCTACTAGATGGACACAAAGAATGCTTTCTTGAATGGTGAGTTACAAGAAGAGGTGTTCATGGAACAACCTCAAGGGTATGTAGATCCACAACATCCTGCCTATGTTTGCAGGTTGAAGAAGGCCTTGTATGGCCTAAAGCAAGCCCCAAGGGTTTGGAATTAGAGGCTAGTGGACTTCTTGAAGAGATGTGGTTTCTCTCCAAGTGATGCAAATCCATCCTTGTATGTGAAAAAGACAAATGACAAGATATGTTTGATATGCATATATGTAGATGATCTTCTTGTGACAAATGATGATGATGTAGGGATAAGGACCATCAAAGAGAAGCTTGGAAGATAGTTCAAAATCTCAGATTTAGGTGTACTAAAGTACTTTCTTGGCATTGAGGTGATATATGGGAAGGAAGGTATCTATCTCTCTCAAAAGGAGTATCTCCTAGATGTGTTGATTAGGTATGGCATGAAAGATTGGAAACTAATAGCTCAACCTATGGATTCAAATGTCAAGTTAAGCAAGGAAGGTAGTAAGAAGCTAGAAGACCTTACACTATACACAAACATTATGGATTCTATTACATAAAAAGGAATGTACAAGAATGACCTAAAACAAGAATACAACAAGTGCAATATATAAAGTCCAGTACATAAGGAAAAACCTAATGTTTGCGAATGAGTGAGTTGGCAAGGAACAAATGTGCGATCACTCTCGATAGATAAATCTAATAAAGCTCAATGAAGTATTCCTAACATATACTAGTGTGACCACTATACATGTTAGAGAAATGAAAAACTAATACGTGTCATCCTGGATCATCACATGTTGAGTTTGATCTCTCAACACTCCCCCTCAAGCTCAACGCCATATCCTGTAATCCAAGCATCTCCTGCAACTTCTTCAACTTCTCAACTCCAAGAGCTTTAGTGAAAATATCAGCAACATGCTCATCTGTTCTCACATAAACAAGATCAATATCACCTGCTAATACCTTCTCTTTGATGAAGTGATAATGTACCTCAATATGCTTTGTTCTACCATGGAAAATAGGATTTTGTGCTAACTGTATACTGCTAAGATTATCACAATATAGTGATAGGATTTTGCACTTCCACACCTAAATCTGCAAACAGCATCTTCAGTCATGATACCTCACATGCTGCCATTGCAGCACCTCTATACTCAGCCTCTGTACTCCACAAAGCAACAACGGGTTGCTTCTTGCTGCTCCATGTAATAGCTGCACCTCCAAGTGAGAATAGAAAGCCACTAGTAGGTCTTGTATCTGGAGTACTACCAGCCCAATCTGCATCGATGTATCCATGAACCTACAAATCTACACCAACTTTATAAAACAAGGCATAATCCAAAGTAGCGCTCACATAACGTATAGTGTGCCTCAGAGCATCCAAATGTGGCTTCCTGGGAACCTGCATAAACTGACTTTCAAGTCCAATAGTATAACTTAGATCAGGTCTTGTAATTGTGAGATATATAAGACTTCCCACAATTTTCCTGTACATAGTAGCATTTTCCAATGCTTCACCTGATGTAGTATCCAACTTCAAATTCTGATCTAATGGCATAGAAATTGGCTTACAATCAGCCATACCATACTTTTGCAGCATATTCAAGGCATATTGCCTTTGCAACATCCATATACCTGTTTTTGTATGTATAAACTCAATGCCCAAGAAATAGCGAAGCACTCCAAGTCTTTTCATGTCAAACTCCTGCATAAGAAGTTGCTTTACCTCTTTGATGCTTCCTTCATTATCACCACCTACAATCAGGTCATCAACATAAATAGCCACAATAGTGATGCCATCATCAGTCTTCCTTGCATATAGTGAGTGATCTGCATCACACATAGAAAACCCAATGCTAGTTAAGTAATCAACAAGCCTTGCACACGAGGGGCTTGCTTCAGCCCATACAAAGCCTTTTGCAACCTGCAAACATATTCTGGATGCTTTGAATCTTCATATCCTTGTGGCTTGTCCATATATACTTCTTCCTGTAACTCACCATGTAGGAAAGCATTCTTCACATCCATATGATGCAAAGTCCATCCTCCTTTTGCTGTAGCTAATGCAACGAGTGTTCTGACAGTAGACATTTTATCTACAAGGCTGAATGTTTCCTCATAATCAATGCCATATGTCTGTGCATATCCTTTAGCTACCACCCGTGCTTTATTCCTGCTTCTGCTACCATCAACATTATGCTTTACCTTGTAAACCCATTTGCAACCTATGGGTTTCTTTCCTTGCAACAATGGAACCAGCTTCCATGTATCATTTCCATAAAGTGGAGCCATCTCCTCATCCATAGCTTTTTCCAAATCTGCAATTCCAATTGCATCTTCAAAGCAAGAAGGTTAAACATCTTGTATTACCTTTGTCATGTAGGCACAATGACGAGCCATATAACTGTCATACGTCAATCGTTGTACTGAATTCCGCATGCTCCCAGATCTTCTTGGTCCTGGGTCACTTCTTGTATCATCTGCATGTGCCATTCTTACTCTTGGAGTCTTCACAAAGGGCAATCCAAGTTCCTCATCAAGACTCTTTTCTGAACCGCTTGAATCTCCATCAACATCTTCAAAGCCTGCACATGTTTTATGACCTGCAGAAAGCTTTTCTTTACCTTTCTTGGATGTATTTGATGAATTTGCTGGACTGAAATTTCCACGCAATCTTCCACTTCATGGATTTGAGTTGGAACTATTGCTTGGTGATGCATCCAGTCCACTCAAAACTTGAGATTCTGCACTTGATTTTTCAGCAGTTTCTTTGTCATTTGGTTCAAGATTCAGTCCTTCTTTGGCATTTGCATAGAAGCTTGACATTTCATCAAATACCACATCTCTGTTCACCTTTACTTGTCGTGTGAGTGGGTTATAACATTTATATCCCTTTTGCTCAAGGGAGTATCCAATGAAGACACACTTTTCTGCTTTTGGATCAAGCTTCATCCTCAATTCATCTGGGACATGTACATATGCAATACAGCCAAAAACTTTCAGATGTGATAAGTTTGAGTTTTTACATGTAAACTTCTCTTCAGGTGTAACTTGATGTACAACAGGAGTCGGAGTTCTATTCATGATGTATACAACAGTATGCACAACTTCTGCCCAATAATAGTGAGGCATATTCTTCTCAGCCATCAAGGCTCTTGCTATTTCTGCAATATGTCTAGTTTTGCGCTCAATAACGCCATTCTGTTGTGGTGTGTACCTGCATGAAAACTGATGCTGAGTTCCATGATTTTTAGAAAACTGCTGAACTCATTTGACATGTATTCACCTCCTCCATCATATCTTAATGTATGAATGTACTTCCCTGTCTGCTTTTCTACCATAGCTTTAAAATTCTGGAAGTGAGTTAAGACCTCGCTCTTCCCTTTCATGAAATATACCCATACTTTGCGTGTATGGTCATCAATGAAAGTAACATAAAACCTGCAACCGCCCATAGATGTGGTGTTTGTAGGACCCCAAACATCTGTATGTAATACTTCTAGTACATTCTCACTAACATGCTTGTCATGTGGAAATGATGCTCTTGATTGTTTACCAAATTGACATGTTGCACATACCTTTTGCATTTTTGCAACTTTGAAATTTTGTAGTCCATGGACAATCTCCTTTGACTGCATCAATTTCAGTCTTTGCAAGTTTGCAGGTCCAATCCGTTTATGCCACATCTCTATATCTACAATAACTCCTGCACCTTTTGCAAACATGGTTGCATTCATTTTAGGAATCTTCACATTTAAGGTGAACATCCTACCCACTTTGTTTCCTTTGGCAACCAATCGTCCATCCTACTTGTACTCTTCTACATATAATCCATCAGCATTGAACCTGACTTGTAATCCCTGGTCAACCATTTGTCCAAAAAAAACCAAATTCTTTGTTATATTTGGAACATGTTGCACATCAGCAAGATGTTTTACCTTTCCATCCGCCATTGATAGTGCTATGTTTCTTGTATGCTCAATAGGATGTGATGTGTCATCACTTGTTTCAACATATCCAGGAACTTGCAATTTTTGCAAAGTGCTAAACCATTCCGCATGACTGGTCATGTGATTTGAAGCACCTGAATCAACATACGAGACATTATCATTTGATTTTGAAACACCAATAAACATCGTATTCATCATGTGATGTTGAACCATGAATAGCTTCTCAAAATCATTTGCACTTGTGGATGCATAGTTATTTTGCTGCCTTCTCTTATTTTGATTCTTCAACCTGCAATCACATTCAAAGTGTCCAGGTTTACCACAATTCCAACATCCTTTACTGTCATTACCTGAATCATTTCTTTGGAAATTTTTGTGCCCTCTTTGGCTCCCCCTGCCTCGAAACTATCCTCTTCCTCTTGCATGATTCTGTTGTTGACTTTGGTCTTGGTTACTATTTCCTCTTCCACTTCCAAGACCTCTACCTCTGCCTCTTCCTCTACCAGAGTAGAATACCTACTCAGAACTAGATTTTCCTTGGGAGTTTGAATCCTCACCAAGATTCTTTTCTTCAATAATCAGCATAGATACCAGATCAGCAAAATTTAGAATATTTTCCCTGGTCTGTATAGAAGTTCTGAACTGCTTATATGCAGCTCCTAAACCACCAAGACACACTTCCATCTTATCATCATCATCTACATTCACGCCAATAGATGCAAGTGACTAACATATGCTTTTGATTTTCAAGGTGTAGTCACTTACCGACATGCTCTTCTTCTCCAACATATGCAACTCATCCTTGAGTTGCAATTTCCATGCCTTTGTATTGGTCTCATACAATGTGACCAAATTGTTCCAAGACTCTTTTGGAATCTTGGCATCCTGTATGTGTCCAATCATGCTATCCTGTATGCTAACAGATAGCCAGTACATTACCTTTCGTGCTCCTTGATTCCATTCCTCATATGCTCTTAACAGATCTATAGTTTGATTCCTTTCTAGTAACTTCAGAGCATTTTCATTCTCTCCTTTGATGTACTTCTAGTAGCGTTTTCCCATCAGGAAAATCATCATTCTGAATCTCCAAGCATGGAAGTTGTTTTTGTCCAGCTTATCGCTCATAAGCTAACTCATTCCATGTGCGTTTGCCATTTCTGCAGCAACTCACAACACTGCAAAACACTACAAGCAACACTTCTGCTTGAACACTGTCGCATTATGACGTGATAATTCGATCTTAAAAAAACACAGTTTTTGTGTATCAACAGTACACGGAATCGCTTGAAATTCTTGATCTGGAACACACGAGTGTTTCCAAACACAACGCAAGTTACAATTTTTGAAACTAACTTGGTTTTTCTACAGGCCCCACCTTGCAGGCTCGAAATGGAGGTCGAGATGGCTCCGAAACTTCGATCTGACAAAAACAAGTGACCCTAAAGGGCTAACTCTCAAAAATATTTTGAGGTCTTCTACCTTCACACTGATAACTCAAATCACTTAGGGCAGTCTCAGTGTCAGGCATAGCATTTCTAGTGTGGTGGAAAAGTTGGGAGAGGCATCCAAAATCTATAAAAGGAGGTGAAGAGACATCAAATGCATGGAAGTATTGTAGATCATTGAAGACTAGGAGGCATATACTCAAGGAGGCTCAAGAAGAGAGTCATCCAAGGCTCAAGGAGCTTAAAATCATCAGTCCAAACTAGGAATACACAGAGGAGGACATTACATGCACAAAGGAGGAGTAAGGAGGAGCTATCAAGCTCACACCCCCTCTAGTCTTTTGTAGGTATAGACATAGTCTGCTTATAATAGTTGTAAATCTTTGTGTACATATCCAATTCAAGAGGTTTAAGGTGCACTATGTAGCTTATATTGTATGTTACTTTCTCTAAGAGGGCTTCTTGAAATCAATTTTATGTGCAGAGAAATTAGTGTATCTATGTTACCCTAATTTTTGTATATCCTACATCTTTGCATGGTCTGTCTTGTACAAAGTTGCTGAATGACCTAAGTAGATCCATTTAAGGTGTTATATAGCTTGTTGGAAAGCTTGTGAACCACACTAAGTGTGGCTAAAAGTTTAGGTAATTTGAATCATTGTAAGGCAGATAAATTACAGTTTTTCTATAGGGTAGCAAAAAAGGTGTATGAAGGGACATATGTATTGGGTTCATTTCACTTCTAGTGTGCAAATATGAGGTATTAAATTCCATAAAAAAGGCCCTCATTCCCATGAAGAAGTTTTTCCCTATCGTTGATACAAAAAGGGCCATAGTTCCCATCTTTCTCATTCATCCATAGGAGCCCAAGTGGCTCTACTATGTCTAGAATCTCATATTTCATCATAGGTTTCTTATTAACTTTAAATGATTTCTTGATTAAGAAAAAAAACCCAATTTTCGAACCTTTATCTTGAACCTTACCATCCTTTCTTTTTAATGCCTTTCATCTTTTGTCTTTCTTTTCACATTTTCTTTATTTTTTCTGTTCAATCTCTTATACTTCATCTTATTTTACATATTTCATCATTAATTTTGCTATATTTAACAAGTAGAATACATTTCCGTGGAGAGGTTTACATGCCCACTTCTTTCCATATAATACGTTTGAACATGAGCATGCGGTTTATGTACACAAAATATGGTTTTATGTTCATTTCTAAGGATTAGATGTACATAAACCCCTTTTTCCTCATTATTAAGAATCCTTCTTACCTTCTTATTATCCCACAAGTTAGGATATTTGTCTAATCCCTTAAGGACAAATTTTCTTACTCTACTAAAGGATCTCCAAGACCCAAATGAGTTACTGAATCATCATGAATTTCTAAACTCTCCAAGTAAGTACCTTGCATTCCTTATCCATTATACCTTTGAATTGTTATTTTGGGATTGTAAAATTTTTAAATTGTATGAAGGAGTTGAGTATCTTGGATCTTTTCATGTTTCAAAACTAATTTTTTAGAAGCTTCAAAGGATTCTTACTTCATATGGGCTTGATGTACGAGGACTATGAATGATTCAAATCATATGCATGTGGCAAATCAAGCGAAAGGTTGTACCTAATTAGACTCAAAAAATGGATTCCATAGACTTAAACTTTGGGTGTGTGCCATGGCCTAAGCTACCTTCCTTGATCAAAATTGCATGAAAAGAGAGGTGTTAGAAGTTTATTTTTTTAATATAAAGAAAACCAATGATTTTTATCTATGAGCTATATTATAGACACACCATGTAGGACTTGTGTGTTTAGATTGAAAAACTCCATAGGACTTGTGTGTTTAGATTGAAAAAATCCATGTAAAACTTAAATCCAAGAGGACTTTGTTCATGTTAAATCATAAAACTAAGCTATAAATATACATGTTGTATGGATTCCAATAATTGGAGATAGAAGGAGTTGAACCATTGTTAGGACTTGATTTGTTAGCAAAAACAGAGAGATAATGACATGTAACGTGTTTGCTAATATGAAATATTTATTTAATGCCTCCATTCAAGGTCTCCAATCAACAATGTCCAACATCATAGCTTAGGTGGTTGAGTCTTTTGCCTCCCTTGGATGAGGCAAGAGTTCAACCCCCATGGGTTGCATTGGCTTGACATGTCCTCATCTTTGTGATGATTTGAAATGGGGCCTTTGAGGACGTCTCTCTTGTTGGCTTTTGGGCATTCTCAATGGACACTATGGATGGTAGCAAAGGTCTTTGCACACTGTGGTAGCACTTGAAGAGTTCAAACCAATCTTTTTGTTTGGCCTTAAGGCCATCCTTTCCCAATTCCTATTGTGTTTTACCGTTTGGCATGTGGTATTCGAGGGGTCCTCTGGGTATTATGCCCTTCATTCTGCAATGACATTTTCAATTAATTCAAACCTTTGAGATGTAGTTCTTTAGATCAAACTTCCACTAAAATAAAAAACTTATCCCATGTAAGCACACTAGAACATGATAGGACGACAAGGATTGAAAAAAGACTTGAAGTATTCACTATGCATAGAAATAGTCGAGAAAATATGTGTAGCAGAAATGGTATAATAAAGCGATTCAAAGCATTTTTAGAATGTATGATGTATAAGTTATATCTAAGGAATCCAGATAGTTCTTTCGATACGCATGTTCACCGGCTAAGTGCAGGAGCTTGATTACGATTTTCCCTTGTTGACGTCGATCAGTAGGGAATCCGTTCACAATATTCTTGTTGCAGGTGACTGAAGATAGGTGTGCAGGGAGATGCAGACTCTGCACGTTAACTATCGTGTCTGGCTTCCCTCTGCAGCTGCTTGCGGATGTTCGCAACATGCGCGTCATGTATATATCTAATCTGCTCCTTGTGTGTGCGTATGTGGAAAAGAGAAACATTTCTTACTCGTTTCGACCTCCATTTTCATTTCCATACTTTCATATGATCATGGGCTTTTCAGTACCGACAACCACTGGAGAGACGATATGTCTTATTGTCATTCGCTTGTGCTTCTTTAAACGCATTATTGCATTTGATACATAGCGTAATTCCAGTTAACAAGAGGCAATGTCCATTTTATTCTGGTAGCAAATATCCAAAACTTATTGTCTTAATGTCTGTGGTCGAGATTATCAACTGAAGAGTCTTAGCATAATCAAGCATCAAACGATGCGTTGAATCTTAGAACTGAATGTATGATTTATCAAACGTTCAATCCCCTCTTCAAGCTTCTCCATTAATGAAGAGAGTAACATTCGCAAAGTTAGAAACTGAGAAAAAATGTCTTATTAGTGAAATGTTCTGTATCATAATGGAGACTCGAGAGTGTTAAATATTTGTCATATTTTTGAGTAGACTGCTACTTTTATCTTTCCTCCTCACTGAGACAAAGTAACAAGTCCGCTGCTCAACATTCTTGTCATATACTGTTATCTATGTAATAGCTAATGTTCCCACTTATTTCTGGGCATCGGTAATATTGTAAAGTATTCCATAGAGTCAAAGTATCATGTTCAGTCCTCTGCATGGAAGAGATAGTGGTTGCACTCTTCTGTGTATGGCTACGTTGAATATTTGACATTAGCCCTCCCGATTTGGCTATTTTATGGATATATTCAGTTATACTTAATCATTTCGCTTTGCCAGAATGACAATACACATTTTTTGATTTCATGAACCTCATCTTACTTGCGAAATTAATATACTGCTTAATTCATTTACTTGCATTCTATTTAATTGTAACTGTAAGATTATCATGCATTTTATTTAGGTTTAAGCTGTAAGGTCTATAAATTTCTTTTTGTTCAATATCAAGCTTGTTTTCATTGGATTTACTATTATTTGTCCCATTGAATCCACATAGAGATTCAGTACATTCACCAATTGGTGGTGGAGTGAAATTAGTTGGTAATGGAGTAAAATGTTCATTATAGGGCTCCAGTCATTTTGGACAGGGATCTCTTTCACATGGGTGCAACATCAACCTCAAAAACACTCTGCTGAACAGGCATGAATGCATATATTTTGCTGGTTTGCAACTCAGAAGTACTCCCCATATCAAGCAGAGAACTGGTAATGCATGCTTATTTCTTTGTTCATTTAAAGTTGGTTAAAAATCTGTACCTTCTCGACTTCAGGGCCAGAGGCAATAGTGAGTCCGGAGGCATCAACAGCAGATGGAGGCTTGGCATTGACAGAAGAAAACGTTGAAATGGTTCTTGATGAAGTTAGGCCTTATTTGATGTCTGATGGTGGGAATGTGGAATTGAGTGAGATTGATGGATTGGTAGTGAAGCTTAAGCTACAAGGCGCTTGTGGATCTTGTCCAAGCTCTATGATGACAATGAAGATGGGCATTGAGCGCAGACTGATGGAGAAAATCCCTGAAATAATAGGCGTGGAGCAAGTTTTGGATGAGGAGACAGGCCTTGCATTGACAGAGGAGAACGTTGAAAAGGTAGATCTCAAACTCATTTCTGGCTTGCATCAGTAACCCGAGGCTATGTTGAGACAATGCTAAGTTCATTTTTAATTTGTTGTGATTCATGAAGATCAATAATATAATGATCATGTGTAAGAAAATTTTCCCATATAAGGTGGTGCTCATTCTGTTTGCTTGAATAAAACATTGCTTTTTGGGAAAATTTTCTTAATCACTGGTTGTTTTGCAGAATGTTTTTCAAAAAACTTTAATTAATCACTTACCTTTTGTTGGGATAAAGGCCTTAAATGACCTCTCATAGTCGTAGACTTGTGTATAGGCCTTTAAAAGGCTGATTATAGTCATTATAAGTCATTTTTATTCTTTTGGCCAAGTTCAGTGTGAACTTGGCCAGGTCCTATAAATAATAACCTAAACTAAAGGTAGGGTCTCTTCTTCTTTTGGAGAACCCACCAAAAGGCTGCGCCTCCCTTCTCCTTTATCGATCTCCCTCTCTCTCTCTCTCACCTGCGTGTGCTGCTGGGCACTCACCTGCCCGGCTGCTCAGTCAAGAGATGCTCCATTTGAGCTTCTCCATCTGCTGAATACTCTCTCTTGCTCCAACAACTGGTATCAGAGCTCCGTTGAGGCATTAGAGCAGCTTCGTTTCAGTTTTCAGCAGGGTTTTCTTCAGATTTTGCAAGATCTTGGCGTTTCATCGCGAAGAAGGTGCCCAAAACAGGGACATCAGCATTTCTGGAGTGTTCTACTTCAGTTTTTGCAGGTTTTTCTGAGTTTTGTCACGAAGAAAAGGGTTTAAAGTGCAGCACCACATCTTTTGGAGCAGCCTAAACTTCTTTTCACGTGATATTCTTCGATTTCATCGCGAAGAAACTGTTCCTCTTTGTCTTATTGCTCAAAACAGGCTATTTCCAGGTGTTTTACAGGTGTACACAAGTGTTCCACAGTCCAAAACAGCAGTATACAGGTTTAACATTTCATGTATTGAAGTGTGGCATGAGAAATTTGCTTATGTACAGCAAATTGTGGGATTTTCTCTGAATTTTTCAAAATTCCGAAGAGAAGATTTGGGGCTTTTGCTCCCTTTTGCTCCTAAAGGCTTCCTTATAGCCTTATGTATACACTTTGAGGTCAAAAAAAGTCAAATTTGCTGATTTGAAGCATAAATTGACTTGCTGGAATTTTCTGCAGGTAATTTCAGAAAATTACAGATTTTAATCTTGTTGTCCAACTGGTCTGTTTTTGCTCCATTTTGCTGCCACAGCAGTTTGAAGCCATTGTGCATCATTTTTAGAAGTGATACTCTGACTTGGTGCTTTTTTGCCCAAATTTCAGCATATTAACGTCTTCATCGTGCAATCATGGTGTCATCCTCCTCAGATGTGAAGAATCTATTTGAGATTCGACGTTTTGAGGGAATAGGTTTCGATTTGTGGAAGGAGAGAATGCAAGGTATTCTCTTCTTGAAGGATTGTGATAGGGCTTTGGAAGCTGAAAAACCAGAAGATATGTCACAGGAAGCTTGGCTGATCTTGAAGAAGAAAGCTGTTACGTATATCAAGATTGCCGTCTCTGATGAGATCTTGGTAGATCTCAAAGGGATGACCTCTGCATCAGAAATATGGGCAAAGCTGAAAGCAACTTATGAGAACACTACGCCTTTGAACCAAGTGCATTTGATGCGGAAGCTTGTTGGTATGCAACTTGATGAGTCCAAGAGTGCAGCTGAACACTTATCCCTCTTTACACGTACTTTGTCACAATTGCAGGACTCAGGTATGGCTGCTTTTGATGACAAAGTTCAAACTTAAAGCCATCTTCTTGCTTATGACACTTCTTGACTCTTGGGAGACGCTGGTAGTCTCACTGTCCAATAACCCCAACCTGACCTTTGATGGTGTTAGGGGTTCTATACTTAATGAAGAGATCAGGAGAAAAGCAGGTGGTGAAGGTGGGAGCCTCTAACATGGTTAGAGGCAGGACAGATAAGAGGAGTAATAATGCACAAAGGAACAAGAATAAGAGAAGGGAAAGAGGTAATGGCAGCGAAGGTAAAAGCAATGATGTGACTTGCTATCAGTGTGGCAGGAAAGGCCACAAGAAACCTGATTGCCGCTATTACAAGGCAAAGCTTGAAAGAAATAGGAATGCTGGAGATAAAAAGAAGGACAAGAAAGAAGACAAGACTGATGCATAGGACAACCAAAAGGACAAAGAGAAGGCCAATGTGGCCTCTAATGTAGTCATAGAGGAGCTGTCAGATGTTGAGGATATTTTGTGCACTACTTTATGAGCTGATGATACTTATGCATATGATTTCTCTCAGAATGTTCATACACAGGACATGTCGATCAACAAAAGTGATCTTATCGATGCTTTGCTTACTGTTAATGATGCATTAGTCCAGACATGGATAGTTGACTCTGGTGCTTCTTTTCATGTGACTCCTATCAAGGAGTGCTTTTCTACTTTTACTGCAGGCGGCCATGGCCATGTATACCTTGGAAACAATCATGCTTGTTCCATTGAGGGTATAGGCACAATGCATTTATCTACAAATGGCACTAATGAGCTGGTTTTGCATGATGTACGTTATGTACCAGGGATCAAGAAAAGCTTACTCTTTGTGGGTCAAATGGATATGCATGGTTATAGCATTCTCTTTGAGAAAGGATCATGGAAAATGACAAAGGGATCAAGGCTGATTGTGGAAGGCATAAAGAAGGGAACTCTCTATTGCTTGCATGGGAAAGCCTTATCAGGCAAGCTCATTGCTTTGGCTGAAGTTCACTCCCATATGGATTTGTGGCATAAGAGACTTGGTCATATGAGCCAAAAGGGTCCCACTAGGCTTTGTAACTTAAAGAAGCTTGATGCTAAAGGCACAAAGCTTGATTTTTGTAATGAATGTCAATATGGAAAGCAAGTGAAATGTTCCTTTTATTCTGGTGTGTCTCGTAAGTCTTGTGTACTTGATCTTGTTCATTCTGATGTATGTAGCATGCCCACCAAATCTATGGGGGTGCTTTGTATTTCATCTCTTTTGTTGATGATTTTTCTAGAAAAAATTGGGTTCAATTGCTTAAATCTAAGGATGAAGCATTTGCTGCGTTTAAGTGCTTTCATGCATTTGTGACCACCCAAATAGGTAGAAAGCTGAAATGCTTGTGTACGGACAATGGTGGTGAGTATACAAGTGCTGAATTTCAAAAATTTTGTGAAAATTTGAGCATTAAGAGGGAGCTTACTGTTCCATACAGCCCCTCTTCTAATGGTGTGGCCGAACGCTATAATAGGACACTTTGTGAGAGGGTGAGATGCATGCTGTCCAGAGCTAATCTCCCTCATGGATTTTGGGGAGAGGCACTCAAAACTGCAGTACATATTTGCAATAGATCCCCTCACATGTCCTTGAAAGGTGACATCCCTGAAGAGGTTTGGTCTGGCAAACCTGCTTCATATGATCACTTACGTGTCTTTGGCTACGAGGCTTTTGTGCACATAAGGCCGGAGCTGAGAAACAAACTTGATGCTAAGTCCATAAAAGGTCTCTTCATGGGATATGGTGAAGAAGATGAAATGGGCTACAAAATTTGGATACCTCAACTCAAGAAAGTTGTACGCAGCCGGGATGTGGTTTTTAATGAGGCAAGGTTGCTTCAAAATAATTGTGCCTCAAAGGATGACCATAAAAGGGTCAAATTTCAGCATGACCAGCCACCTATTAGGCCTGATTATGATCCTCAGGATGCACCACAAAGGACTGAAAATATTGATGATCCAGTGGTTTTTGAGCCAGATGATGCTGGACAGCAAAATGACGCTCCTGATGGGCATATGCAGCCACCTATTCATGCTGAAAACAGGGCTGGAAATGATGTGCAGCAGCCCATTAACAATGAACATGTTGATATACCTCCTGATTTAGATCCATTGCTAGATAATGTGGATCATTGGGTAAGAAGATCTACACAAGCTAGGAGGCCAATGAACAGATATGATCCCTCTATACATTACATTATGTTATCAGATGAGGGGGAGCCTCTCACTTATAAAGAGGCAAAGCCATATAAGTGAGTTTGATTAGTGACAACTTATAAGTCATTGTTCAATCTTTATCTATAGTGCCACATGTTACGACGCAGTTGCATACTAGGTGTTGTGTATATTTCACTTAAGAAGACTTGTTGCACACCACATGTTGTGTGTATTTTACTTAAAAAGACTTGTTTATTCTATTTTCTTGTTTATTTGTGTTCTTATAAGCTAAGAAAATAAATATGAATGGTATTTATTTAAAATTGACCTCAAATTTTGAGTGACGTCCCGAATTGGCATCCCCAGGATTGTCTAGGTCCCGTCGCGGACTCAAAGACGTCATCGTTTACGGGACACGTCACCGTCCCCAGGTGACTATGCAAGAGGGTGTACCTTAGGGTAACCCTAGATCTTGAGATAATTCAAACTGACACGTGCATGATGTTGATCCCTAGTGCATCTTAGAAGTCGGATCTTATCTTGAGGAATCAATGACATCCGGGTTCCGTGATAGTTGATAGGTTGGTGACTTGGACAAGTATCTTGCTCAAAGTCACATGGGGACGTGTCCCCGGGTCCTAGGGACGTCGGGATGCTGTCCCCAAGAAGGATGGAGAAGGGACAGTCAGTGGGGACGGCAGCTGTCCCCCTACATATGTGTGTAATAGCATTCCGTCCTCGAGACGTTTTCATGTGACAGATGAAATCGGGGACGGAAATCGGGGGCGGGGTGGCGTGGATGGAAAATTTTTTGAACTTTGAAATTCATTTTTTTTGGCAAGCTTTGGTCCTTCCTTAAGGACTTCTAGAGGCTTCTTTTAGCCCCACACACAAGCATAAATAGAGGCATTTTAGCTTATCAAAACAGAAGATCTTCAAGAATCAGCCACTCGTATACTTAGTTAGGCTTGCACCAAGGGTTGCCTTGACTTTTGAGCAACTATGGAGTGTGTATGTAATATGCACGTGTCATGTAATATGGACATTTGTCATGTGTATGTAAAATGGACATGTGTCATGGACTTTTGAGCAACTATGGAGTGCGTATGTAATATGGACATGTGTTATGTAAAAGAGGAACATGTAATATGGACATGTGTCATGTGTATGTAAAATGGACATGTGTCATGGACTTTTGAGCAACTATGGAGTGCGTATGTAATATGGACATGTGTTATGTAAAAGAGGAACAGAGTTTGTGTTCGCGTGCTAGTGCTCTTGTGTTTGTCAGTGCTAATTTGACGATGCTTCGGAGGAATCGATGCATGGAAGGATATTCTTTTAGAGAAAATGAGGTAGAGCAAGGGTCAGACCAACTGGCAAATGAAGAACATGAAGAAGAAGAAGCCACTTATTGTGTAGCAAAAAATGAGACTTTCCCCTTGGATTCTCCATAATCATTACATTTAGGTTGTAGTCTCTACATTTATGTTCTAGCCATATGTAGTCTTTTTGTCAATCAATGGTATGGTCATTAATGTAACATCTTTTTGATATGATGATGATCTATCCACACTATTTGACATAATTCACTACATACATGAGATGACTTGTCACTTGTCATTTTTGAGTAACTCTGAATGTTCAACTCTCAACATGGTTCGTATGGGTTCATTGTTCAATGTTTATACTTAAAAAATATCTTTTTTCCATGGTTTTCTTTTTATTGGTCACTTAATATGTGAATAAACTCATTGTTATATTACTTTCAATCTATTATTTTGAGAAAATCAACATTTCTTTAGTGCCGTCCCGAGGACGCGTCCCCGGGACACCCTAGGCTCCGTCCTCGTCCCGGGGACATGACCCGTCCCCGTCCCCGTCCCCGTCCCCGTCCCCGTCCCCGTCCCCGTCCCCGTCCCCGTCCCCGTCCCCGTCCCCGTCCCCGTCCCCGTCCCCGTCCCCGTCCCCGTCCCCGTCCCCGTCCCCGTCCCCGTCCCCGTCCCCGTCCCCGTCCCCGTCCCCGTCCCCGTCCCCGTCCCCGTCCCCGTCCCCGTCCCCGTCCCCGTCCCCGTCCCCGTCCCCGTCCCGTCCCCGTCCCCGTCCCCGTCCCCGTCCCCGTCCCCGTCCCCGTCCCCGTCCCCGTCCCCGTCCCCGTCCCCGTCCCCGTCCCCGTCCCCGTCCCCGTCCCCGTCCCCGTCCCCGTCCCCGTCCCCGTCCCCGTCCCCGTCCCCGTCCCCGTCCCCGTCCCCGTCCCCGTCCCCGTCCCCGTCCCCGTCCCCGTCCCCGTCCCCGTCCCCGTCCCCGTCCCCGTCCCCGTCCCTTGGTGACTTTGATCTTGGTCCCACGACAATTGCCCGTTTAGAAGCTTGGGTAGGTATCTTGGTCCATGACAATTGCCTTGTCTCTCAACTCGGACGAGATGATTTTATGTGATACTTTCGGAGGTGATATGAGCTTGAAAGATATTATTCTACATGTTCCACTAGAACCTGGCTTGGTTTGGGACTACAGGGAGAGGAAGTCTCGAGGGATTTCTTATCTTGAGTATCTGATTAATGGAGGCACCGACTTGAGTCAATTTTGACTTGAGAGTCTGTTAGGTTGTCGACAGATTGGACTCTTGGTTTTAGGCAAGAAGTTGATAAGGACAATAATTAGAAATAAGGGGGGAAGTGTTTGTCCCCAAAATTAAAGGACATATGGATGGGTGCCTATAGTTAAAGTGTTCTGGCAAATATGAACTGGACTCCTAGTGTGAATTGGGCCACCTCATCATTTGGCAGAGCTTCCTCCCAATGTGAGGCACTTGGACTCTTGACCCTTTGGCAGAGTTTCGTCACCCATATTGGTGGGGGGCTAGTGGTATGGGACACCGGCCACCTTGGAGGTGGCTTCTCGCTTGGCTATAGGCTCCCAAGCTCGAGAGAGAGCCCATATTGACTCTACGATTGGGAGGTGAGTATGATGTCCTCCCTTTTATTGTTTGTGGATATGGCTTGTGTCTTGTCTTGTTCGGGAGGGAGGATTCTGGAGGTTCTAACATCATTTTATCTTGTGCAGTTTGACTTTACAGGAGCTACCAATATCCAAATTAGGTAGAAGATATCTCATTTGAAAGTTAACATGGTCTAGTTTCAGTCTGAAAAATTTCGAACTCATTGAAATTTCCAGCTATCTACTAATGCAATTCAAACTGACTATATCTGTCCAAGTAGTGATCCTAGGTGGATCCACTTGTTTCTTGCTGCAATTTGGAAGTTTTCTCTCTCCTTTCAGCTATATCCAAACATACAAAGACATCATGAGAGTCCAGAAGAAGGAGATTCAAATAAAAAAGCTAGAGAAGGGAAATTATAACCATGGAAGTTTAAGATGAGTAATTACTTGATGCGAAAAGGATTTGGAATGATTCCCAACCAAATGTAGATGAGACACATCCCACATATGCCCAAAGGAGAGTAGCAAAAAAATGGTAGGAAGGATTAGGAGATCATGTTTGTATTTTCCCAGCATATAAGCAATTAAATGATAGGTCACATACAAGATTGCAAAGTGAATTCGGAAATGCTTGGAGAGGCTCTATTCTACATGGACAGGCAAGGAAGATCCATTAAAAAAATGACAACCTTAGGAAGAATTAAGAGTCAATCAATCAACGATTACATACTTAAGGTGAAAGAGATTTCAGATTCACTTGGCTCCATAGGTGCACTCTTTGACAATGATGAATTGATGGCACATAGGGAGGATATTTGGTGGAAGTCCTTTACCACCGTTGTCTATGTAAGAGACTCCATGCTTGATTTGATCAACGAATTTCATGAATGGTCACAAAAGAATTAAACCTTTGTGGAAGTAAGTCCAAGGAAAGGCAAGGTAAGTTACTTTATGTAGGTAGCCTCTAGAGGCAACGATCCATTTCCAACTAGAAACGTCGTTTTTGTGCTTTTGTTTTTTTGTTTTTGTTTGTTTTTTTTTTCTTGCTTCATGTTTTTAGGTCAAATGGACTACATTTCCTTCGGTTTAGTGTTCCTATCCCTTTGCTGCTTCCATGCTTGAGTTTTTTGTTGCAACCCACTACCTTGAGCAACTCAAGAGAGACTAGAGTCAAGACTCAAGCCCTTACTACTTAACCTACTAGTCCAAACTCTGAGGTCACTTGAGTGAGTACTAAGAGCATCTATATTCTATGTGACATGCGCATACCACATAGGCTTCAGTGCTTGAATTATGATGCATCTATGAGTCATGACATATGTGCACAGTGCATACATGTAACATAAGATAAAAAGAGACACACATCATATGTGTGTCTCTTTTTACATGTACATACTACATGCTAATGTGTGCATATGTGTGTCTCATATGGATCATGATGAATACAACTTGTCCAATAACTCCAAAACCTCCAAGGCTGAAGATGATCTCTTCCATATAAAAAGCGTCAAGCTACTACACACCTTGTGAACACATCATCATCTACAAGATGTGTAGTAGCTTGAAGCTTCATGTATATTTGGAGGAGATCATCTTCAGCCTTGGAGATTTTGGAGTTATTGGACTTTTTGTATTCATCATATGAGTCATGACTCATACATTATATATATATTTTGGGCAGAGATACAAAATCTTATCCTTGTCCTTAGTGTATACAAATTGCTCTTTGAGTGGTTACTATGGAGGGATTGACGTTTGGCTTGGTGCATCATATATATGGACTCTTGCCATAAATCATTGCTCATGTATCCACTTTATCGAGCTCCAGGTACGATTTTTTTTAGCATTTTTTTAAGTTTACATATATAATCAATGATCATTGAAATATCATGATTTATGTGTATTTTTTTTAACTTTATTATTTCAGATTTGTAACAAGAAAAGTGATGTTTTGAGCCTTGTAGATTCATGATGGGAGTTCTTATCATGTCCCATTCATGGATTCGCGGCTCTGTTACATCCATAATTCAAGAGTCTTGATTTATGGTCAGAAATTAGTCTTTGCCACTCCAAGGACATGTATATGGAGCACATCGTGGATCCATATGCTTAGATAGCTTTTGATGAAGGTTTTCAAGCATATATGGGAAACATAAGATCTTGTATGCACATTCCACTTCTCTACGTTCAGAAGTCGCAACAAATCCTAGAGTGGTGGAACACTTATGGATATGGGCATCCACACATTTATCGTCATGCATTTAGAGTTCGCTTTCAAGGAATTTGAATTGATTAAAATTATTTCATTATAATATACTATTATGCTTTTGTATTTTAGTCTGAAAAAGTTTTATCGTATAAGATATTCTATTTCGTAGGATTCATCTACGAGAGCTTAGTGTAACTGGAGTACATTTGCATTAGTTCACACCAAGTTGAGAAATTGCTTGAGTGTTGCACAACTTGAGCGTGTGGTCTTTTGCAATGCCAATCTATGTTTATTGCACAATTTTAAAAATATGACCAATGCTCGACTGATAAATATTTGAAAAATTATAAATTATAAGTAGAATCAAAATTTAAAATAGTAATTAAATTTTTTGTTATTGTAGATATCTCCACTTGTGTTTGAGGATGCATTCAGATAAGAAGAAAGCATCGGCATATATTCATCTTTTCTTGATAAACAAGATGAAATATATTGCATGCCTCATTTAGAGCTCAAGAATGCTGATAGGCGCATTACATGATCACGTTTTCGGGCTCTTTTACGAGGAGGACACACATCGACCACGGAGGATATTTCCTTTACCAGTGCATTTGGAGCAGCATCTAGGAAGGAGGCGCAAGTTGCACCCTCGATCGAGAGAAGATTTAGATCCACTCGAGGAGGATATACATGGTAGAACTGATGATGATGAAAATATCATAGTCATGGTTGAGATTCCATCATGTAGAGAGGATTCCTCAACAGAGGAGTCAGTCAGTTTAGATGACTCAGTGTCACAGTAGGTCTCAACTATCATGATTCATCACTTATGTTCCATGTATTATGTGGCAATGGGCATATCACATTATGGATTGGCTCACATTCTATGGTTGTATTTTGATTTTACATCATAATTCATGATTCATCTATGATGTTTCATGTATATAATCCATATAATGGTTCTATTTTTCTCTCCAGTGTGGTGTTACGTGTACAATGTACATGTTTATTTCTTTAAAGATGAGCACGGACTTCCAACTACTCAATGCTCACTACTAATGCAAATCATTAATGTTACATATATAAAATATTTATTTCGAGTGGAACGCATTTTATGCACCTCACCTTAAAGATAACATTAGGTTCTTGCATCTTAAACGCATCTAAATCCTTTGGAATGCACTTTATGCACCTTACTCAAGTTGTAAAGTTCCGTTCGTGCACCTTAAACACACTGAACCACTATGCTTTTATATACAAGATCAAGCCTCTTTCCTCAATTCATCATACCTTGAGGGAGCTTCCTTCTACATGCCTTGTTGTGAGTGAGGAGTGTTTCTTGCACGTGCTGGGAAGAGGAGTACACACTTGGATGAGTATGATCATACTCTTGTAGGTATTGGAGTGCGTGGAGTAGTGTATGCTCATATACTTTTGGAGGACTCTACTTTTGTGAGAGAGGTGGTTTTGGAGTTCGTATTCAGCCTAAGCCTCTTCATGCTTGATCTCCCTTACCCTTCACTTGCTCTCTTTGGTATTCTTGAGTGTGAGTAATTTTCTTAATTAATTTAGTTTGTATTTGGAGCACATCATTATCTTGTACACGTATTATTATTAATTGGAGCATAATATTTTTGACCATTCTTTTGTGTATTTTGTCCTTTTGGCATTTGCTCTCTTGTTCATGTGTGCATGTTCTCTCATGTGTGCTATTATATATGTATCTGAGCTAACAATTTGGTATCAGAGAAGGTACAATTGAGCTTGGTTGCAAGCTTGATTTGCATCAAGGCAGGACAATGGAGTCTAGAACTGGTCAACGCTCTTTGACTATGTGTCAAGAGCCTGAAAAATCAGTTCTGAGCCATACCCTCTCTTTCCTACTTCCTCGTGATCTGCTTGACTTGTTTCAAGGCTGATCAACCCTTGTCAAACCTGGCCAACTCTGTCCAACAAAGTAAAATCTGCAAGGTTGACCATTAGATAGTGTGTGTCTCTGGTACTTTGGGTGTATTTAAAGAATTTTTATGCTCATATGCTTACCTAGCAAGTATAATAGTATTGCTATTGTCTATAGCTTTTTGGTTTCTTGGGTGTGTACATTATTACAAAATCTAAATTTTCTTTGATAGAACCTTGGATTTGACTTCTTTAAAGGAAAATTTAAGCCAGAGGTGTGTTCCTTCAGTCAGGATTGAATCAGACCTCTGTGCAATTTGATTTGCAGAGCAGTCATTGTGTTTTTCAATATGCTATTTTGTTTTTTAACGTGTTTCAGATGGATGTATCGAGTTGCCTCATTCAAACCTTTTTGTTCCATTCAGGTACTTGCAGAAATCAGGCCCTACCTAGGTGGAACTGGTGGAGGTGATCTAGAATTAGAGAAAATCGATGGACCTGTAGTTAAGGTTCGAATTGATGGTCCAGCTGCTCAAGTAATGACAGTGAGAGTTGCTGTGACACAAAAGTTGCGAGAGAAAATTCCAATGATTGCAGCTGTTCAGTTGCTGTAAGATATTAGGATCTGTTTAAGTTTGATACTGAAAGAGGCGCAACAAATCTGTAATTTCTCCCTTTAAGATGTAAAATAATTTTCATGATTTTATTATTATTTTTTAAAATTTAAAAAAACTGAACAGTCTCTCATATTTTCGACAAGATTAGAAGTCCAATGAACATTTGTCTTCTTCCACCTGGCATTATCAGCTTGATAAGTAGATGTACATACTTCATCGATCCCAGAAATTGTATTGCACTTTCAGTTCAGCACTTGGAACTGCCTCTGTATATTTATTTTGCTCTTCCACTAAAGCGCATGCTCTTGATGGTAGTGGGGAATCTTAGCCAACGATCAGCAATGGAGAAATATAGGCAAGTGTTACCTATTAATTTCTTGGTGGGGAGAGATGGAAGCAAGGGACTGGTTTTCAGCTTTTCTGTTGCTGAAGCTGAAATTCCATGAAAGATTTTGTTGGAGGGGTATTTTCTGTATTATTTTACTGCAAGTCATGCTTGAGCTTTCCCTTCTGGGCATGTTGTATTAATTTTGAGCTGATGCTTCAGTTTCCTTGTTTATGGATCATGGGGAAATTCAATAATGTGATGATGCAAGTATTGTGGTACTTTTGTACAGACCTAAAATGTTTAATTGCACAATTGGAACTGCCTCTGTATATATATTTTGGCTCTTACACGAAAGCGCATGATCTTGATGGTAGTGGGGAATCTTAGCCAACGATCAGCAATGTGAGAAATATAGGCAGGTGTTACCTATTAATTTCTTGGTCGGGAGAGATGGAAGCAAGGGACTGGTTTGCAACTTCTGTGTTGCAGAAGTTGAAATTCCATGAAAGATTTTGTTGGAGGGGTATTTTCTGTATTATTTTACTGCAAGTCATGCTTGATGATTATCTTTCCTTTTCCTACTATAACAGCAGCTTTCCCTTCTAGGCATGCTGTATTGATTTTGAGGGGATGCTTCGGTTCTCTTGTTTGTGGATCATGGGGAAATTCAATAATGTGACGATGCAAGTATTGTGGCACTTTTGTACAGACCTAAAATTTTAATTGCACGATTGAGAGTAATTATCCTTTGTTGTTTTGTCAAGGTATGGCTTTATCTGATGCTCTCGAATCTTCGTTAAAACACAAGAATTAAAAATAATAATACTGTAGAAACATTCACTGTTTGCAAATGTAAAGATATACCTCAATGTAATCAAAGATTCTTCCATGCTTCCGTTCACTTAAAAAAAAAGGGATATAAAGAGTGTATGCTAAAGAATATGCAGGATCGTCAATGCACACGTGAATGATTGATAATTTTCTGGTTGGATTCTAGGCATGGAAATTGCTTTTATCTATCAATATCACATCCAAATAAGTGATGAATGCATCTCCCCAATGACTGCCAGATCTGAATTGATGTCCACAGAGGACAGTCTCGGACCTATGCTAGAAATTTCTGATAGATTAAGGCTATGATTATGCATCTCTACATTCAAATCTCATTGCAAATCCAAGTGTAGCTTCTATTACTGTCTCATTCAAACATTGGTTTTTAATTCTGATTGTAGATATGGAATAGTGAACAAACCATCCATTTGAGTTACCTGTGCTGTTTAAGTTTTGCCTACATTGTTTCTGTGTTGAGCATCTTCAGTATTAATAGTTGGAAAAAGAATAGAAAGCCTGGTGTGATTGTTTAACGTCCAATGTCTGTAATATCATGAACTATGATTCCTGATATAATCATGGAAGCCTTTAGTGGAAAGTATTTAGAAGTGAGGACAATAGGCATACGTTTGCCCAATATATGATGTGTGTCATCCTTGTGATGATCATTTACACGTTTAGATTTGTATTTATCATTACTGATGATGGTATCATATGATCTTGGTCTTACTTGTAGGACACTAAAGCATACTTGCATGATACTAAGTCACATCTGTACTTGTATTGCATGTCCATGTATAGATACATGTCTAGACCAGCGTACCTGGCCCTTATTCTCAATTTTTATTTTTGTCTAAATGCTGTGGATAATCCTGTGCTTTAATGACATTCAAAGTGAGTACTTGTAGTCTATTTGTCGCTTTCATTATGGAACAAAAAAAATCTAAGTGAATTTTACTACTGAAGGTGCAATCCGGTTTGTTAATGTAATGACTGAAATGAATAACAATAGACATGTCTTTCGTATATTTATGGTCTCAAATGTCGGAGAATTAATGTATTGGGCACATGCATACATGCATGCATACGTACACACACACACACACACACACACACACACACACACACATAGATATATATACACACACACACACACACATACACACACACACACACATACATATACATATACATATATACATTGATCATCAATATGTAACTAGCTTTCATCCGACTGGCCACAACAATCTATACATGAACGGCATAAAACTCAAAATTCACCAAGCAATGCAACAAGAGGTTAATATCTAAAGTTTTATAGGTAAATTAACATGCAATTTGATACTTCGTGTATATATATCAATAATATAAAACATATAGACATTGGGAATGTTGTTGATGTGGACTAGCTCATTTGTTGGAAAAAGAATAAGATATTTGCACATCAGCTTCCAAATGTGAGAAGCCCTCCATTATTGTAGAATATGTGTGATTCTTCTTAAGGAGGGGAACACTAATTTTCTCGAATATCTTAAGGGAATGAGTGAGACTTACACTTTTTGGGTACCTATACCAAAAACTTATAAATGATTGCTACCTTTGGGGACCTTAAAAGCGACCTCCACCTGTGAGAACCTTAGAAACATTAATATGGCGACCACTTCTAGGAACCTTAGAAACACCAAAGCACAACTCTTTTAGTGAATGTCTGGTGCAAGTTAATCTACCACCTTTGGGTACGTCAAAGAAAATGGAGTGAGTCTTCACTTTGAATATCCAACTCATATACATTCCAACAATGATGAGCTGCAAGTGCACAAGTGCTAGTGATCATTTGGCATGTGGGAGCAAAAGTCTCATCAAAATCAATGCCTGTTTCTTTTTTAGCATAACCTTTGGAAACAAGCCTCGCTTTACACTTGTCAGTTGTATACCCATATATTGTCAATGGTCTTTTTGCCTAGAGGCAAATCACATAAAGACCAAGTACTATTCTTCATACTAGTATCATATTTTGATTGCATAGCAAGAAACCAATTTTTTGAATTATGCTTTAAAAAAAAAAGGCTCATTCTTATCACAAAAACTAGAGGCAACCATCGCATAGCAATCTGATGCAAACGAAGCACCATGAGAGCCTACACAAGTATGATATGTGAATGATGCATCCAATTTTCTATCTTTCAGGGTATGCACCAACCATTTATGCATAGTTTGCCTCCTCTATGTCAACCCTTTCATCAACAAGTGCACCATGTAAATCTGCATTAGAAATGGAATGATATGCATCATTATTTGAAACCTATAAAGGTTGAGAAATTGCCTCATTTGTATCAACACTTGATTGTTCACCTGTAAAGAGAGGAAGCAAAATTTCATACACATCTTTAGAGTTAATTGATGTCTCCTTGGTACATGAAACTAATGGCTAAATTGCATCTTCAACAAAAACAACATCGTGACTAACCAAAGTGCATTTAGTCTGTGGATGATACATATGATAGCCTTTTCTTTTAGAACTATACCCTACAAAAATACATTTCATTGCTTTGTCATCCAACTTTCTGCGTGCTTGTTAATGCACTAATGCATATTCCATACAACCAAAGATGTGCATTTAAGCAATAGACTTGCAAACATGCCAAGTCTCATTTGGAGTGATTGATTATAGCGCTTTGGTGGGACACCTCTTAAGTACATATATTGCACACATAACAACCTCAAGCTAGAAGCTATATGGTAAAGCTTGACTTTTGATAATACAACTCACCATTTCAATGAGAAACTTGTTCTTTCTTTCAACAAATCCATTTTGTTATGATGTAGATGGCAATGTACATTGATGTTTTTCCCATGTTCATCTAGAAATGCATTAAAATCAGAAGACATGTATTACCCCCTGAATAAGAATGGCGAGCGCCCAATTTACATATTGAGAACATGTCAACGTTAACCAAGAACTATTTAAAGCACATTAACAATTCGGATTTTGCTTTCAATGGATGGACCCATGCATGTGTGAAGAAGTCATCCATAAAAGTCGTGAAGGTAAAGGTAGTCATTAGGAAGAAAAATGAATCCCCCTTGGGTCTTGTAAGAGTAGCCAATCAGATTTTAGCTAAAGCAGAGGGATAAAACAGGGGCATGAAGAAGTATAACTCGTGTACTATAAAATTATATCATATAAACTATCTATGGAAAGCTCTTGATGAGCCAATTCTAGCACGCTCTTTTTTCCTTAAATCTAAATGAATATGCGTAAGTTATGTTTGTCCGAAAAAATCCAAAAAAAGTTAAATTGTGTCCACCGATCCATTCTCATTTGCTTAGACGGAATATTCCAAAAGCCTCATTGACTTTAAAAGGACCAAAGAGGGTTCAATTTTTCCCCTAATACTCCCAAATGAAGGTGTATACATAGGACCATATACATCACTATGAACAGAAGTATTTTCAATTACTTTCATGGTATTTGAGCAAGCGGGAGGAGTCATATGATATGGAAGAGCTCAACCATAACCATCTTTAGGGAAAAAGGAATGTTGAATTTTGCCTAAAATATAGCCTTTGTAGACATGTTTACAAGGTGCCTCAAGTTTGGGCAGAGATAGCTTGAAAATCTTGAACTGCACACACTGAATCATTCACATATTTTACATAGTCTATGAACTTATACATCCCACGATATAAAATGCGAGCGAGAAGCAATGACAACATCAACATTTGAGAGATCATGAACCGTACATCTGTTATTAATAAATTTGATAACCAAGCCAATCTTGGATAATCTTGAAACTGACAACATATTTTTCTTGATCCTTGACACACATAAAGCATGTGCCAATGTGAAAGAAGTTTCGCCGATAGTAGCCAAAATGATCTTACCAAATCCCATCACTCATGGAGAATGTTAATCTCCAAAAGAACAACTTACTCTTGTGATTAGAGCACCTCTATACCAAGAGTAAGTCAAACACTCCACTAATTTAGAGGATCAATTGCTAACTATCAAAAGATTAACAAATCTGTGAAGAAGATGAACCACAGAAAAGTTTGCTGCACTATTTCTTCACATTAACCTATCAAACGTGTAAAGTTTTTGATGAAACTTTGTAGGAAGTATCTCCTAGAGATTGCGCATCTGCTCGAAGTTGAATCACTTCAAAAGATTAAGTATAACTTGAGAAATTGACTTCACAAGTTACCTATGTCATAAACTGTCACTCAGAACAGTCGATTTTACACCTGCAACTTTTAAGACTTGGTTCTCCTTGAATAGAACCCGTTTTCCAAAATGCTTCTAGCCATGAGTAGCTTATCTTTCAACTTAAAGATTAAGCCCTCACTCATGCAAAACTTTAAACTGTGCTGGGAGAAATGACCAAAACATTAACTTCGAAATCTGCGCTTGTTTTAGGAACCTGTGAACATACTTCACATATGAATGTTCCTACTCTTAATTCTCTAAGCCTGATTGCAATTGGAAGCTAAAACTTTGCACAGAGGTCAAGCAACTCTAGACTTAGACTTGTACAAAAGCATTTCACAAATGATCTACTGTAGAAGGAGAACACGCAGAAACATCGGGCGCAAGATTTTCAATTATTCAGAAAGATTTACAGTTGAGTGATGAGAGCTAACTCAACTAACTTTTCCTCTATCTCATGACTTCTAACTTCCTCAATCTTGGCTTCTAACTATTGTCACATATGCTCTCATACATGCCCCGACTTTTCTCAAAGTATTTATAGATAATTTGTACAAGATTCTTACTCAAACAAAGATCTAAGTCAGCTATGACTATACTAATGTACATATGTGTACACTTCTCTTATCCTCTGAATGTAATGTACTTCCAAACTTCAAGAATTGATTCTTCCTTCATTCTTTAATCTTCCAAGCCTTCAATTGGTGATTGGTCTGCACCAACAGCTCCCCCTCAATCATCAATTGAGGTCTTCTCTGTCTTCTTTATACCTGCCATGTCTTTGAACCTTTGTAACTTTGGTCCATCCAAGCCTTTTGTAAGCATATCAGCTATCTGATCTTTTGTTGAAGTATGGATTACTTCAATCTCTTTATCCATCACCTTCTCTCTTAGAAAGTGATACTGAATCTCAATGTGTTTGGTCCTGGCATGAAAAACAGGATTAGCAGCTAAATACAATGAACTCATATTATCTCCAAATATAATTGGTATCCCATGCACAATGTCAAAACTCTTCATCAATGTCTTGACCCAAATTACTTCCTTTGCAGCTTCAACCATGCCTTTATACTCTGCTTCTGTAGAAGACAAAGCAACTGTATGTTGCTTCTTAGAACACCATGAGATTAACTTATCTCCCACATAACACATGTATCCATAGGTTGATCTTCTATCATCTGGATTTCCTGCCCAATCTGCATCACTATAAATTTTGATATTTGTATCTGAGGTAAACCCATAATACAAACCTTCATTGAGTGTACCCTTAATGTACCTCAACACCCTTTGTCCTGCAATCCAATGTTCTTTCCTTGGGCAATGCATAAATTGAGACAAAACTCCTACTGCATATGATAAATCAGGTCTAGTTAGAGTAGCATAGATAAGGCTACCAACCAAACTCTGATATTGTCTCATGTCCTTGAATTCTTCACCTCCATACTTACTCAATTTGTGATTCACCTCCATTGGTGTAGGTGCTACCCTGCAATCATCCATTTTAAACTTGATTAACAAGTTCTTCAAATACCTTTCTTGGGTCACAAATACTCCATGTTGAGTATATGTAATCTCCATGCCCAAGAAATATGACAAGTCTCCCAAGTCACTTATCTTGAACTCCTTTTCCATTTGCCTCTTGAGCCTTTGTATTCCTTCTTCATCTGTGCCTGTAAGGATTATATCATCAACATATATACACATGTATATAAAACCATTTTCACTTGCTTTGACAAGCAAGCTACTATCTGCTTTAGACACCTGAAAACCAAGTTCTTTTAGGAACTTCACAAGTCTATAGTTCCATGCCCTTGGGGCCTGCTTCAAGCCATACAAAGCTCTCTTGAGCTTGCACACATGATCTGGATACCTTTTATCTCTGAACCCTTGAGGTTGCTCCATAAATACATCATCTGAAATGTAACCATTCAAAAAAGCATTCTTCACATCAAGTTGACATAGCTTCCAACCTTTACATGCAGCAATAGCAATAAGTGTCCTTATGGTTGTCATCTTTGCCACAGGACTATAGGTCTCATCATAATCAATACCATATATCTGAGCAAAGCCTTTGACAACAAGTCTAGCTTTGTATCTAGACACACTTCCATCTGCAAACCTTTTTGTCTTGTAGACCCACTTGCATCCAATAATCTTCTGACTATTTGGTTTTGGAACCAAATCCCATGTTTGATTCTCCAATAGTGCATCATATTCTTCCTGCATAGCACTTTCCCATTTTCCTTACCTTTTGCCTCTTCATATGTAGAAGGGTCTTCATCTGTATTCACCATATAAGCATAATCTTTTGTGGCTAGAAATGAAGTATCATAACTATACCTTGTAGGTTGCCACCTATTTCTTGATGACCTTCTGAGTTCTCCACTCCTTGAGGTTTCTGGCTCTTCACATTCAGGATCAAATCTTGGTGTCTCTTCCACTTCAACCTGCACTTCATTATTCTCTTGCTCATCAAATATCTGAACTTTTGATTTACCCTTCCTTTGACTCACTTCTTCCTCATCACCTGTATTGATGTTGATTGTACCTGCATACCAAGTGCTTTGTTCATCAAATGTAACATCTTTAGAAACCATAAATTGCTTTGTTGATGGACTCCACAATCTATAGCCCATCTGCTTATCATCATAGCCAATGAAAACATATTTTTCAGCTTTAGGCTCCAACTTGTGTCTTAATTGTGATGGCACATATGCATATGCCACACACCCAAATACTCTACAATGATCCAAGGTAGGTCTTTTACCCCACCAAGCCTCATATGGTGTCATACCCTGCAAGGCTTTACATGGTAACCTATTGACCAAATAAGTGGCTGTATTTACAGCCTCAGCCCACAAATAATTAGGGCAATTTTTCTCCTTCATCATGGATCTTGCAAACTCAACAAGAGTTCTATTTCTCCTTTCTGCAACACCATTTTGTTGAGGAGAGTACCTGCAAGTAACTTCCCTTTTTATACCTGCATTCCATAAGTAATCACTGAACTCATTAGAGAAATACTCTCCCCCTCCATCTGACCTTAGTCTTTTCAACTTATGACCTGTAATTCTTTCTGCATATGCATGATAGTGCTTAAATGTATTAAACACTTCTAACTTATCTTTGATCACATAGATAGTGATCCATCTAGTAGCATCATCAACATAAATCACATAATACCTTGATCCATTTATACTGAAATCTTTTGATGGTCCCCACACATCTGTGTGTACCAACTCAAGCTTCTCTGAGTGCATAAAACCATGCTTGGAATATGAATGTTTATGAGCCTTACCTAGTTGACATGCCTCACATTTGTATGTCATATGTTGTCCTGCAACATTAGGCAATCCAAGCACTGAACCATTGTTAACCATATCTTTAATACCTCTTTCATTGAAATGTCCAAGCCTCTTGTGCCAAAGATCTAACTCAGAGATCTTATGTCCTCCATATGTGAACATAGCATGACCAATATTGCCTTGAATCTTCAATGTAAATAATCTTCCTTCCTTTTTCCCTGAAACAATCTGTTTATACCCTTGGCTAGGGTCTTCCACATATACTCCATCATTAGTGAACCTTACTTCATATCCCTTTTCAACAATTTGTCCTACACTTATCAAATTCTTAGGGATTGTAGGAACATACAAAACCTTACTCAATAATGTGCTTCCATCCTTGGCCTTCACTGATCCAATTGACTTCACATTGTGCTTTGTGTTGTCACCTGTTTGAACAACATGATTAAAAACTTTACTCTCCAAATCAGTCATCAAAGATATGTTACCACTCAGGTGATTGCTACACCCTGAGTCAATATAGAAGACTCTTTGATCTTCATTCTGCCTTTCACAAGTTGCATTCATTATCAATGTTGAATCTTCCTTTTGATCTGAAGCATAATTGTAGTAGGTGTTGTTATATTGTTGACTTTGGAATCCTCTACCTGTATTTCTTCCAAAGTAATTCCTTCCACCTCTACCTCTGTAATTACCTCTTTGATTTCTGCCACCTCTTCCTCTTGAATTATAATTTTGATTGTATCCACCATTATTCTGATTATTATGCCAACAATCATTAGCTAAGTGATTTGTCTTACCACAAATCCAGCAAGCTTTGCCTCCATCTTTGTTGTTCCTGCCTCTTCCTCTACCTTTGCCACCTCCTCTTCCTCTTAGGAAGTTGGCTTGAGTAGTTGTTCCTTCATCTTCACCTGCTTGTTGTTTTCCTTTGCTATTCTTCTTCTTGTCCTTTGAGTACATTGCATGACCTGTACTCTTGTCACCATCTCCTTTAACATCCTGCTCAAATGTTAGCATATGACCTAACAATTGATTTAAATCAGGAGTGAAATGGTCAAGTGATAATTCTGTAGACAAAATAAATGGCTTCCATTTGTCATCACCTCTCAACCCTGTAAGGATTTGCCTTACCAATTTATCTTCCTCAATGTCTTCATCAACAGCTCCTAAAGCATCTGCAATATCTTTCATCCTTGTTACATAGTCTGAGATGGATTGAGAGGCCTTCTTCTTGAAGGTAGTAAACTCTGCCCATAAGGATGCCTTCCTTGACTTTGTAGTGTTCTGGAAATGCTCCTCCAAAGCATTCCATATGTCAGTTGCACTTTCAAGACCTCTAATATGAGGTAACAAGTAATCATTGACTCCCATATAGATAATGCTCCTAGCTTGAGCATCTTTCTTCATCCAATTTTTCAAATCTGCTAACTCTTCCCTAGTTGGAACACTAGGATCTCTGAACTCTGGCTTCTCTTCTTCTCCTGTGATGTAACCAATTAAATCTTTGCTCATAAGATGAGCTTCCATCCTCATTGACCATGCAGGATAGTTTTCCCTATCCAATTTCTCTATCTGTAGAGCATCTCCCATCTTGTATCCACCTGTGTATTGAAATCTTCAAGCTTTACAAACAATGTATGTACCTTTACTTCGAATTAGACTCCTTTTGCTTTTCTTGATGTCGAATAATCTTCTCCTAAGACTTTTGACTCCAAGCTTTCACTTCTTAGTACTTCAAGTGTTGAATTTCTTGAATCTGCAGCAGTCGGGATCCTCCTTTCCTTGATTTGATGTCTCCTGCTCTGATACCACTCATGGAGAATGTTAATCTCCAAAAGAACAACTTACTCTTGTGATTAGAGCACCTCTATACCAAGAGTAAGTCAAACACTCCACTAATTTAGAGGATCAATTGCTAACTATCAAAAGATTAACAAATCTGTGAAGAAGATGAACCACAGAAAAGTCTGCTGCACTATTTCTTCACATTAACCTATCAAACGTGTAAAGTTTTTGATGAAACTTTGTAGGAAGTATCTCCTAGAGATTGCGCATCTGCTCGAAGTTGAATCACTTCAAAAGATTAAGTATAACTTGAGAAATTGACTTCACAAGTTACCTATGTCATAAACTGTCACTCAGAACAGTCGATTTTACACCTGCAACTTTTAAGACTTGGTTCTCCTTGAATAGAACCCGTTTTCCAAAATGCTTCTAGCCATGAGTAGCTTATCTTTCAACTTAAAGATTAAGCCCTCACTCATGCAAAACTTTAAACTGTGCTGGGAGAAATGACCAAAACATTAACTTCGAAATCTGCGCTTGTTTTAGGAACCTGTGAACATACTTCACATATGAATGTTCCTACTCTTAATTCTCTAAGCCTGATTGCAATTGGAAGCTAAAACTTTGCACAGAGGTCAAGCAACTCTAGACTTAGACTTGTACAAAAGCATTTCACAAATGATCTACTGTAGAAGGAGAACACGTAGAAACATCGGGCGCAAGATTTTCAATTATTCAGAAAGATTTACAGTTGAGTGATGAGAGCTAACTCAACTAACTTTTCCTCTATCTCATGACTTCTAACTTCCTCAATCTTGGCTTCTAACTATTGTCACATATGCTCTCATACATGCCCCGACTTTTCTCAAAGTATTTATAGATAATTTGTACAAGATTCTTACTCAAACAAAGATCTAAGTCAGCTATGACTATACTAATGTACATATGTGTACACTTCTCTTATCCTCTGAATGTAATGTACTTCCAAACTTCAAGAATTGATTCTTCCTTCATTCTTTAATCTTCCAAGCCTTCAATTGGTGATTGGTCTGCACCAACAATCACAAGATAAGAGGAGTTGTTAGCATGTGACAATATTCCTTGTAGGGGTAGGATCATATGACTGAAGAAACTATGCTATGAGGTAATATGTTTGTTTGCCCCACTATCAAAGTACCAAACATATGAGTCTATTGGAGACATACATTGCTCATGAGAAGATGGATCATAGCTCCAAATAGTAAGAAACACCCACTATTCATTTTGAATAAGATTAGTAGACTCTGTTTTATGTTTAGAGGAATTTGCAACAACCATTCCAACCTCTTTCTTCTTTGCCTCTTTTGTAAGTAGTTTAGGAAATCTCTTTATGATTTGATAATTTGCCTTACAATATTTGCAAAATTGTTTTTTCTTTTCCTTTTTCTTCTCATCTTTGTCTTCCTTTTTGGATTGTGGGGCATTAGCAGCTTTTTGCTTACTAGTAGATGAGCTCCGTTTGCATTTGCCCTTCTAACTAGCTTAAAAATCTTGATCTACAACATGCATAACTAACATGTTCTACTTGGACTGATCTTCTTGCAACAAAACAAAGACTAACTCTCAAATGTTAAGGCATTTGGATTGCTTTTCATAATCAATCCAAGAGTAGAAGTAAAACTCTAATATGAATCTAGAAGACCATTAAGAACAGTCTGCATAGATGAACTATCTTCCAAGACTTCATTAGTAGAAATCAAATACCCCTTCAAATCTTTGATCTTTGTCAAAAAATTATCCATATAATTTCCTTCACTCATATGCTCACTCTCCAACTGTTTTCGGAGGTAAGCAACACAAACCTCCGTTCTTGCCTGGTATAAGATTATAAGTGTATTATAAGTATCCTTCACCATCTTGCAAGAGCAAATGTGAGAAACGTGATACTAAATGTATTGCCATGTGAATGCACAAAGATAAGTGACTCGTTAGGATTATAGGCATGTATACAAATTGGGGGTTAAAATCCTCCTAAAGAGGGTAAAAAGTGCCTCGAAGATCCTTAGTGTGTCTATACACATCACTACCAAAATATAACACAGATAATCCCTACGAGTCATGCGTTGAACAAGGAGCTGACACTCATGTATAAGGAAGTGCGAAGCTATACAAAAAGAAACCAATCCACAAAGGTACGCAAGTCCAAATCTTTGTGAAAAGCTTCAAACTTCTCCCTAGGTAGAGCCTTTATGAAAAGGTTGCAAGATTATCTAGTGTGGGCACTTAAGCCAAAGTGATATCTTTAGTAGGGAACCTTTTCTTGACATAATGATAGTGCACTTCAATGTGCTCTGCACGAGCATGGAACAGAGGGTTCCTTACAAGCACCAATGCATTCTATCTATCATTGAAGATGGTGTTGGTAGAAGGCTAACCAACACTCCAATCAGCCAAAAGATGTTTGAGCCACAAACACTCAATACTCATTGTGAAAGCTTCACTTTGCCTAGCCTCACAACTAGAAGTTACCATAGTAGGCTCTGTCTTGCTCAATTAAGGTATGTGTGAGCTACCAAGCATGACACGAAAACCAATGGTGGAAACATGAGTGCCATAGCAACTAGCCTAGTATAAGTCAAAAAAACCACATAAATATGGTAGTTATGACCCCCCCTTGGGATAAAACAATCCAAGTCGTCAAGTATCACTTAGGTAGCAAAAAAATGCACATAACTCCTTGCCAATGCTTGATGACACCTAGGCAATGCATAAACCTACTCATATAAGATACAAAAAACTGAATATTAGGCCAAGCTATGCATGAGTAAATTAAGCATCCAACAACCTATTGATTGATAACAACATCAAGTGCATCCCTAGCATCATGACGACTCAATCATGAACTTGTTTCCATGGGAGTGGTGATAGGTTTGCAATCTTCAAGGTGAAAACACTACAATAATGTGCCAATATATTTTGTTTGACACAAAACTATTCCCTCATCAAGTTTCATAAATTGAGTGCCCAAATAATGATGCGAATGCCCCAAATTTGACATCTCAAAAGAATCATGCAAATCAACCTTAAATTCAACAATATGGTTGTTAGGACTACTGAGCAACATATCATCAACATATACAACAATGATTAAAAGTACATCATCTGCAAGATTAACATATAAGGTGCTCTCAATCAGTATATTCTCAAAACCATGTGCTAGAAAGTAGGCATGTATCTCCTCATACCAAGCACGTGGTGATTGCTTCGAACCATATAATGTCTTTTCCAATCGACACATTTTTTTTCATGCCCGTTCTACACAAAAGCATGGGGCTGAAATTTATACACCTTCATGTAAATAAACATTAAAAAATGTAGTTTTAATGTCCAAGTGATGTATGTTCCAACCATGATGAACTGCAAGGGCATAGATGCTATGAATGCTGGTCATTCAACACGTGGGACCAAAATTCCCATGAAAATCAATGCCTTTCTCTTGAGCATAACCTTTGGCAATAATCCTAGCTTTATACCTATCAATTATTCCATCATGCTTACATTTCAGTTTGTATATCCATTTAATGCCAACGGCCTTTTTGCATGGAGGGAAATCACATAAAGAAGAAGCATCATTCGTCATAATAACATCATATTTTGATTGCATAGTAGACACCCTTTGTGCTTTATCCAAAGAAATAGGCCCATTCTCATCACAAAGACTAGAGAGAGCCATTGCATAACAATATGATGCAAAGCATGCACTATGAGATCTTGAACGAATATAATATGACAAAGGTGCATTTAATTTGCTATCTCTCAAAGTGTGCACCAACCATTTAGGCATAGTTTTTGCCTCTTCTATGTTATCCCTCTCATCAACAAGTGGATCATGTAAATTTGCATTAGAAATGGAATGAAATTCATTATCAATTGAAACCTATAAAAGTTGAGAAATTACCTCATTTGGACTAGAACTCATCTGTCCACTTATGAAAAGAGGTAGGAAAGTATCATACACATCCTTCAAGATAACTGATGTCCCCTTAGTACATGAAAGTAAGGGCTAAATTGCATCTTCCACAAAAATAACATCATGGCTAACCAAAATGAATATAGTTTGTGGATGATACAAGTGATAGCCTTTGTTTTCAAAACTATACTGAACAAAAATACATTTGAATGCTTTATTCTCTAATTTTTTGCTTTGTTTTTCAAGAACTAATGCATATGCTAGACAACCAAAAACCCACATATGAGCAACAGATGGCTTGCAACCATGCCAAGCCTCATATAGAGTGATAAACTGCAATGTTTTGGTGGGACATCTATTAAGTACATATGTTGCACACATAACAACCTCAAGCCAAAAGCTATGTGGTAAACCTTGACTTTTGACCATACATCTTACCATTTCCATGAGAGTTTAAGTAATTCCCAAATGAAAGTGTCTACATAGGACCACATCACTATGAACAAGCCTCAATTTATGTGCATCTCTAATTTTGAACCATCTTTGGGAAGGAGGAAAGCTGCATTTTGCCCAAAATATAGCCTTCATAGACATGTTTACAAGGTGCCTCAAGTTTGGGCAAAGAGGACACTGTTTCAGATTTTTGTAGGCAAAGAAAACTTGCAAAATCTAGATGAGCAAAGTGTGCATGCCAAACCTTTGCATCTGAGACAACTTGAGAATCATGAATTGCACATGCTAAATCATTCATAGATTTTATATAATTCATGAGCTTATACAACCCATGACATAAAATGCCAGAAGCAATAATAATGTCACCATTCAAGAGATCATGAAGTGTACATATATACTCAACAAATTTTATAACCAATACAATCTTGGCTAATGCTGAAATTGACAATAATTTTTTCTTCATCCATGTCACATATAAGGAATCTGGCAATGTGAAAGAAATGTCATTACTAGTAGTCAAAATTATCTTTCCCAATCCCATTACAACCTAGGAGGAATTGTTAGCACATGTGATAGTATTCCATGTAGAGGAAGGCTAAAGTGACATGAAGAAACTACATTACGAGGTAATATGTTTGGTTGCATCACTATCAAAGTACCAAACATCCAAGTTTACTACATACATTCACTTCTCTTGAGAAGGTGGGTCATAACTACAAACAATAGTAAATGCCTATTCTTCATTTTGAACAAGGTTAGCAGAATCTGTTTTAGGTGTAGAGGCGTCTACAACAACCATTCTAGCCTCTTTCTTCTTTGCCTTCTTTGTAGCTAGTTTAGGACAACTCTTTATGACATGATCATTTGCCTTAGAATACTTGCAAAACTATTCTTGCTTTTCTATTTTTCTTGTAATTTTTATCTTCCTTCTTTGACTGTGCAACATTAGCCATATTTTTTCTTACTAATAGATGAGCTCCACTTACTTTAGCCCTTCTAACTAAGAAAGCTCAATCAACAACACACATAATTGATTTGTTCTAGCTCAACTAATCTTCTTGCAACAAAACAGAGACTAAATCCTCAAATGTTAAGCTATTTGGATTGCCTTTCATAATCAACTGAAGAGTAAAAGCAAAAATGTGATATGAATCTAGAAGAACATTAAGAAAAATTTGCACAAGTGAATTATCTAGCAAGTTTTCATTCGTAGAAATCAACGACTCCTTCAAATCTTTGATCTTTGTCAAAAATTTGTCCGTTGAATCTCCTTCATTCATATGCTTACTCTCTAACAGTTTTTCAAGGTAAGCACCACGAGCCTTAGTTCTTTCTTGTATAATGTTGTAAGAGTATCTCAAGCATCTTTTGTTGTCTTGCAAGAGCACATGGGAGGGATAATGGCATGTTTCATACTAGGACCATGATGTGTGTGTGAACACACTAGGACCATGGGGGCACTTTTTTCCCTCTTTAGGAGGTTTTTCCCCCTCGGCTTGTATATATGCCTATAACCCTAATGGATCCCTTATCTTTGTACATTCTTTTGGTAATACATTTAGCATTGTGTGTTGTGCTCCAAGCTTTCTTCTACCTTATGTTGTTTGCGTGCTTCCACGTACCTAAAACTCTAACAATTAGTATTAGAGCAGGTTGCTGCTTCATCAATGGCATCATCTACACCCCTCTGGTCATAATCTCAAAATCGCACGAAAATTGTTGAGCTTTAACAAAGCAATTAGGATTTCAAAAAAGCTTCATTCTTTGGTGTCGAAAATGTGATATGAGCTTGTTTCACCCTCGGAATGCACTATCACGACACTCATGTAGGCAATTTCATCTTTTTGTGTCACACACACACACACACACACACACACACATATATATATATATATATATATATATATATATATATATATATATATATATATATATATATATATATATATATATATATATATATATATATATATATATATATATATATATATAATCATTTTTCTGCATTAGGGTATTTTAGTCAGTGGCCATGGCTGAAAGTAGTGATGTATTCCGTATGTTGGCTATTGAGGATAAGTTGGATGGTACCAATTAGCCATTATGGGCATATATGATGCATCATGTATTGGTTGCAAAAGGACTACAAAATATTATGGAGGGTGTTGAAAAACATCTTATTACACTTGCAAATATAGTTACTAAAGGTAATGGTGATGGTGTTGAAGATGATGATCTTCAGGTTCATAATTGTGCTTCAGTTCTTGTTGCAGCTACTATAAAGAAACTTTGTTGGGATGGCAGAGATGCTCAGGCACATGCATTAATAGCCTTGTCTATCAAACATGCCATTATTCCTCACATTCAAAATTGTAAAACAACAAAGGATGCTTGGGATGCACTTACCACTTTATACCACACAAGAAATGAGGCTTGTGTTGCTTACCTCCAAAAAAAGTTGGAGAGTGAGCACATGAATGAAGGAGATTCCATGGACAGTTTTTTGACAAAGATCAAAGACTTGAAGGACTAGTTGATTTTTGTTGATGGTCTTTCCAGACAGTTCACTTGTACACATGGTTCTGAATGGTCTTCTAGATTCATATTAGAGTTTTGCTTCTGCTCTTTGATTGATGATGAAAGACAATCAAAATACCTTAACATTTGAGGAGTTAGTCTCTATTGTATTGCAAGAAGATCAATCTAGGCAAAACAGGTCCATTATGCGTGTTGGAATCAAACTTTCTTGGCTAGTCAGAAGGGCAAAGATAAATGGAGCTCATCTATTAGTAAGCATAAATCTACTAATTCTACACAATCAAAGAAGGATGACAAAGACAAGAAGAAAACAGAAAAGCAAAAATTGTTCTACAAATACTGTAAAGGAAATGACCATGTCATAAAGAGTTGTCCAAAACTAGCTCCAAAATAGGCAAAGAAGAAAGAGGTTACAATGGTTATTGTAGAGGCATATACACCCAAAACAAAGTCTGCTAATCTTGTGCAAAATGAACAATGGGCATTTACTATTGTTTGCAGTTATGACCCATCTTCTCATGAACAGTGTATGTCCGCAGTAGACTCAATTGTTTGGTACTTTGATAGTGGGGCAACCAGACATATTATGTTGTAATGTAGTTTCTTCACTTCATTAGAGCCTGCCTCTATAGGGAATACTATCACATGAAGCAACAAATCCTCTTATCATGTCATGGGAGTTGGTAAGATCATTTTGACTACTATTGATGGTAGTTATTTTACATTGTCAGATGCTTTATTTGTTCCAAGGATCAAGAAAAATATATTATCAGTTTCACCATCACCCAAGATTAGCTTGGTTGTGAAATTTGTTAATAATAAATGTATAGTGCATGATCTATCAAATAACAACATCATTATCGCTTCTAGCATTTTATGTCATAGGCTGTATAAGCTCATAGATTATGCAAAATTTGTGAATGATTTAACATGTGTAGTTCAAGATTCTTAGACTATGTCAGATGCAAAGCTTTGGCATGCACATTTTGGTCATTTGAATTTTTCTAGTTTGCTACACTTGGAGAAATTTGAAATGGTTTCCTCTCGGATCAAACTTGAGGCACGTGGTAAACATGTATGTGAAGGCTTTGTTTTGGGCTAAATGCAACATTCCTACTTCCCAAAAGATGGTTCAATATGAGCTACTAAAAAATTACAGCTTGTTCACAGTGATATTTGTGGTCCTATGTAGACACCTTCTTTTGGGAACTACCTTTACTTCGTGACTTTCATTGATGATTTTTCTAGGCATGCATGGGTATATCCATTGAAAGCAAAGTCGAAGTGTTTATGTGCTTCAAACATTTTTTGGTTTTGGCTAAAAATCTGTCAACAAGTAAAATGGGCATTCTTCGTTCTGATCGGGGGGATATATGTCTTTTGTTTTTAATGCATTTTTGGCTGAACGTGGGATAAAACGTCAATGTATAGTGCCATATACATATAAAAAAAAATGGAGTTGTTGAAAGGAAGAACAAGTCACTCATGGATATGGCGAGGTATATGGTGAAGAGTTAGGTTTTACCACATAGTTTCTGGCTTGAGGCTGTTATGTGTGCAACATATGTACTTAACAAGTGTCCCACTAAAGCATTGCATTCTATCACTCCATATGAGGCTTGGCATGGTTGCAGTCCATCTTTTGCTCATTTTCATGTGTTTGGTTGTCTGACATATGCATTAGTGCCTAAAAACAATGCAAGAAATCAGATGATAAAGCAACGAAATAAATTTTTGTTGGGTATGTTTTTGAAAGCAAAGGCTATCATTTGCATCATCCACAGACTAAACACATTTTGGTTAGTCGTGATGGTGTTTTTTAGGGAGATGAAATTCAGCCATTACTTTCATGTACTATGAAGACATTAGTTAGCTCTATAGATGTGTATGACACTTTGTTACCTCTTTTTATAGGTGGAAACTCAAGTGCTTGTCCGAATGAGACAATTTCTCAATGTTTATAGGTTTCATGTGATGATGCTGATTTACATGATGCACTTGTTGATTAGAGGGATGATATAGAGGAGGTGAAAACTATGCCAAAACTGCTGGTCCAGACTTTGTGAGATTGAAAAATTAGATGCACCTCTGTCATATCCTACTCATTTAGGCTCTCATAATGCTTTTTTTTTGCATCAAATTGTTATGCTACGGCTGCCTCTAGTCTTTATGGTGCGAATGAGCCTGTTTTGTTTTTTGAAGCACAAAATTCATAAAATTGTATGACTGCTACACAATCAGAATATGATGCTATTATGAAGAATGGTATTTAGTCTTTATGTGATTCGCCTTTTGGCAAGAAGGCCATTGGCACTAAGTGGGAATACAAGCTGAAGCATAAGCCTCATGGAATGGTTAACAGGTATAAGGCTAGGCTTGTTGCAAAAGGTTATGCACAAGAAAGAGGGATTGATTTTGATGAGACGTTTGCTCCTACATGCCAAATGAAGAGGATTTGTAGCATGTGTGCACTTGAAGCTCATCATGATTGGAATGTACATCAATTGGACATTAAAACTAAATTTATGAATGGTGACTTATATGAAGAAATGTATGTTTTTCAGCTCAGTGGTCTGGTCTTGTGTAGAAAGGGCATGAAAACAAAGTGTGCACGTTGAAAAAGGCAGTATATGGTTTAAAGCAAGCACCACATGCTTGATATGAAAAGATACTTGCCTTCTTGATTGCACATGGTTTTGAGAAGATTCCAACTGAGAGAACCTTATATGTTAAGCATGAAAATGATGTGCTTCTGATCATTGTTGTCTATGTTGATGACATGTTGCTCACTAGTCCTAATGAGAAGCATATTGCTAATTTTAAAGTTGATTTGCATGTCTCATTTGAGATGTCAGATATGGGGCATTTGCATCCTTATTTGGGCATTCAATTGTTGCAAGTTGATGGCGGAATAGCTTTGTATCAAACAAAATAGATCAACACATTATTGCATCCACCAGTGGCTTTTTTTTCATGCTTGGTAGCTCATGCATATCTTGGTTGAGAGACACAGTCTACTATGGCCACTTCTAGTTGTGAGGCCGAGTATAGAGCAGATTTCACAATGACTGTTGAGTACATGTGGCTCAGATGCCTTATGGTTGATTTGGGTGTTGGTCAGTCTTCTGCCATGACCATCTTCACTTAGAGTCAGAGTGCATTGGCAATTACGAGGAACCCTGTGTTCCATGCTCGCACTAAGCACATTGAGGTATACTATCATTATGTCAAGGAGAGGTTCTCTACCAGAGAGATCACTTTGGCATATGTATCCACACAGGAGAACGTTGCAAACCTTTTTATGAGGGCTCTACCTAGGGAGAAGTTTGAATCTTTCCGCAAACCTTTGGGATTACTTCCTTTTGTGGATTGATTCCACATAGCTTGACACCTCCTTATACATCAGTGCTAGCTCCTTGTTCACCACATCACTCCCAAGGGGGATTTGTTGATGTGTTTGAACACACTAGGACCATCGGGACACTTTTTGCCCTCTTTAGGAGGTTTTTCCCCTCAGCTTGTATATATGCTTGTAACCCTAACATGTCACTTATCTTTGTACATTCTCTTGGTAATACATTCAGTATTGTGTGTTGTGATTGAAGCTTCTTCTTCTTTCGTGTGTTGTTCATGTGCTTTCGCTGACCTAGAAATCCAAAACTTACTATCCCATATTTGGGAAACAAAGAATGCTACATTTTATCCAAAATACAACCCTCACAAACATGCTTCGAAGGTGCCTCAAGTTTGGCTAAGGAGGACACCATTTCAAATTTCTATAGATTAAAGAAACTAGCAAAATTAAGATGACAGAAACATGGATGCCAAAGTTTCACATATGTAATAACATGAGAATATTATATTGCACATGCAAGATTATTTGCAAATTTTCCATAATTAGTGAGCTTATACAACGTATGACATAGCATTCTAGATGCAATAATTTTCTCATCATTAGAGAGATCATGAACTATACATCAATCATCAATAAATTCTACTAGTAAGATCAATTTTGCTAATGCTAACACTTACAATAGTTTCTTTTTTATCCCTGTTACATATAAAGCATCTCATATAGTGAATATGATTTTGTTTGTAGTAGTAAGAATAATCTTCCTAACTCCCATAACATGATAAGAGGAGTTTTTATCTTATGTGATAGTATTCTGTGTAGGAGCAAGCTGAAGCAAAGTGAAGAAATTGTACTATGAGAAAATATGTTTAGTTCCAACAGTTCCATAAGAACAAACATCTAATTTTGTTGCATACATACACTATTCATGAGAAGATGGACCATAAGTGAAATGAGTGGTAAATGCCCATTCTTCATTCTGAACAAGTTTAGCATACTCAATTTTAGAAGTAGAGGCCCCTCTAACAACCATTCCAATCTCTTTCTTCTTTGCCTCTTTTGTAGCCAATTTAGAATAAATCTTTATGACATATCCTTTTCCTCACAGTACTTTTAAAATGGTTTCTACTTTACTTTTTTCTTGTCATCTTTATCTTCCTCCTTTGATAATGCAACATTAGCAAATTTCTGCCTACTAATAGATCAGGTTGATTTACCTTTTCCCTTTTGACTAGCTAAGAAAGCTTGATCTAAAATACACATAATTGACTTGTTTTTTTCTACATTCATCTTCTTGCAACAAAAGAGAGACTAGCACCTCAAAACCTATGGCATTTGGATTGCCTTCCATCATCTAATGAAGGGTAGAAGTAAGAACTTAGATAAAAATTCTGCAACAAAAGAGAGACTAACTCAAAAGTAAAGGCATTTGGATTGCCTTTCATCATCAAACAAAGAGTAGAATCAAGTGAACTATTTGGAAAGATTTCATATGCAACAATCAAGGTCTCTTTCAAATCTTTGATCTTTGTCATAAAAATGTCCTTTGAATCTCCTTCATTCATGTGATCTCTCTTCAATTCTTTTTGAAGATAAGCAAAATGAGCCTCATTTATTCCTTGATATAGTGTGGCAAGAGTATCCCAAAGATCTTTGGCTATTTTGCAAGTACCATTCTTATGAATAGAATCAAGTTCACTCTTCATGGCATGCTCCTACTTGACATCATCATCATCTATCTTCATAGCTTCTTTATAATAACAAGGCTCACCACCATCTAGCCACATGAAAAAATCAAATCCTAGAAAAAATCTATAACTTGGATATGGGACATGTGAAGATCCTCTTTATGGTTATTGGTCAAAAGCACTAGCAGACTATTCTTGAACATTTTCATGAACAACCTTTTTCTATCTGATTTTTATGCATATTAACATGGAATGACATCCTCAAATATGAATCTTCCCACACTACCTCTTTAATAGAATTTTTATACATCTTCCACATCACTACTTTTTATCATTGAAGATGTTTCAAGATACCATAATTGATATCCAAACTATTTATATCTTCCATATCCAAGAAAAATGTACTTTTTGGATTTATAATCTAACTTATGTCTAAGATTCTTTGGAGCATGGGCATACTCTTCACAACCAAACAATCAAAGATGATCATTATGTGGTGGCTTCCTTTTCCATAACTCCTGTGCCATTTTCAAGCCTTTGGTAGTACTAGGTGATAAATTTATCACATGAACAATTATTAATATAACTTCTAGATAAAAAAAAACTTGTATAAGGTTAGCATGATGCAACATTGAAAGTAATCTATCTTGAATAGTTCTATTCCTCCTCTCTACTACACCATTTTATGCATGTGTTTAAGGAGTTGTAAGCTCTCTATAAATTGCTTTAGAATGGCAAAAATGGATCAACACATAGGATGTAAACTCACCTTCATTATCTAAATGCAAAGCTTCAAGTATAGTTCCCTTTTCAATCTCAATTGAAGAAAGACGTTGTTTCCTAAATATAGAGAGTACCGCATCCTTAAAATTAATAGGACACACCCATACTTTCCTTGTGTCATCATCTATAAAGGGTTGGAAAAGTATAATGCACCACCTAAAGAGCACTAGTGCACTTGGTGATAAACTGGTCATGATGACATATATGGAGCACTCTTAAGTGAAGAGATCCATAGAAAATCTATGTTTGGCACTTAGAGTGGAGATGCATATAATGTTTATGATTCTTACAAGGGAAAGACTTAGCAACATGGGAGGAGTAAGAACAAGGAAAAGAATGGTCAACAAAATAAGAGCAAAAGTAATTCAAGGAAGAGGGATATCGAGTGCCTTAAATGTCATAAGAAAGAATGCTAAAGGTAAAGTACAGAATGTTGATGGGAATGTTAAAAAGTCACCTACACCATTTGCTTTGATTGTGAAATTAATGTGATTTTTGATGATGGTGGTGTGTTGACACGTGACAATACTCTGCGCATTGAGGCTCTTATGGCTGATCCTCTTTCTCACATGTGGCTTCTAGATTCTGGTGCTTCTTTCCATGTGACACATAATTTCTTATAGAAGAAATTAATTTCAAAAATCACATTAATTTCTTATAGAAGAAATTAATGTGATAATTTATGATGCTAGTGTGTTGACACTTGACAGTACTCTGCTCATTGAGGCTCTTATGGCTGATCCTCTTTTTTACATGTGGCCCCTAGATTCTAGTGCTTCTTTCCATATGACAACACATAGAGAATGGTTCTCTACTTATGTAGCAAAGTCTCTTGGTAGAATGAAACTTGGTGACTCTTATTAGCATGACATTGTTGAAATTGGTGATGTGGTTGTGCACTTCATTAATGGTTGAAAAATCACTATAAATAATGTATGCCATGTACCTCAGTTATCATGCAATTTGATGTCAATTGATCAACTTGATGATCTTATTTATAAAGTGGTTTTATATGCTTAGTTTTCATATCAAAGGGCAATATGGTTATTACAAAGGGAAACAAAGTTGGCTCACTTTGTCCTTTATTTGTATCATAGAAAGAACACGTTGGCTATTATTGAACAACCTATGGCTTGTATCCAACATGGTTATTTGGGCCACATATCTTGTAGTGGAATGGAAAATCTTTCTCATTCTCACTACTTACATGTTATACTGTTAGCATTTCCAATATGGAAAGTAAATTAGGAATATGCATAAAATGCACATTGACTCTTCAACTCAACCTTTAGATCTCATTCATACAGATGTGTGTGGTCCTATGCCCACAAGTCCGTTAGGTGGTTCTCTTTACTTTATCACTTTCATAGATAATGCTACTAGAAAATTCAGGGCATATACTATCAAATCGAAGGATAAGGTATTCCATACTTTCAAAAAATAGCTTGCCTTAATTGAGAATGAAAAAGGAACTAAGCTCAATGCTTTATGCTCTAACAATGGAGGTGAGTACACCTCATATGAATTCAGCTTTTTTTGTCATATTAAAGGAATTTGTAGAGATTTTACAACTCCTTACAACCCAATATAGAATGATGTAGCTGAGAGGATGAATAGAACTATTCACGGTAGAGTAGTTTCTATGTTGCATCATGCAAACATTTCACAAGGCTTTGGGCAGACACAGTGTTGATTGTTGTTCATGTGATTAACCTTTCACCTAGTATTGGTAAAAGCTTGTAAGTGAGACAAGAGTTATGCATTGGGAAACCACTACATTATGATCACCTTAGAGTATTTGGTCGTGAGGCTTACATCCATGTTCCAAATAATTTGAGGCAAAAGTTGGACTCCAAATTTAGAAAATGCTTTTTACTTGGATATGGAAGAGATGAGCAATTTGGATATCATTTATGGGATTTTGAAACATGTTCAGTAAAGGAGGTTGAAGTGAGAAGAATAGTTTGAGGATATTAGTCCTCTAGTTAGAATGCACAAGAATGCTACACATAGGGATGTTCAGGAGAATATCCAATTAGATTAGTCTACAAAGGTTCCTATTCGGCAACCATTGAGACATTCTACACGTGCTCCACATCCACCTAATAGATAAGTTTTAGGTTTGGAATTTGTTATGCTAACAGACACTGGTGAGCCTTCTTGCTACAAAGAGGTTATGCAAACAAAGGATCATGTCAAGGGGGAGTGTTCCATCAAGAAATAAATGGTTTCTAGTCACAAGAATGGTACTTTGATTTGGTACCTTTGTAGAAGGGTAGGAAAGCTTTACCATGTAGGTATAAAAGTTGAAACTCACATCGGAGTGTGCTTCTCCAAAATATAAAATATGACTGGTTCCAAAGGGTTTTAAGCAACAACATAATTTTGATTTTGAGGAAATATTCTCTCTAGTATTCAAGACGACTACATTGCACATGTTGGTTGGTTTCATTGCAATGGAGAACTTAGAGCTAGTACAAATGGATGTGAAAATTTTTTTCTTGCCTTTTAGATCAGATCGATATGGAAGAGCTAGACGGTTATGTAGCTCTTGGCAAAGAGAGTTTATTTTGTAAGCTGAAGAAGAGCTTATATGGACTTAAACAATCCCCTATACAATGGTACCAAAATTTTGATTCTTTTATGAAGTCCTAAGGTTACCTTTGAATCAATGAGGATTGTTGTCTCTACACAAAAAGATGCTTAGATTGAAGTTTGATATGCCTGATACTATTGATATATTTAGGTATTGATGTGTGTGAACACTCTAGGACTGTCAAGGCACTTTTTTCCCTATTAGGAGTTTTCTCCCCTGACTTGTATATATGCCTATAGTCCTAAGTGGTCAAATATCTTTGTACATTTTAGAGGTAATACATTCAGTATTTTGTGTTGCGATCCAAGCTTCTTCTTCTTCTTCCTTGTGCTATTTGCATGCTTTTGTAGACCTCGAACTCCAACAATTGGTATCAGAGTAGGTCATCACTTCATCTAGGGCATCTTCCACACTCCTTGCATCATAGTCTCAGAATCGCACAAAATTTGGTGAGCATACTCAAGGTGATTAAGAGATCAAAATTGCTTCGCTTTGTGGTGGAAAAATTGCAATCAAAGCTTGTTTCAACCTTTGAATGCACTATCACAATGCTAATGTAGGCAATTTTGTCTTTCTGTGCCAAAGGTATATATAGCTTTCGGTTCGCCGATATAAGCGTCTCAAAGCCTGCTACAGGTTTAGTGGAACTTGTAAGGGTAGTTATGTTCAACTTTTTTTTAGATAAAATCAATTTTCTGCATCAGGGTATTTTAGTCAGTGGCCATGGTTGAAAGCAGTGATGTATTCCATATTGTGGGATTACATGATGCATCATGTATTGGTTGCAAACAGACTATGGAATATTGTGCAGGGTGTTGAAAAACATCCTATTTCACCTGCAAACAGAGTTGTTGAAGGTGATGCAGATGGTGTTGAAGATGTTGATATTCTGCATGTTCCTGTTTGTATTGTGGTTCTTGCTAAACCTTCTGCAAAGCAAAGCTTTTGGCATAGTAGAGATGATCAGGCACATGCATTGATAGCCTTCTCTATCAAACATGCCATTATTCCTCACATTTGCTCTTGCATAACAGCGAAGGATGCTTGGGATACACTTATCACTTTATACAAGGCAAGGAATGAGGCTCCTGTTGCTTACCTCCGAAAACACTTGGAGAGTGAGCACATGAATGAAGGAGATTCCGAAAATAGTTTTCTAATAAAGATCAAAGATTTAAAGGAACAATTGATTTATGCTAATGAAGTCTTGCCTGACAATTCACTTGTGTAGACTGTTATGAATGGCCTTCCAGATTCATATAAGAGTTTTGCTTCTACTCTTCGTTTGATGATGAAAGGCAATCCAAATGCCTTAACATTTGAGGAGTTAGTCTCTGTTATGTTGCAGGAAGATGAGTCTAGGTAGAACATGGCCATTATGCGTGTTGAAGATCAAGCTTTCCTGGCTAGTCATAAGGGGAAAGGTAAATGGAGCTCTTCTACTAGTAAGCAAAAGTTTGATAATTCTACACAATCAAAGAAAAAAGATAGAGATGAGAACAAAACAGAAAAGTAGAAATTGTTTTGCAAATACTGTAAAGGAAATGATAATATCATCAAGAGTTGTCCGAAATTGGCTCCTAAAGAGGCAAGGAAGAAAGAGGCCAAAAATTTTGTTATAGAGCCCTCTACACCCAAAATAGAGTTCGCTAATCTTGTGCAAAATGAAGAATGGGCGTTTACTAGTGTTTGTAGTTTTGATCCATCTTCATATGAACAATGTATGTCTCCAGTAGACTTAGATGTTTGGTACTTTAATAGATGTGCAACCAAACACATTACCTCAGAGTGCAATTTCTTCACTTCACTTGAGCCTACCCCTATCTGGAATACTATCACATGGGCTAACAACTCCTCTTATCTTGTTATGGGAGTTGGTAAGATCATTCTGACTACTACTGATGGTAGTTCTTTTACATTGTTGGATGCTTTATTTGTGCTAGAGATCAAGAAGAATATGTTATCAGTTTCAGCTTTAGCCAAGATTGGCTTGGTTGTGAAATTTGTTGACGACAAATGTAGAGTTCATGATCTATCAAATGGCAATGTCATTATTGGTTTTGGCATTTTATGTTGTGGGTTGTATAATCTCATAGACAATGAAAAATCTGTGAATGATTAAGCATGTGCAATACATCATTCTCAGGCTTTGTCAGATGCAAAGCTTTGGCATGCACACTTTGGTCATCTGAATTTTGCTAGTTTGCTACACCTGCATTATATGGTTTAAAGAAAGCACCCAAGTTCTTGGTATGAAAAGATACATGCCTATCTGATTGCACATGGTTTTGAGAATAGTCCAATTGAAAGCACCTTATATGTTAAGCATGCAAATGATGTACTTCTGATCATTGTTGTGTATGTTGATGACATGCTGCTCACTGTTCCTCATGAGAAGCATATTGCTGATTTTAAGGCTGATTTGCATGCCTCATTTGAGATTTTTGATTTATGCAACTTGATGGCAGAATAGCTTTGTGTCAAACGAAATATATTGACACATTATTCCAGCATTTTGGCCTTGATGACTATAAACCTATTGCTACTCCTATGGAGACAGGTTTACGATTGAGCCTTCATGATGTTGGAGATGCATTTGATGCTCTTGTCTATCAGCATGTTGTTGGATGCTTGATTTACTTATGCATTACTCAACTAGATATTCAATTTGTTGTCTCACAGATGAGCAGGTTTATGCATTGCTCAAGTGTCAAGCATTGCAATTAAGCACATCTTTTGCTACTTGAGTGGTAGCCCACTACTTGGATTGTTTTATCCCAAGGGGGGATCACTACCGCTAGATCTACATCCTTTTTTTGACTCTAGCTGGGTTGGTTGCTATGACACTCATGTGTCCATGAGTGGTTTTTGCTTCATGCTTGGTTGCTCATGCATATCTTGGTTGAGCAAGAAGCAGCCTACTATGGCCACTTCTAGTTGTGAGGCTGAGTATAGGGTAGCTTTCAAAGCGATTGTTGAGTGTGTGTGGATTAGACGCCTTATGACTGATTTAGGTGTTGCTCAATGTTCTACCAACACCATCTTCATTGACAGTCTGAGTGCATTGGCAGTTGCGAAGAACCCTGTGTTCCATGATCACACTAAGCACATTGAGGTGCACTATCATTATGTCAGGGAGAGGTTCTCTTCTAGAGAGATCAATTTGGCATATGTGCCCCACACAGGAGAACATTGCAGACCTTTTCACAAAGTCTCTGCCTAGGGAGAAGTTTGAAGCTTTTCGAAAATCTTTGGGCTTACTTCCTTTTGTGGATTGATTCCATATAGCTCTGCACTACCTTATACATGAGTGTCAGCTCCTCGTTCACCGTATCACTCCCAGGGGGATTTGGTTATATATTGGGGTAGTGGTGTGTGAACACTCTAAGACCATCGGGGCACTTTTTTCCCTCTTTAGGAGGTCGTCTTCCCCCGGCGTGTGTATACACCTATAGCCCTAACGGGTCAAATATCTTTGTACATTCTAGTGGTAATACATTCAATATTGTGTGTTTTGCTCCAAGCTTCTTCTTCTTCCTTATGTTGTTCACATGCTTTCACATACCTCGAACTCCAATAGATACTTTATGTTGATAATATGTTGATTGATGGGAATTCCTCTGATGACTTTTCATTGCTAAAAAGGAGTTTGAATGAGACATTTGATATGAAGTATTTAGGGGATGCCAAGCATATTCCTGGCATGCACATTACTCATAATAGGAGTAAAAGTTGCATATAATTATCTCAAAGTAGGTACTTATCCAAAGTACTTCATAGGTTCAATAGAGTGCCATTGCTTTGGCTAAGAATCTAGTCTATCATGCAAAGACCAAGCACATTGAGGTGACGTATCACTTCATTAGAGACTTCTTAGCCACTGAGCACATTATTCTTGAGAATTTTCATACTTGAGATAATGCTATAGATGCTTTGAATAAAGCTCTACCATAGAATATCTTTTAACACTGTTGTCACTTGATGGGGGTTACTTGATTCATAATCTTGCATAGTTACTTGTACACTATGTAACATGCCCATTAGGTGGGAGTTATAGTTTGTAAACTTACACTCAAGTATCCATTATCATTCTTTTATTTTTCTCCCATAGTTCACTTTTGCCATATTGGGCTTTAATGAGAGATTGTTACCATTAGTGTCCATGTGAAAGGTCGAATGGCCATTGGACACTTTTTTATATGTTCTTTGACAAAAAATATAGTGGATTGATTAGCCACAGACTCAAAGCCTGATAGCATTTGTGAGGCCTAGGAAATTTAAGTTCATGCTCTCTATGTATTGTGTAGTTGTATGTATTTTGTAGGTGTGTGGGAAGTATTGTGTGCATTGTCTACAAATCGGTTTTGTATTATCAAGGCAGCATCACAAAGATCTCATAAAAAAGGGAATACATATGGTGCAACACCATTGCACCACTTTAGTTGAGGGGATGCAAGCATGGTTGGAAAGGGACTAGAAGTAATGTGTGTGTGTGTGTGTGTTCACTAACACACACAAACATTGTGGCATGAATTTTGGTGGAACGAAGTAAGTTGAGGCCCTCTGTCATGTGTATTATATACAAAGGCCCTCTGTCGTGTGCATTGTATACTAAAGGAGATGATATGAGAAGGGAATGAAGGGAGTAATGGAAAGAAAATTGAGGAAGCTGGAGGTTGAGGTGGTGACACAAAAGAGTAGAGAAATATGAGGGAGGTGTCAAGTATCTATGAAGCCATGTTGTCTTGATAGGGTGAGTCTTTTCTTTCTCCCTTAGATTTATAGGCCATTGAATAGACACTTGAATCACTACAAGGAATACGGGTGCATAGTGACGATTAACACGAAACAATCTCATCGCTATAAAATTGCAAAAAGCATCGCAAGAAGCATCGAGCATGGACCGTCTATTAAACGATGAGCAATATGACGTTTGCATCAATGTGTGGCACGATGGGATGTGCACGCTCACATTGAGCGTCGCTAAAGTGACGATTTGTTTTTCCTTGGAGATTTATGTGACGATTTGTCGCATAAGCGATGCTAATTTTCATTGCATACGCAATGATGATTAACATCGCTTATGTGACACCGATTCTAGTGGCTTTTAGGATGCCTTACCATGGCTTATATGATGGCTTGTTGATGAAAAAAAATTAAAACATTGGAGGTTCTTCGATCGGCATCTTCACACATCTGATCGAAGAGCTCTCCAACGTTCGTAATTGCGCTGCGCTTACGAGCTGAAACAATCGCTTGCAAAATTGTTGTTTTGTCTAATCTCTATCTTAGTGTCTCTCTCTGTCTCTATTTCTCTCTTTCTACCTCTTTCTCTCTCTGAATTATCTCTCTCTCTCTTTATTGCAGGTTATTCAAGAAGCTAACCAAGCAAAAAATATGGCTAACTATTGTAAGTACAATTTCCATTCTTTGTATATCCTTTGAATTGTGTTGTTTTCATTAGTTAGCATACTCACACTTATTGATTATGCACATATACACTTATACATGATGAAGATGCACGTTCACACATATACACATGCACATACACGCACATATATACACACACATACATGTGCACATACACTTACACATACACACACATACACATGCATATACAAAAACATTTCTACAACCACATAAAAAGACTTGCATGCATGCATTATTGCATATATACATACACATACACACATTAACATATACTTAAATACATGTATATGCACATCCACATGCATGCACATGGATGCAAATGGAAATGCATCCACATGCACATGCATGTTTCATACATATACACATGCACATACATACACTTGTATATGTTTATACACATACACATACATATGCACACACACACACACACACACACACACACACACACATATATATATATATATATATATATATATATATATATATATATATATATATATATATATATATATATATATATATATATATATATATATATATATATATATATACACGCACACATGCACATGCACATACATACATATATACATATACATGCACATACACATGTACACATACACTTACACATATACATGCACATACATATACACACACATACACATGCACATACACATATACACACATATACACATATACACTTACACATGCACATGCACATACATACATATACACACACATACACATGCACATGCACATACACATACATACACATATACACTTACACATGCACATGCACATACATGCATATACACATATACAGATGTACATACATTCATATACACACACATATTACACACATATAACTGCATATACATACACACACATATTACACACATATACATGCACATACATACATACATATACACACATACACATGCACATTCACATACACATACATACGCATATACACTTACACATGCACATGCAGATACATGCATATACACATATACATATGCACATACATACATGTGCATATATACATAGATACATACATATACATGCATATAAACATACCAACAAATATAGACATATACCTACATGTGCATATATACATTTTATATACACACAAGCACACATAAATATGAATGAATTATATAATTAAAGTAATAAAACACATGCTTAATATAAACAATAATAACAATCAATAGAACAAAACTTTTCATTACTTAATACCATACACACAATTGAAAACATAACTGAAATGAACAATACATAGATTATATATATATATATATATATATATATATATATATATATATATATATATATATATATCAATGTAAATACATATCCAATGTTTTAATCAGGAATCCTAATCATCATCATCATGATCATCTACATGATCTGATGTATCTGTGTGAGCACCCTGTGACGATCGAGATCATCCCTCCTGTGTTTGTCTCTCCACCTCATCCATATCTGCATCTCCATAATACTCTTGTATTATATATAACAAACATAAATAAGTAAAACAAATAAAACATCCATAAAAATAAAATAATTATATAAAATGTAATAATACTCACAAATGCATCCGGATGATCTCGCATATACTTGCTCAAACGCTGATATGCAAAATGTGTAGCATACTAGATCTCATGCTTCGTAGGATTTCGGCCATAATCCTTTCGCTACATTGAAACAAATAAAAAAGATTAGTTTCTTGCATTTTAAGTAAAATAAAAAATATACTCACAATAACACATATACTTACAAATGTAGCTACAAAACCATGATGGCCCATTTGGCCTAGGTGCAATGTGTGGCCCGACTCAACTCTCTTCTTTACAGTAGTCTGTTTATTTAAAGAAAAAGAAATACATAAATTAAATGTAAAAAATTAATAAAATATATGAGAATTATAAATATAAACTATTAATTTGTATACCTTCTGCTGAGGAAATGACTCCTAAAGACATAGCTGTCTATGAAAAAATTGCCACGTCTCAGGTGGTATGGTAGGTTGCCTCTTATTTTTTTCCACCATACAATATCTTCTGTTAATTTAATCTCAAATAGAAAAAAAGAATCAGAATACATACACATATATACACACACATACACATACACATACCCACATACACATATACATGCAAACATATACACATACATATATGCATACATATACACATATACATACATATAACATAAACATACATACATATCCACATATATATGCGTACACACATGCACATGCATGCATATACACTCGTTCATACAAAATACATGCATTTATCCCACAATAATGTGTATTTGTGTATATGTGAATATGTGTGTATGTGTAAATATGTATATGTGAATGTTTATATATGTAAATAATTAGATTATTAATATCAAATACCATTATTTGTAGATTCCAATCAATCAGATGGAACTCCACCACCATCTCCTAATCGTGGATGATATACTGTAAGTATATCAAACGTTTAATTTTAAATATATTTGATAGATACATAACTGATATATTTTTTGTTTCTTGTTATAATCAGACTCTAATTAATCACAGGGCACTCCACCACCTCCTACCCATGCAACGACTTCACATGTGTCCTCCGATAGGAATTATGATGAATTTTACTATCAAGAGCATATTATATGTTGGTGTAACTCTTGCTATGGCACGTATCGGAGACCACGATTGGAATGTATTGAACATGAGGCAGAGTATGGTACTTTTGAGCCTGCACCACCACCTGGTCAATGTCATAATGCTTGAGTATTTATTTTTTCTATAAATTAATGTCATTATTTTATTTAAAAACCATATACAAAATAAAATTACTATTGATATACAGGAATACTTGCTCGATGATGATGAAGATGATAATAATTCTCATAATGTTAAGATACTTCATACAGGTCATGGACTTGCTGTTCATCAATTACAAGCAGAGGTTTATAGAAATCCTCTACCTCCTTGTTTAGAGACTGAAACGGCTGGAGATTATCCATTGCCAGCTCGTGATCGTTCTCTAGTACAAACATATGATAGAATAAGATATGGAGGATGGAATAGAGGACCACTTCCTTTAGATGGAGAGGTTTTCAACTTTTGGGGTAATCGCTATATGATTTCTCCATCCATTATTACTAATGCTGGTCGTGGTCTCTTTATCGTAGAGGATTTGTATGTGCCTCCGAACTCTGAAGTCACTCTTATGTCATTTTGTGGTCCTATATATGGATGGGGAGATCGGCATCGACTTGCACGTTGTGTTCAAAGCATGAGTACTTATGGAATATGCTTGAATGCAACATCCCTTACTAGTAGAAGGATTTCACATGCAGAAAATGAAAGATTATATATTGATGGAAGACCTTACATGCATGGAAATATAGCAAGTCTAATAAATAGTAGGCGAGGGTTACATAATAGTTCAAGGACTAATTGCACATTTGAGGAGCGTGAAAATAGTCATGAATCACCATACATGAGTAGAGATGTATCAAGATACATAGTTGTCAATGCTATTACCACATTACATGTTGGTGATGAATTATTAGTGAATTATGGATGAGGTAGTCCTCCAAGAGCACCTTTTAGCTAGAGAGAGAATGAAAACATTTGGTCTGCCTATTTTCCAAATGACCTAATACCTCCATAGCTAACTAATAATTTATATTAGTAAACAAATATGTAAGCCTTAGTTAGCAAGTCAAGTAATAGATTGACTATAAAATGGGAGATAGCCAAACGATTTAGTGGTCTATATATATATATATATGAAAGTCTACAGACCACAATAAACAAAATGCAAATTATAAATGAAATCAAATATACATAGCTACACATGCATACATACACATGCATACATATATATATACACATAAACATACATATACACATGTTATGAGAGTAAAGTCAAATTATACATTACTGTATTGAATGAAGATATTTTGTCCATCTAACCTTTGGAATTGTCCACCCAACCTTTAGAATCTTCTTGACACATCTGCTTCTCCTATTCTAGTCGACCTAATACCATTGCTGCAAACTCTTTTATGAACTTTGCATACAAATATTAAGTATGAGTTAGCTATGGAGGTATTAAGTCGTTTGAAAAATAGGAGAAGTAAATTTACCTCGAAGAATTTGAAGGATGGAAGAATAATTTTAAAGGATGGGTGGACACAAAGCGTTCATTCAGTGCAGGTTTATGTTTTTACCTTAGCTACGGTAAGAACAAGAACATGCATTGAATGAACACTTCATGTCCACCCATACTTTATAATTATTCATCCATTTTCCAAAATCGTCGAGAGAAATTTGCTTGTCTTATTTTCAAACAACCTAATACCTCCATAGTAAAATGATACTTACTCCTTGTAAACAAATATGTAAGTATTAGTTAGAAAGGCAGGTAATAGATTGACTATAAAATGGGAGACAGCCAAACGATTCAGTGGTCTAGATATGAAAGTCTGCCAACCATAATATACAAAAAAAAAATATTAAAGGAAATCAAATATACACAGCTACACATGCGTACATACATATACATACATACATATGCATTCATACATACATACACATACATACATACATACACATATATACACACATACACATACATATATGCATACACATAGGCATACATATATATACATACATATACACATACACTGTGAAGAGAGATGGTGGATGCAATCCAAAGATGAGTAGGTGCCGCTACAACCAGCTTCACACCAGCCAACTGAGACTTCAGAGCTGATTAGTAGACCCTTTGAGCTTCCTAAATCCACCAAAATATCAGCCAAGTACTTTGGAACATGTATCCCAAAAGTTTAAGTCAAGACCGACAAGTTGCGAAATGACTAGCTCCCAAAACTTGCTATTTTTGGACATACACCTGCTGGAAAAAATGAACAGTGCTCTCAACCTGGAAGGAATTAGAAAAATTCCTTTTGGGCATAGCAAATAGACTTAGCAAGCTTCCTATTCCAAGTTAAAACACTTCAAATGATGGACTGAGCACTGAGAACAAGTTTCATCAAGTTCTGGAACATTCCCACAATTCTCGGGGCTCTGCAGAGATAGACCAGTAAGCAGTAAAATGCAGATATCTCCAAAAGTATAAATCCAATGACCTTGAAAATTTATAGGTAGAAACTAGACAGTGAGAGATATGCAACGCACTTTAAAACACTGAAAAAGGTTCAGTAAAACTCGAGATATGACCTTCTGAAGTTACTGCTCTGAGTGAGTATAGCAGAGAACAAAACAGAGAGGTAGATGATAATAAATGTATAGATTCACATATGATTACAACCACATTGGCAATGAATCTTTGCACAATGAGAGTAGAATGATAGAGCTATGGAGTAAGCTCTTCAATCTCTACAAAATGACATGAAGTGGTCACGTACAAGGCTTGCTAATCGCCTCTTCCTTCTTGCTCCTTTTATAGCAATTCTTGGAGGGAGTTTTGAATTCGAATTCGAATGGCTCCACCTAAAAGTGATCCCCAAAGTTAGGAGAGATTCCCTCAGCTCAAAAATTCGTGATTTTGGTAGTTGGAGCCACGAATTTGCTTTTACATCATGGATGAGGTAAGCCATCCTTTTACTTTTTTCTTTTTCCATTTACAAGAGATAAAATGTACTCTTTTACAAGAGGTGTTCACATGACTACTCATGTGACTTACAAATGAGGATAATATCAAGCATATCAAGCATGTAGGCTTGGGCAAAATGCACCAACAGCTCCCCCTCAAGCCTAACATGCTTGGCCTCCAAATAAGTCTTCAATTGTCCTTGATTTCCTGCAAGCCAATCATCAACTTGAATCTACTTAACTTCGTACCATCAAGAGCTTTCGTCAACATGTCTGCACATTGCATATCTGTAGAGACATAGGATAGTTGAATATCCTTGCTCAATAGCTTCTCCCTTACATAATGGTAGTGGACTTCAATATGCTTGGTTCTAGCATGGTATACCGGATTAGCTGCTAGATGTAGTGAGCTTGTGTTGTCACCAAAAATGTGAGGTGTTGAAGAATGAAGTCCAAGATCTGTGTACAAAGATTTTAACCACATGATTTCTTGAGTTGCATTAGCCAAACCTCTATATTCAGCTTCAGTAGAAGATAATGCCACGGTTGGTTGCTTCTTCGATGACCAAGAAATGATTTTTGAACCTGCAAATGATATATACCCTGATGTGCTTCTTCTATCATCTTTAGATCCGGCCCAATCTGCATCTGAGTAGACCTTTAGCTCAATATCTGAAGTATATGAATAGAACAAACCTTCATTCATGGTCCCCTTTAGGTACTTGAGGACTCGCTTGGCCGCTTCCATATGTGGTCTTCTCGGCTTATGCATAAACTGACTCAATATGCTAACACTATAGCATATATCCACCCTTGTGAGTGTTGCATAGTTCAAACTTCCAACCAAGCTTTGATAGCTTGTGATGTCTTCAATTGGCTCTCCTTCATAAGCACTAAGCTTATGATTTTGCTCCATAGGTGTACCTGCACACTTTGTATTTTCCATCTTGAACTTGACAAGCATGTCATGGACATACTTCCTTTGTGTGATGTATATACCTGAATCTGTGTAGATCAACTCCAATCCAAGAAAATAAGTGAGTGGTCCGAGGTCACTTATTTTGAACTCCTCCTTCATTTGACTCTTTACCTGTTTGATTCCTTCAAGATCATTGCCTGTGATAATAATATCATCAACATACACACATAAATAGATCACTTCAGATCCATTCCTCTTTATGAACAAAGAGGTATCCGCCTTGCTAGCTTTGAATCCTTGGTCCTTGCTTTGTGTCTATTTATACTTCCATCTGGATTCCTCTTGATTTTGTATATCCATCGAGATCCGATTATCTTCATAGATGGCTTGTTAGGTACAAGCTCCCAAGTGTCATTCTCCTTCAAGGCTTCCATTTCTTCATCCATTGCATCTCTCCAAGCTTTCTTGCTTTGTGCTTCTTCGAATGTGGTAGGTTCTTCATTGGTTGAATCCTTTGCAATGTAGATTGAGTGCTTGGTGACCAAAGAAGTATCATAACCAAACCTCTCTGGTTTCTTCTTCTCCCTCGAAGACCTTCTAAGTGGTTGATGTGAGCTCTCGGGTCCATATGTAGCATCCTGCATCTTTGCTTTACCTTTGTTCTTCCATAGCTTTAGTCTTTCCAAGTCTTCTAGGTCAATCTCCGAATCACTTTCTTCAATCTGCTTTGGCTCCTTTGGTTGAAGTGATGGAAAATCTTCATCCAAGTCATATGGCAGCTTCACTTTCCTGTCATCATCAAACCATGATTTGTTTTCATCAAAAATTACATCTCTACTCACAAAAAATCCTTTATTGGTTGGATTGTACAATCTATATCCTTTTTGGTTTTGATCATAACCAATGAATACACACTTCTCTGCCTTGGGATCCAATTTCCCTCTTACTTGAGAAGGAATGTGAGCATAGGCTAAGCATCCAAAGATTTTACAATGCTCTAGACTAGGTCTTCTTCCATTCCACACTTCATATGGAGTGGTTCCATCTAGTGACTTAGATGGAAGTCTATTTATGAGATATGTGGCTGTAGACACAGCCTCTGCCCATAGGTAGTTCGGCAATCCCTTTTCATTGAGCATGGACCTTGCAGCTTCGACAATAGCTCTGTTCCTCCTCTCTGCTACACCATTGAGTTCGGGTGTATACCTTGTAGTGACTTCCCTTTTAATGCCTCTTTCATGCAAGAAGGCATCAAATTCAGAAGAGAAGTATTCTCCTCCACCATCTGATCTGAGTCTTTTCAAAGTCCTACCTGTTTGATTTTCAACAAGAGCAATATACTTCTTAAAGCAATTAAACACTTCATCCTTGTGCTTCATGAAAAACAGAATGGTCCACCTGCTACAATCATCTATGAAAGACACATAATATCTTGAGCCTGATATAGATGGCTCCTTACTTGGACTCCACACATCCGTGTGCACTAGATCCAAAGGATTTTGATACATATATCCTTTCTTATTGAAAGGTTGTCTATGAGCCTTGCCGAGTTGACAAGCTTCACACTTATAAATCATGTGTTGCCTTGTGATATTAGGCAATCCAAGTACACTTTGGTCCCTGCAAATCTGTTTGAGTGTCCTCTCACCAATGTGAGCAAGCCTTTTGTGCCATATCTCCAACTCTGTTAGAGTTTGAGATCCATAGATAAACAAAGCTATGTTCTTTGTATCTTCCACTTCAAAAGTGAAAAGCCTTCCCGTCTTTTCTCCTTTGGCAATCCTTCGAAAGCCTTGCCTTGGGTCTTCAACATATGCTCCAAATCGATTGAATCTAACCTGCAATCCTTTTTCAACAATCTGTCCAACACTTATTAAATTTTTGGTAATTGTAGGGACATACAAAACTTTGCTTAAGAGGTTCATATTCCCATCTGATGTCTTCACATTACCTATCTTCTCCACTGAGTGCTTTGTGTCATCTCCTGTCTGCACTTCATGCTTGTTATGAGGATCTTCCAAATCAGAAAGTAAAGCCACATTTCCTGCTACATGGTTCGAGCATCCCGAATCAATGTAAAATATGTGATCATCATCCTTACCCTTCTTTGTTGATAGATTCATAATCAATAATGAATCTTCTTGACTTTGGTCCTCTGCATAGTTATTGTAATCTCTTCTTCCTCTATGGCCACTTTGATAGTTGTTGTTGTTGTTGTAATTGTTGTTGTAGTAGTTGTTGTTGTTGTAGCCTCCATTGTACCTACCTCTATTTGATCCATAGCCACCTCTATTGAATCCTCTTCCTCTTGAGTTCCTTGGATTCCTGAAACATTCTTCAGTAGTATGGTTAGATAAGCCACATATGTTGCAAGGTTGAGATGATTGGAATCTCCCCTGCCTTGCTTTCCACCTCTGCCTCTTCCTCTAGCTCTTCCTCTACCTGCAAAGTTTGCTTGGAAAGAGCTTCCTTCATCTTCATTCTTCCTATTCTTTGACTTGTCCTTGACCTTAGCTTTATCAGAATATAAGGCAGAAGTTTGATTACCTCTTGAGGACTCACCACCTTTGCTAATCTTTGCTTCATGAGTGAAGAGTTGGCCCATGAGTGTGTTGAGGTCGGGTACATGCATATCCATGTATAAATCCATGGCTGTTGTGAATGACTCCCACTTGTCGTCTGCTTTGATTCCATTCATGATTTGTCTTATGATTTGCTCCTCTTCAATTACCTCTCCAATGCTTCCAAGTTGGTCGGAAATCTCCTTCATCTTTGTGACATAATCAGTCACATTTTGCTTCGGGCTTTTCTTCATTGTTGTGAACTCCATCCACAATTGGTTCTTCCTTGCTCGAGTGTTGGAAGAGAAGAAAGAAGCAAGTGCATTCCAGGTTTCTCTTGATGTCTTGCATCCCTTGACATGAGGTAAAAGAAAATCAGAGATTGAGTTTAGAATATAGGACCTTGCAAGTGCATCCTTCGAACACCAATTCGAAAGTCCTTCCACTTCTTCATGTGATGGTTGCCCTTTGTTCCTCATGGTTGGCATTGCTTCATCTCCGGATATGAATCCATATAGATTCCTTCCTTGAAGGTAAGCCTCCATCCTTAGAGACCATGCCGGGTAGTTGTTTCGATCCAATTTGTCAATTGTTGATGGAAATCCATCTCCCATGTTGCTTGACTATGCTCTGATACCACTGTGAAGAGAGATGGTGGATGCAATCCAAAGATGAGTAGGTGCCGCTACAACCAGCTTCACACCAGCCAACTGAGACTTCAGAGTTGATTAGTAGACCCTTTAAGCTTCCTAAATCCACCAAAATATCAGCCAAGTACTTTGGAACATGTATCCCAAAAGTTTAAGTCAAGACCGACAAGTTGCGAAATGACTAGCTCCCAAAACTTGCTATTTTTGGACATACACCTGCTGGAAAAAATGAACAGTGCTCTCAACCTGGAAGGAATTAGAAAAATTCCTTTTGGGCATAGCAAATAGACTTAGCAAGCTTCCTATTCCAAGTTAAAACACTTCAAATGATGGACTGAGCACTGAGAACAAGTTTCATCAAGTTCTGGAACATTCCCACAATTCTCGGGGCTCTGCAGAGATAGACCAGTAAGCAGTAAAATGCAGATATCTCCAAAAGTATAAATCCAATGACCTTGAAAATTTATAGGTAGAAACTAGACAGTGAGAGATATCCAACGCACTTTAAAACACTGAAAAAGGTTCAATAAAACTCGAGATATGACCTTCTGAAGTTACTGCTCTGAGTGAGTATAGCAGAGAACAAAACAGAGAGGTAGATGATAATAAATGTATAGATTCACATATGATTACAACCACATTGGCAATGAATCTTTGCACAATGAGAGTAGAATGATAGAGCTATGGAGTAAGCTCTTCAATCTCTACAAAATGACATGAAGTGGTCACGTACAAGGCTTGCTAATCGCCTCTTCCTTCTTGCTCCTTTTATAGCAATTCTTGGAGGGAGTTTTGAATTCGAATTCGAATGGCTCCACCTAAAAGTGATCCCCAAAGTTAGGAGAGATTCCCTCAGCTCAAAAATTCGTGATTTTGGTAGTTGGAGCCACGAATTTGCTTTTACATCATGGATGAGGTAAGCCATCCTTTTACTTTTTTCTTTTTCCATTTACAAGAGATAAAATGTACTCTTTTACAAGAGGTGTTCACATGACTACTCATGTGACTTACAAATGAGGATAATATCAAGCATATCAAGCATGTAGGCTTGGGCAAAATGCACCAACATACACATACGTATACACATGCACATGCATATACACATCCACATACACATACACATAAGCATACACATATATAAAATTATATGCATATATATAGGTATATTTAATTATTTATTTTTATTAATATGTCTTTTTTTTATGAACTTACAGGTTATTATATGAAAAGTTTTTACCAAGTCAGAATATTCTTCCTACCTCACATGATGAAATGAAGAATATAATCAACAATCTTGGTATAGATTATCAATGTATACATGCATGTCCTAACGATTGTATTTTATATAGAGGTGAATATGCAGAATCTTTGACATGTCTAAAATGTCAATCTCCTCGATATAAGGACCAAGAAGGTAAAATCGCAAAAAAGATATTGAGACATTTTCCATTCACTCCACAGATTAAACATATGTTTCAAAGCCCCGAATTATCAAAGCTTTTGATGTGGGGACATGACCATAAAAGTACTGATGGAATAATGAGAATTCCTCATGATAGTGTTGCTTTTTAGCATATTGATTCTACATGGGGTTAATCCATTCTCCATGAAATCCAATAAATGGTCAACATGGCCAGTGGTAGTCATAAACTACAATCTTTTGCCATATCTTAGCATTAAAAAGGAACATTTAATGCTTTCACTTTTAATCCCATGAAAAAGACAAGTTAAAGATATGAATATAGATCTTGCTCCCCTCATTGACGATCTCCAAGAGTTATAGAGAGGTATTAATGTCATTGATGTATCGAAAAGCATCAATGAAAGATATATTATGGTTCGTGGTATTGTGGCTTAGACTATTCACGATTTTCCAGGATATGGTGTTTGTTCAGGTATTGATGTAATTTTTTAATTCAATATGCATACAAATAAATGTGAGTCAATCTAATTATATTTTGATCATTTTCATGATGTAGGAATATCTACAAAGGATTATACAACTTGTCCATATTGTGGTGATTGGTTGAGATCAATCTATAGTAAGAATCTCAACAAAAATATTTATCTTCGACATTGATGATTCTTGTCTGATGATCATCCATTAAGATCTAAAAGAGAAGTGGTACATTTTAATGGAAAGCTTGAAACAAGTCAGTGTCCAAAACCTATGACGCCTATGGATTGGTATAAAAAATGGACAAATCGATCTCTGATAGATCCAGAATGAGAAATCTTTAGTGGTGATGAAGATAATGAGTATGTAAAGAGAGGTAAAGGAAAATTGGTACGCACAGAGAAGATATCAATATGGTATTCTCTGGAGTATTGGAAAGAGTTAAAAGTATATCATCTTCTTGACTTTATGCATATATTCAAGAATATTGGTTATTCATCTTCTTGGACTAAAAGATACCATAGCATCAAGAAATTATTTGAAAGAACAAAACTCAAAACCAAAGTTATGGCCAGTTTTTGATAGACATCGACAAGAAATGACTTATGCACACAACTTATGCACCTGCTCCTTGGGTACTTACGACAAAAGAGATATAGACTATCAACAATATGATTCAATTGATTCGAACTCCTACAGGATATGGAGCATCTTTCCAAAACATGTTTACTATGGATGATAAGAGCTTATCTGGGTTAAAGACACATGATTGGCATAACTTTTTGAAACATATTTTACCTTTGGTTATCGATGGATGTACAATGAAAGGAGTACGAGATGTGATCTAACGTCTTGGATCGCTTATAAGGTAATTATGATACTTTTATATTTAATATATATGAATATTTGATATCTTTTATTTTTGAATTAACTTCTTTATAATTTCTTTTATGATATGTATAGGTGGATTACATCAAAAGAGATTGACAAAAACTCAATCCCACAAAAAGAACATCAATGCAAAGAGCTACTATGTTTGATGGGGAAAGAGCTTCCTACTTCATTTTTTGATATTCAGGTTCATTTATTAGTCCATCTTGTAGATGAAATAGAGATTGCAGGTGTTGTCAACACTCGATGGATGTTTTGGGTCGAGCGATTTATGGGAATATTAAAAGGTTATGTGCGACAAAGAGCAAAACCAGAAGGATCCATGGCAAAGGGTTGGATGCTTGAAGAGTGCATGTATTATGCTAATGAGTACCTTGAAAGAGTTCATGAAGAAGCTCCACGTGCATGGACCAACGAGTCTTCTTAAAAAATAACAGATGAGGTATTATCAGGTAAGGGAGTTCCATTTTTATTTACATTTCAAGAAAAAAATGATGTTTCTACTTTTGTAGCATATAATAGCGAATGCATGCAAGCATTCCCTAGCAAGTATGAATAGGAACTTCAAAATCTCCGAAGTATTAGATGAAGAAGCAAAAGATATAGACGTAATCTGGATAATAATGAGATTACAAATATATCTTCTTTCACAGATTGGCTATATAGTCGTTTGCAATGTGCCAATGCAAATAATGAAGAAATCTCAGATGAGCAGAGAGAGTTAATGATAGGTTGTGAACGAAAGGTAATTTTATTTTAATAATATTTTGTATTTTTCACGTTTTTATTTACTAATTTAATTTCTTTTGTAAGATTGAATGTTCACCAATATGTGGGCTTTTGGACAACATATCAGAATCAAAGCCATTGATTCTTTGCGTAAAACAGAGGATTCTAGTATTGTTGCTTCTTTCAAGCAACTATCACGTGCTAGCTCAAAAGACACGAACCTTATAGATGGCGAACTTGGTTACATGGGAACTGTTGTTGGTATCTACGAAATATCATTTCGTACATTCAAACAGGTAGAAAAAAGTTTATATTTTTTATGATAGAGTTTATTATTTTTTTAAGCACCTAATAATGAGTTTTTGTTTTTATATATTTTGATAGGTCATTTTGAAAGTTGACTGGTTTCAAGCCGAGTATAAAGGTAGTAATTCCACATTAAGAAGGGAATTATTTGGGTTTTGGGCAATTGATTCTTCCAAGGTAATGTGATCTACTAAAGAACCATATATTCTTCCTAGGCATATTGAACAAGCGTTTTTTTATAAAAACCCAGATGATCATCTTTGATGGCCTACTAGAGAGATGAAATCATGTTCTTTTAAGTTAGAACATGAAGCTCATGGCTATGCCTAATTATTTTATATATATCTTTATGTTCGAGGAGTAAATTTTTCTCATGTATGTATGCATATGTGTGTGTATTCATGTGTATTATATGTATACATGTGTTAATATGCATATATATGTGTTTCATGTATATGTATGTGTGTGCATGTGTGTGATATATGTATACATGTGTTAGTATGCACATGTGTATATATGCATTTGCATTTGTGTAATATATCCAAGTGTTTATAATTGTGTATGCATGTATAAGTATACATGTGTGCATGTAGGCATGTATATGTGATGTGTAGATGTATATATGTATATGTGTCTATGTGTAAATGTGTACTTGTAAATATGTATGCATCTATATATATTTATGTGTGCATATAGGCATGTATGTGTGATGCATAATGGATCTACTCTATTTTATATTTATGTATGTGTATCTATATGATGTGTATATATCTTTATATATATAGTATGATCCTCGTTGATTCGAGTAGCTATATATAGAGGCATAAGGTTGGGAGGAGAGACATCTCTCTAGTAGGACATTAGAGGAATAGATGCAATGTGTACATATACTTCAATCATATGGCTAAAAGGCTGAATTAGAGTTTCTAAATTAGGGTTTGTAAAACCCTAATATCAAAATTAGTGTTTCCGAATTAGGATATATATATATATATATATATATATATATATATATATATATATATATATATATGTGTGTGTGTGTTTGTGTGTGTATTGTTATAAAATGAGATATATATATACTGTAATTTATATACATATATATATATATATATATATATATATATATATATATATATATATATATATATATATATATATATATATATATATATATATATATATATATATATATATGTGTGTGTGTGTGTGTGTGTGTGTGTGTGTGTGTGCGCACATGTGTGTGTATGTATGTGTATCTATATGTGCATATGCATGTGTGTGTACGTATGTTTATCTATATGTGTGTATGCATATATTGTGTGTGTGTATGCATGTGTATGTGTATATATGTATGTAAATATGATTATGTGAGTCTATGTGTGTGTACATATGATTATGTATGTGTATGCGTATGTATATACACATACATAATCATATGATTATGTATGTGTATGTGTATGTATATACACATACATAATCATATGTACACACACATAGACTCACATAATCATATTTACATACATATATACACATACACATGCATACACACACACACAATACATGCATACACACATATAGATACACATACATACACACACATGCATATGCACATATAGATACACATACATACACACACATGCACACAGACACACACACATATATATATACATACATATATATATATATATATATATATATATATATATATATATATGCATATATATATATATATGTGTGTGTGTATGTGTGTGTGTGCATGTATGTGTATGTATGTGTATCTATATGTGCATATGCATGTGTGTGTATGTATGTGTTGGGTTGTAGGGTATGCACACACCCACAATTGTGCATAGGAATCCTCCCTAGACCATAATAATATCTCTTTTTGTATCTACTTAGGATTTCACATAAAAACCCCCCCTTAGACACTTTTTAATATTTCTCCTAAAGTAAAGCCTTGGAGCCTTGTAAATGCTCCCAAAAAAAGTCTAGAAATCCCCACGCGCACGTATTCTCTTGAGATTTGGTTGTTAGAGAATATTTGAAAAGATAGTTAGGCATGTGCTCCTTTTTGACTAGTCAAAAGGAGCACATGGGGAATTGTGTTGAGCCTATAAATAGAGGCTCATCTCATGTAAAAGGGGAGGTCCCTTGGCCATGGCCTGGGCCTCCATGCTAATGGAGGTTCATTTGGCTTCCACATTTCTCCTTGTGTGCTAGGCGTTGATCCATGTGTGTGGGTTTGGCACTTGGGGTTGTCTTGTGTGTGAGCATTGCACTCCCTTGCTCCTTTTGACGTTGGCCATGATGCCATTGTTTGTGGACGTGGGTGTTTGTGCGTTGCTTACACTTCTTGCAACTCCTCTTGGAAGAGCCTCTCACTTCCATGTGAGGCCGTTTGGGTTGGTTACTCCCCATACTTCAACAAAATTTGGCACCGTTGTCGGGGATGATCGACCTTCAACCGTTGGGTTTTTTCAAGCTTGCCGTGCCTACACTTGGTGGATGCACCTCACGCTTGGATTGAGTAGTGGATCCGTGTGGCCTTTGGTTGGCCTAGGGTACCTCTTGTCTTTTAATTTTTGAGTAGTTTTAGTTCATTTTCTTTTTTTTTTTTTGATGCACAAAACACTCCCTAACCCCCTCTTCTCTCTCACACTTCCACATACACATACTCACTCTGGCATCACCCTTCATTTTCTTAATTTCTTGGAATTGGTGTTTGCCTTGGGTAGAGGGATGGGTGGTACTTCTTGTTCCCTCCCTCGATTCAATTCTAAAGATAACTTCAAGTGAATATTTTAATCGCATGAGAAATCCGGTGGTAGAACTACACGATTTTTTTTTCCTCTTCATTTAATTGCAATTTGCAAACTCGAATGTGTGGGGAAGGAGTATTAAAACATATGTGATGGTAGGTGGGGAGTCTTAACTCACCCACTCGTAAATGACCCATTCACGCATATACATTGGATACGATCAAGGCAATTTTAAATGGCTAGGTCATTTGGAAATTCGTGGCTGTACGGGGCATCGTCACTCCTCCTCCTCCATCACAAGCTCATCAAAATCTGTTGGGCATGTATGGGGTGTGTGGGAGTAACTCTCCCTCCCGCTTCCTCCCACTTTCTCTCGCTTGTGGTGGTGCGTGCTTCTGGTGCTTGCGCTTCCTCCGAGCCTGCGTCTGGCGCTGGGGCTTCCCCACCATCTGGGAGGATCCACGTTGTTGTTTGTTCCTGTGCGAGGTATGAGCCTGTTGGCTCCCTCTACTTCTGTCGTTCTCAGGCCATGGTGGGTTGGAGCTAGGTTCACCCATGTCCCTCTCTCTGTTGTGCGGAACTCTGTTGGCTTTGGAACTCTGTCAAGGTTGTGCCGTGGCAAGCTGTCCATAATCACACATTGCCTGGGTTGTGTTCCATCGTTGTTCTGTTCTTACCTCTTCTCGTGCCTATCATTCTATTGAAGGTGGTCTGCTCGTCGTCTTGGCAGGCAGTGGATATTATATACTGTTTTCCTAAGTTTTCCTTGGCATTTGTGGGGTTGAAGGTCACGTTGGGTCAAGCATCTTTGAGCTTCCCCTCTGCATCTAGCTATGGCGTGGGCATGCTTGCTCAACTCTCATTTTTCCCTGTGGTGTGCTGGCCGCCTTTGCACTCTGTCTGGGTCGAGGTTCTTTTTGGGGATCCTTGCTCCTGCTTGAGTGGTGATTTCAGAGCACCCTTGCCTTGCTGTAATCACTTCCCCATTGCAACGTTGATGACCTCTTATGCTCTTGATCATGAAGATGCTGAAGCCTTGAGCTCAACGGACCATGTGTAGAATCGTGCCACTCGCCCTACTACTTACTGGTCAGGCCCATATGGAACTCACGACATGGAAGCTCTATCAGGATGTTCGGTGATGGTCTCCACAAGCATCCCTTGTGGTCGTTAAAATTATATGTGCAGGTGTCGAGCTCCTTCTGATTCCGTCCTGCTATTAGCTAAGGTGTCTATGTGTGTATATACGTATGTATCTATATATATGTGTCTGTATGCATGTGTATGTGTGTGTGTAAATGTGTCTGGATGTGTGTGTGTGTAAGTGTGTATGTGTCTATGAGTGTGTATGTGTCTATGTGTGTATGTGTATGCATGTATGTATGCATAGGTGTGTGTATGTGTGTGTATGTGTGTGTATGTGTGTGTATGTGTGTGTATGTGTGTGTATGTGTGTGTATGTGTGTGTATGTGTGTGTATGCATGTAAGTATGCATGTATGCATATGCATATGCATTATGTGTGTATGTGTCTATGTGTGAATGTGTGTGTGTGTGCATGTGTGTGTGTATGTGTGTATATGTGTGTGTGTCTATGTGTGTATGTGTGTGTATGCATGTGTATGTGTGTGTAAATCTGTGTGTATATGTGTGTGTATGTGTCTATGTGTGTATGTGTATGCATGTATCTATGTATATGCATGTGCATTATGTATGCATATGTACGCATTATGTACGCATATGTATATGCATTATGTACGCATATGCATATGCATTATGTATGCATATGTATGCATGTATGTGTATGTGTGTGTGTATGTCTCTCTACATGTGTGTGTATGCATATATGTGTGTGTATGTGTGTGTGTCTATGTGTGTATGTGTGTGTCTATATGTGTATATACATGTGTATTTATATATATGTGTTTGTGTGCATGTGTATGTGTGTGTGTGTAAATGTGTGTGGATGTGTGTGTGTGTATGTGTGTGTGTATGTGTATGTGTGTGTGTGTGTCTATGTGTGTATGTGTGTGTGTGTCTATGTGTGTGTGTGTCTATGTGTGTATGCATGTGTCTATGTGTGTATATATGTGTGTGTATGCATGTGTATGTGTGTATGTAAATTAGTGTGTATATGTGTGTGTGTGTAAATATGTGTGTATGTGTGTATGTGTGTATGTTTGTGTATCTATGCATGTATGTGTGTCTGTGTGCATATATGTGTGTATGTGTATATATATGTGTGTATGCATGTGTATGTGTGTGGGGAAATGTGTGTGGATGTGTGTTTGTGTGTGTGTGTAAGTGTGTATGTGTCTAATATGTATGTGTGTGTGTATGTGTGTGTATGTGTGTGTGTATGTGTGTTTGTCTATGTGTATGTGTGTGTATCTATGTGTGTATATGTGTATGTGTATGCATATATACATGTGTGTGTAAATCTGTGTGTGTATGTGTGTGTGTGTACCTTGCTTCCAAAGATGTGTGTGCTCAAACCATGTCGATCTCTCTCTCTCTCTCTCTCTCTCTCTCTCTCTCTCTCGTGCATCCTAATCCCGGCACAAATGTTTCGGGAGAAATCGATTTTTTTTTTAACATTCTAGAGCATCACTTATGCGATGCTCTAGAATACCAGGCCATTGTGTATATGATGCTCTAGCATCGCATGGAGTTTGCCAACATCATTAAAAGCATTGCTATGCCCCCCTATTTCTAGTAGTGAATGGCTCTAGATAACATAGTGGTTTAGGAAGTTGAGAGGGGCAAGTGATAAGGGTATGAAGTGTGGTGTTCCTACCTAGTTAAGGCAACATGGGTTGGTTGTTTGAGGCACTATAGAGGTCGAGGATTGGGGAAAGAGGTGACCTAGGATTTTCTTAACTCTTAGGGTTCGAGACATTGACACTATGGTGGGACTCTTCCATAATAGCATACAAGATTAGGGGCATGAAAGATAATGAAAGTCCAAAATATCACAAGGTTTCTATTATCAATTGTTATAGTTAGTGTCTATGTGCAAGGCAAAATGGCGAGTAGGCACTCTTGTACATGTTTGCTCTAATAAAATATATGGTGTTCTATTCAACCATGAATTGTATGGAGAGCATTCATTTTGAAGCTCACATATAGTGAAATCATGTTCTTTGATTCTCTAGATTTATGTATGCTTTTGAAAGTGTGCACAAACAAGTACAAAGATTGTTTTGTCGACATCAACCAAAAAAAGAAGTTGAGCTTTGAGGATCTGGGAAACACCCCTTAACTAGTATCAAAGAAATGCTGCATGTGAGTGCACATTGTTTACATAGTGCGGCCGAAACCTACAGCTTGCACAACACCTTGGAAACTCCAAGGCTTGTGACAAAGGTAGTGATCAAGGAATAGACCTTGTCATCCTTGTTATTGAAGTCACCATTGATGTCATTGGTTGCACACAATGGAAAAACTCAATGATCAAGGTCTATGAAGGAAAGACTTCTCAGGACGTCACCCATCTCAACATTGTCTTCCCAAGAACTTGTTTGATCGGCAATTTATTGAGATTAACCTACATGCATTTGGTGATTGAGGAGGGAGAAATATTAAGCTTATCGTGAGCATCATTTGGTTCTTTAAATTTCTCTTATTGCCCTTGCAATTCTTATTTGAAGTAGTTTTTTGGATGATTTTTAGAGCCATTAGCTGATATTGGGTTGGTTTTTGAGCTTTTTTTGCCCATGTATACTTGCTTCATTTCTTACATATATTGATTGATCACACACATTGTACATTTTTGTGGACATTGCCTATGTATGTTTATGTAGTTTATAACATGATGCTTATGTTTTGCATAAGCCTTTGACATGCCAAAGAGATATTACGGATAATAATGGTAATACCAAAAAACAATAATCTACAAAAAATATATAATAGAGTTAAAAAAGCATTAGACTAAGACTTCATTTCATTGTAAACACAAATAAGTAAATACAATTGATTGCTTCATAAGTCCCTTATTCTAGCATCCTCTTGGAGATATGACATGTAGAGCATATCTATCTCTACATTGGCAACTTCCAAATCTCTTGGTATAGCTGCCCCTTCTCGATCATCATCCTCGTAGAGTGTATTGTCCGTTACCTCCTTGTGTACTAGGTCTTCTTCAAAGGCCTCTTATTTTGGGACAATGATGTCTTTTTCTTTGACTACCGCATGCACCTCAGAGTCCACTACAGATGGAATTTCTTCTACATCCACATCCTCAGAATTTTTTTTGCTACATGGAGTGACTAGTAAAACAAATAGCCGCTGTAGTTGTTTCAGATATAGTGTAAAGAGAACGTGCTCACAATGTTCAAAAAGTTACAAATATGTCTCTTTCATCCATCCATGGCTTTGTGGAATACACTTGAAGAAAACCACTCTTGTCCCCCCTCACTATTGCACTTCTTCCACCAATGACTAGTTTGAACCACTTCACATCAAACAAAAAGTAGTCAAACCTCCTGAAAGATAGCTTCAAGTGTCCTTGATCACTTCGCAATACTCAAGTTGGACTTCTTAGGCATTTTCATCTCTTGCATTAGCTCTACTCTCTTGGAGAAAGTTGACCACCACCCCACTATCAAAAGTAGAACTATTTTGCTAGTGCATATGATCTAAAAGTGTCATCCATGAGACCATAGTGCACCATATTTGTAATACTCGACAACACATAAAATGGATTGTGTTATGATGGTCAAAATAATGCATAAGATTAACACATTTGTAATTTGTAATGTTTGAAAGTGTTACCTCCCAATCACACCCTTTGCGAGTTCCACCTCTTCTTCAGAGATATGCTAACCCCCTGTCTTTGCTTGTGAAATGGTATGCATGTAGCCAGTTGCTCATTGGAAAGGCTGGAATAGATCAAAGACTTTTTGGAAGAGGCAAAGAGCGAGTGGAGCGATTCTTTCGAAATTATGTTCTTTCCTTTGCATTTTCCTCCTTAGCAAGCTCATACCTCTCCTACCACTTTTGCATGGGCTCCGAGTTAACGATGCAAAGCTTCATTGCCTTCTCTCTAAGAACTATGTCCATTTTTCTTTGGCTCCGTTCATCTTAGGGCTCATCACGTACGAGACGAACATCTTCATCATCGCTCCATAAGTGAGGCATTTCTGAGTCCAATATGCCTAGAAACTCTATTATAAATACCAAAGACTCTTGTATGAGCCACCCCTCTACCATGCTACCCTTTGGACGTGTTTTTTGATGAACAAACCCTTTTAATGTCTTCATGAACCACTTAACAAAGAACATCCATCGACTGTGGAAAGTTCCTTCTATTGCAACTTTGTCAACCACATGAACTAGTAAATGAAGCTAAATTGTGAGAATGCTTTTGGGAAAGTACTTTTCAACCATACAAATAACCTCTACAACATTGATTTTGACACTGTCTATGCTCTTTCTCGTTATCTCTTTAGATGAGATGCATCATACCAAGGATTTGATTTTATGAATGGTTGTTTGCACATCCTCTAAAAGACGGTATTTTACAACTATCGGAAGCACAAACTATAAAAAATTATGCCAATCATGAGACTTGAGCCCTCCGTGATCATTGTTCCATGTAAACGCACTCTTCACACACAACTAGAGGGAGCAAAAACTACAAAAACTTGTTTCAATCATGAGAATTCAGCCCTTTGAGATGATCGTTCCATGTGAAGGCACTCTTTAGACACCTCATGCACCCAGTAGGTGTTTGAAACTCTGAAATCACCTTCTTCATCTCTTGTTCTTCCATGTTATGGAGCACCCAAGGAGCTTTTGGTAGCGAGATTGTTCCATTTGGCTTGGCAATTTCCCACAACTCCTACACATGACTTTGCTCTTCCAAGTCATCCCTCTGCCCTTTGCTTTCCTTCTTTCCGATCAATATCTTTCAAAGCACCTCTCCCACATGCTTGAAAATATGCATTGGATCCACCAAATGATTGATCAATAACTCACTCCAATAAGGGAGATCATGAAAGATCCACAACTATTTCATGCCAAGGAGTGGTGTTCATGCATCTCATAGTTGCTTCCAATCGATTGCTTTTATTTGTCATTGCGCTTGTTGGTCAATTTGTCCTTCTCATAAGACATGTCCATCAAGTAGATTAGAAAAGCTCTGGAGTAGCATGCTTTAAGTTGTGGTCCACATAGGGGATAGGAATCATAACCTAAAATCGATAAACCTATAAGAAAAAAAACACCCTACAATGCCCTACGTCAATGAACATAACAGGTTCAAAAAGAAGAATTGACTGATATTACTTGAACATTCACCATAGCGACGCTAGTCATGCATCATCCACATAAGTATGCCTTGCACTCGCATGTCCCATCTCTTCCACAAGTGGTGCAAAGTATAGGTCCATGTTTTTGACCTTATACTTACTTGGCATAATTAAGGCTAACAACAAACGGTCCTTTTTTATGGCCAACCGTGATGGGATGTTATAGTTGACCAAACAGACAAGCCATGTGCTCCATGAGGAGCTGCATAAACTTAATGGATTTATGTGATCCATAGCTTAGCCTAGACATATATTCCAAGCGTCTCCAGCAAAATAAGGCCACTTACTATCTATGTGTTTCCAAACATCGCAATCAGTAGGCACTTGCATTGCACCATTTGTAGATCTACTCTTTGCATGCCATGACATTAACTCGGCTATGGATTTGCATTTGAACATACTCTAGGTTCTTGGGATGATAGGAAAGTGGTGAAGAACATTTGTGGTGACTACTTTTCCCAGAAGGTTTTCCCTAAACCTTTTCGCTCCACACTTTGTACATATATGGAGGTGCGCATACTCATTGCGTAAAAGAACACAATGATTCGTACATGCATGAATCTTTGTGTAGTCCATAACCACGGACTATAAAAGCTTATTTGCATCCCCAGGTGTTGGAGGCATGTCATTACCATTTGGCAAAAGCTGATCTTTCAAAAGCCTACAAGGGATAAACAATTACAATGATATTAGTAAATAAACCTATTTTGATGCAACAATGAAAGTTTAAATTCCACTCTACCTAAACAATTCAGAGATACTACCATCCAACCATCCATAGATGGATTAAAGATTGAGCATGGCGAGTGACACACATAGAACATATATCTTTGCACCATTGTAGATAGGTAAACGAGCTAATTTTCGCATATTCCAATGTTCTTTGTCGGCTTCTGATCGTGGAAATCCTGTTGTTTCCATGGACCCCATGAGATCGTCTCTACTATTGTGTTCTTGGTCCATGTCATAAAATTCCTTGAGCATTTCTTCCATGTGTTCATTCTTTTTCATGTTGTTTATAGCTTGTCCTTTTGCATCCCATTTCGTTCTCTTCTGCCCACCGAGAGGTAGACGATGCAATGTTGTGTGGGCCAAACTACTCACCAGCCGAACCATCCCACTAGAAGCATAGGTTTTTTAGTTGATCTATAATGCAAGGACATGCCATTTGCGAGAGAATGAGAATTATGACAACCACCACGTGCTAGAGGTATGACTCTCCTCCCAACCATATGCCTCTATATATAGCTCTCTCCAAGGGACTACCTTCTTGGCTAGGTGAATTCTAACAATCTATGTGTCGGCCATGTAACTACATGTGCACCAAGTGCCCCAATTAACATCTCTCTCTCTCTCTCTCCATATCTACCTATCTTTCTCTCTCTCTCTCTAGATCTATCTACCTATCTTTAGGTATAGTGTGTATGTGTGTGTATATGCATATGTGTGTGTATGTGTATGTGTGTGTATGCATGTGTGTATGTATGCATATGTGTGTGTATGTATGTATGCATGTGTGTGTATGTATATATGTGTATATGTGTATATGTGTATGTGTATGTGTGTATGTATATGTGTGTGTATGTGTATTTGTGTGTATGCATGTGTATATGTATGTGTGCATGTGACTTTATGTGTGTGTATGTGTATGTGTGTATGTATATATGCGTGTATGTGTGTATGTGTGAATGTATGTACACATATACTTGTGTATGCATGTGTGTATGTATGCATGTGACTGTATGTATGCATGTGTATATGTGTATGTGTGTGTGTAGTGTATGTGTGTGTATATGTATATGTATATGTGTGTGTGTCTCTCTCTTTCTTTCTCTCTCTCTCTCTCTCGCCTCTCTCTCTCTCTTACCCCTCTCTCTACACACTCTCTCTCTCTCTCTCTCTCTCTCCCTCCCTCTCCCTCCCAAAAGCTAACCAAAATTTCATTACAATTCAAGTTCTCTCCCTCTCCATTCTCTCTCTCTCTCTCTCTCTGTGTGTGCGCGTGTCTCCCCCTCCCCCTCCTCTCTCTCTCTCTCCCTCTCTTTTCAAACATCTGTGTGTGTATGTGTGTGTGTATATGTGTATGTGTGTCTCTATGTGTGTATGTATACATGTGTGTGTGTGTTCATGTGTATGTATAGTGTGTGTATATGTGTATGTGTGTATGCATGTGTGTGTATGTATGTGTGTATGCATGTGTGTATGTATGTATGCATATGCATGTGTGTGTATGTATGCATGCGAGTCTATGTATATGTGTATGTATATGTGTGTGTATGTGTATCTATATGTGTGTATGCATTTGTATATATATGTGTGTATGTGACTTTATGTGTGTGTATATGTGTATGTGTGTGTATGTATATGTGCGTGTATGTGTATATGTGTGCATGCATGTGTGTATGTATGTATGCATATACTTGTGTATGCATGTGTGTGTATGTATGCATGCATGTTTGTGTATATGTGTATGTGTGTGTGTGTGTGTCTATGTGTGTTTATGTACATATGTGTGTATGTGTATATGTGTGTGTCTATGTGTGTGTAAGTACGTGTGTATGTGTATGTGTCTATGTGTGTGTATGCATGTGTTTGTATATGTGTATGTGACTGTATGTGTGCATATGTGTGTGTGTATGTGTATATGTGTGTATGCATGTATGCATGCATGTGCATGTGTATACATGTGTTTTATATGCATGTGAGTGTATATGTGTAAGTGTGTATTTCTATGTGTGTATGTGTGTGTGTGTCTCTCTCTCTCTATCTATCTATCTATCTATCTATCTATCTATATATATATATATATATATATATATATATATATATATATATATATATATATATATATATATATATATATATATATATAGAACAAAACAATACATGCATGGATGTAGATCACTCACATTGATGTAACTCCGGAACACTCATCACGCACACACAATTGAGGTCGTCTCCCATCAAACAAAAAACTAATGGCAAAAAGCTCCTGTAAAACAAAATGAATTCGAATTTAGGAAACCTTAAAAACAATAAGGAATAGAGAGAGAGAGAGAGAGAGAGAGAGAGAGAGAGAGAGAGAGAGGATCCCTTACCAAAATGCAAGAGAGAGTGGGAGAGAGAGATGTGCATGTGTGGAAAGAGAGAGATGTGTGTGTGTGTGTGTGTGTGTGGAGAACAAGAGATGTGTGTGTGTGTGGAGAGAGAGATGTGTGTGTGTGTGGAGAGAGGAGAGTAGATGTGTGTGAGGGGAGAGGAAAGAAACAAAGGGGAGGCAAAAACGCAAGTGAGATGGAGGGGAGGTATGCGAGCATATTCGAGTGAAAAAATAAAGGAGTTGGCTTTCAGGTAAAAAAACAGGAGAGTCGACCTTCAATTGTTTATTAAATGTGACATTGGAATACATGCGAGTATAACCGTCGGTATAGTTAGCAGAATAAGTGTCAATATCTTCCTGTGCATTACTGGTGCCTATACCGACGATTTAATTGGCGAGTATAACAGATGCATATTCCAACATCTGTTTCAGCGTTGAGCTTTTAATATTTTTTCAAACATCTTCCAACGGTCATACCAGCGCCGTAGATGACTGTCGGTATGATGTCCCTTATATATATATATATATATATATATATATATATATATATATATATATATATATATATATATATATATATATATATATATATATATATATATATATATATATGATGCCTATACCGACGATTATACCAACGAGTATACCAATATGCATTCTGACATTTGTTTTAACGTCAACTTTTTACTATTTTTTAAAACATCTTCCAATGATCATACCAACACCATAGATGACCGTCAATATTACCCTAATTTATAATTGATATATATCAACAAATATTTAAAAGTGCTGAAATATATTTATGTGTGTATATATATATATATATACTTACTTATATGTATAAAAAAGAGTGAAAAGGAGAGACAAAAATAGTGACAAGAAGGGACATGTGGCTTACCTGATGTGGTACATGTATGACAAAAGGAACAGATTGAAGATCCTATGTTGAATATGCCACTCTACCACGCATTACTCTTCGTTGTGTCATTGCTGTTATGAATGTAGATTGACCATGCAGTTGTAAGTTGCAACTGAGTTCTTTATCGTGTCTATATGACTTTCGCTATGTGTGCTGATAAGGTTCTCGGTATACGCATGTTATCTTTATGATTACAAGTGTCTTTTTCTTTTAAATTTATTGATGTATGTATCGACATTCTCATGAACACATGTGAGCTCGCAAAAAATAAATAAGAGAAGATGGATCCAATAACGTTCACGATCATAAATAAGAGTAGGTCTAAGACCCAACGCCCACCCAAAAATATAAGACCCAACGCCCACCCAAAAATAAATAGGACAAGATGGATACAATAAGGTCCCCTCACAAATTAACTTGTAAATTCAAAGTATCCTTTTTACTTTACTCTCTATATTTAGATATAATTTCCACACCCCAAATTTTGCACTCTATGTACATGTTTCTCTACATAAGCTGTTATTAACATGTTTCTCTACATCTACATAAGCTGTTCTTAACATCTCGAGTTATGCATCCCATTGACATTGCCAAACAATGAAAAACTTTTGATTTTTCGATCTATGTCTCGTAGGTGGGTTGGTTAAGCATTAATCTCTTGAGGGAGAGGTCTTGTGTTCAACTCTCGGGTTGGATATATAGGGCTTTGGTCAGTTTAAATTAGTTGTAACCAGTTGTGATCTTGTTTAATCCCTACTTTATGAGATATGAGGAGTATCACGAGTATTATGCCCATTCATTCGTACAATTGTTCTTTCAAAGTTAAAACTTAGGGAGTAAAGCATTTGCAGAAACTCCGTTAAAAGAAAAGGATAAATCAAAGTGTTTTTCCACTCACTTTGCATTATGTCTCAAGGGGGGCCACCCAAAAGCATAGTGGACTCGAAAAAGGAGAATTCCATACTAGCCAATTATAAGGGCCATTTCACACAGCACGGAGACAATCCTATGCAACATAGATAATCAAATTAAAATGAGCCATGTGGCATCATACTTTCACATAGCACCGTGGAAGTCTTCAAATAGGCTGTTGCATAATGCTGAATAAGCAGTACATTTTAAGGTATTTTGTTATGACCCCCCTCCTCTCGCCGAGGAGATATTCTGCCCTACATGGCAAATTTAACCATAAAATAATTGATATGCTTATCATCAAATACTCATTACAATTTGTTTCAAAGAATTTCATTCGCCCAGGTGAGATCGACAGAGTCACATTCACTTTTTCTCTTCCACCCTTGTGTGAATACAAGGTCGAAGGACTCTTCGATACCCTACGTTCTTCTGCCTGGAATCATGTTTTTTCTCTGTTAGTTCCACCACCTCACTCTGAAACCACTCTAAGCAAACTCTTGGAGTAAACATTTCCTCCATTTGTACGTGGGAATCCAATTTATATAAGACCCTCTTCTTTGTATATCAATTTATTTTTGCTGAATTGATTTTTGGTCGGTCACAAATCAATCTTTGATGATGAGTTCATAGTATCAATACGTACAAACTATTGCATCGATCAAAAAATATTATAAGATAACAAATCAATGTGTTTTTCACCTACTTCGCATTTTCCCCCAAGCGGTCACCCTAAGAGCTTAGTGGACTCCACATCGGACAATTGTAGGATGGCCAACACTGACAATACTGTCAAACTAACCATTTCCTCCGCAGATTAGTGTTAAGCCAGCCTGACCGTCCGATGGCTTGGTTGCTGCTGTCCTCTGAAAACAAAGTGTATTTTTTTTCCTCTCACGTAGAGTCCCGAGGGGCCTGGTTGTAGAGGGCGTGCATTATGCATATATGAAATATGGTACAGCAGCCAGTTGTAGCAGCAATGCGTCCTTAATGGAAGGGTGGCGGCCTAATTAGCATCCGCAAGGGAGGGAGGAAGAGATACTTGATAAGCAGGAGATGGGAGAGGAAGAGCTTGACGAAGGCGACACGCAGGCGGAGTGCGTGTCGCTTGTGAAGCTGAGCGAGGAGAATCTGGGATTGCTTAAGCAGTTGAATGCAGTTCTTTTCCCTATCCGCTATCAAAAACAATATTACATGCAGGCATTGGCGTCTGCACCTTTCTCGCAGCTAGGTTGGTCTCATATCCGGCTTCTATCATCTTCTTCATCTTTCTCCTCATCATTATCGTCCTCATCATCGTAATAATCATGATCATCATAATCTTCTTCTTTATGATCATCCTGGTCAGCGCATCATAACTATCATATCCTCGTCCTGTCGCCACCAACAGCAACGACATCATTGTCTTTGTCGTCATCATAACCATCATCATCATCATCATCGTTATTATGATCATCCTTATTAAGGTCAACAATAATCGTCTATTGATTTTTTCTTCGGCCTTTCCGTATGCATGTTCTTTTCTTATCTTTCTATCCTTTCTATCTGTGCTGCTATTCTGATGGATTAAGTACAGCTTTCTTCAGAAATACGTGCGTGGGGTCTATTACCTGCCGACTTGAGGATTCCTTCACAGGAAAGAGACTCTACGTATTTACACTCGGCGTACTTGCTCCTTATAGAAGAATGGGAATAGGTGATTCCTTTTACTTTCTCTTTGGCTCTGTGTATTCTTGTGAATCATGTTTTCTAAAGAAGCTGCGTCTATGATTATGGGGTTGCATGAAATCTGCTGGCTATCTGATGTCTCTTATGATAGCCATTTACAATCATTACGGAATCAATGCAACGTTTGCACCTTATTTTGAAGTTAAATTGAATATCTTAACCCCTCTATTAGCAAAAATTTGATCTGCGTTGGTTTTTTGCATTTTAGAATTCTTGTTGCAAGTAAGGAACAAAGTTTGCTTTAAGCTTGCCTTTGGAGCTTATATTGCACGGATGTGCACTTTAAGATAGAAGATAGTCTGTGCTCGTAATGCGTTTAAGATCACTATCGAGATGCCTTGAGCAAAATGTGACATATTAACTTTTCTATTCATATCTCGACAGTGTTTGAAAAAGCCTTTGGCTCCATTTGATCAAGCTGATTCATTTCAGGTTTTTCATGGGACTCTATTAAATTAGAGTACTGACAACTAATGCCAACCAATTTTCACAAGGATCTTGTAAAGCAAGTTGTTTGGTTGCCCATGCCTTTTCTTGAAGATTTATTATGAGCAGAGAACCAACTTGTTGCTTGACATTGGAATAGCTATGTTATGAGCATATTATGAGTTTCGCCTTGTAGTGTCAAATAAAGCATCTTGCTTGACACACTTAGTTTTCACCTTTTCGTTTGGTATGGTTCATGGTTTGTATGTAGGGCCTAATATAGTCAAATTAAGCATCTTGCTTAACGTGCTTATTGTTCACATTTTTGTATTCCAGTAGTTACATACATTCATGTTGTTGATTACTTGTTTTGAATGTTGCTGATTACTTCTTCTGGAAAGAAACATAAACTTGCTGCTGGAATCCCAATTTCAATATCACTCTCTTCTTAGGATATATTATTTGACTTTGTGTAGTGTAGTGATGGGTCCATATTGAAAAGTTCATGTTGAGGGACTTTCTTCTTACGTTGGGTTGGCCTACATTGAAGTGTACATGAATGCTTCCCTTGAGAGTGATTAGGTTCACGTCTTGTAATGTAAGAAGCGTATGCCATGGTTCACCTGTCCCCATTGAGTCATAGTTTGCTCAAATTAAATGGCATATTGATATGTTCATTGAAGTAATGCCTATTTAGAGAGGCATGAGCAATGGATGGGTCCTTGGGAGACAGACAACAAGCTTTTGTCAAGTTGAAAATGTTTCAACACTTTGGTTTGTTGTTGTTTCTTAAAAGTGACATGCTTTTGAAGAGTGGTTGGTGTGAGGGTTACTCTAGTTGCTTATGAAAATTTTGAGGTTTTCTATGTTTTCACACCATACATAATGTTAGCACCTCATTGACACTCTCCCAAGATCCTCCATGCTAACAAGACAAAATGCAAGCCATATCACAAATACAAAAGGGTGGAAAATCACCTCCCACACTCCCCTTGAGTGTGGGAGCCTTCAGCCAAGAGGCAGCCCCCTCAGGGACATGGTGTCCCATACCGTCATACCATAGTGTTTAGCAACAAGGTGGCAATGTCGTAGGCAACGGGTTGCTAACCCGTTAGCAATGGGTTCAAGTTGCGAACCCCAAGTTGCGATAAAGTTGCGTACAGATCAACTTTTATTTTAGATTAAAAAAAAAAAAATCTAGATATCCTAAGTATAAAAATCCTCCTATTGATGCTTAAGCATCATAAAAAAGGCATGAAAACAAGGCATGTTAAGATTTATATAGTGTTCATATCAAATATATAGGTCTTTGATGTGTCTTGTCATGTACATAGATACATAGATACATGCATGCATGCATGGATTATATTATATTACATATGTAGCAATAAATATATACTACATACATACGTGTAACATAATGCATACATTTTTATGTACATATATACATAGCATATACATATTACATATATATATAAAGCACATAGATGCATACATACATGATACATACATGCATACATATTATGTACATAGATGATAGTAGGTACATACTACAAAAATAGAAACATATATATTAGATACATATGTAAGTAAATACACATGCCTTTCAATAAACATTGAGTAATAGATTTTAGGAATAACATCATACATACATACATGCATTTATAGATAGATACATACATACATAGCTAAGTAAATAAATATATCTTTGGGTAAACATACAAAAATAGGAATATACATCATAGATTACACATATAGTAGATACATACATACATACATATTACATAAGCACATACATATATATGCATATGCATGATGTGATATGGTACATGATATTGGAATGATCATATGGTAAGTGGGACATTGTATACTCTCTTTATTTCCTTGCATTTTTTTCCTCATTGAGGCATTTGTTTTCTTGCTTGATCATGAATTTTTTGTTCATAAGTTGTAAGGGTTAAGAATTAAAAGACCCTTGTGGACCATTTTTGGACTTTTGGGAAGGAACTTTTTTTGCAAGATTAGCAATGTGTTGTGAACGTGTACGCAATGTGGAGTTGCATTGCGAAAGTTGCGAACATTTGCAATGCATTGCGTATGCAACATTGTGTCATGCCACACCATACGGGTGTGTAAGGGACTACACCAAGGGCTAAGAGTCTAAGTGCCTCATGCAAACAATGATTAAGGAATGAGCCCAAGGGTGCTATTTATAGACTTGGTTAAGGAAGTCCACACTTGCCAAACACTCCACACTTGGTCGGGCACTTTTAAATTTCGGTGCTTGTTGGGAGATCCTTTGGGTATTGGAGATGTAACATTTCCCCTCTTCTTCTTTAGTTGTCTTGAGCAATTTCCTAGGCTAAAAGTCGGGGATCCAATCTTTCAACATCTTAATTGACTATAAAGTGAAAATGGACTTAAGGAGGTGCTTCCATTCCCTTACACATTGAGGATGGTGGTATCGAAAACCTCTCCTCTCTCCAATCCAAAACCAAATCAGGCGCAGCTCATGATCTTGTATCAACATCAATGGGCTATATCAACAGCTGATGTTGAGTACCAAACAATACAAACTAAGCATAGATGCAACAATGGAGTCTATCCTCATGGGGAATAACTCTTGAATGTCCAAGAGGCTACATGCATGATTGAAGTGCAAAGAGGGCTACCATCATTCACAACATCCTCAATGCCAATTTGACTCCATATGGGTTGCGTCTACCTAGTAGGTATGTTAATGGTTATTCTATTCACGATCATTTGACCTCCAAAAAGCATATGATCATCATGTCCAACATATCTCTTATGAACAATCAACATTATTCTTTGATCACCATGTGATCTTCGGATGACATGTACAACCAGGTTTTCTACATATGGGAAGCCAAAGCAAGAGTTGTCAAACACAAGAAACTCTTGCCATGCAAAAATTTGCCATCTATATAAGTCAAATAATCCTTCTATGCATGGGACTAATGATGAGGACCCTCACCATAACTTGAATTGGCTAAGGATGACTCTAATGGCTCATGATTCGTATGGGATGAAAAACTATTGTAGTGCTAGCTTTCCACTATCTTGATTTTTTACTAGAGACAATATACATGCATGTGCTACTTTAATAATTGAGTAAGAGTGTTGAAAAACATCGACGAACTACTTTGTCCACTATGTGTGGACTAGAACCATGCTATCTTTGTATTCCTCATCAACAACATGAAGGTGCTAATAGTCAAGTATACTCTCTATATGTGAAGAGTTGTCACTTATTCACTCACTTACTAAATGTCTTTGTCTAAAGTCACTCAAGTGAAGACTCAAGATGATTGTGTGTGCAACTCACCTCCCATCCTTTGTATCCTCTTGCACCCAAGATAGTAATGCTTTGCGATGCTCTAGTGTGGAGATCTGGCCATCATGCACACTCATTTCCATTACTCCTTAAGTACCTTAGGATATCCCTCGAGCTAGGGATCTTGGCTAACCTTAGCCCTTGTTCTACACACACATATATAATGGTCTCTATAGGCTGATGATGTTGGAAATCAATGTCACATCAGTCCAAAATCCTTTTAGGGCAAAAACCCTAATTTTGGTACTTAGTCATTTTTGGCACAAAATTTGGGTAAAGTTTTATGAGCCTATCTTGTAGAGTTTAAAGAGAGCTTTCAAATGGTATATGACATGTAGTCATTAGAAATCAGATTTGGGAGAAAACCCTAACCCTAATTTTCTGCTTATTTAGGGTTTTTACCTCATTTGATAGCTCTGAGCTTGCAGCTCATAAAAATGTTATCAGTTCATTCATGAGGTGGTTAGAGGTGTGAAACAACTAGATATCCAATAGTGTTAGCAAACATCAAGCAATCACTGCTTGACAACATATGTAGCATGACTTGACTCTGAATCTGCTATCTCTTGAAATGAGTCTTCTCAAACCTGTAAGCATACACTAGGATCCACATATTTGCATTTACCTTAAGAAAGGTTTCTCAACGTACTTCTGCTGTGTCATGTAGATACACTAAACAAAATAAAAAATTGAATCCTGGGACTTGTGACTAACAACTCACAACTTAGTGTATTATGAACACTACCTGGTTCATCTCTAACTGTACTCAACTCAACTCATGAGAGTCTCACCAAAATTTCATATCTATAATATCATCATGTCTTCATCCTTGTTCTATCTGTTTGTTCTTTATACTTGTTTCCTTCAAAGTTTGGTATAAACATATATGTGCGCACCTCATAAGTAACATACCTCTATGAAATATCAAACTTCTCTTCAATAGAACTCTGGAACTTTCTCCCGAACAGGAACACCTAACAGGAACTTTCTCCAGACATTCTCCTTCTTCCTTCTTCTTTAAAAGTTTGAACATAAAGAGAAATTGACAAAGGAAATATAGTAATACCTGTAGGCATAGTTGATTCGGACGGGAATCGGACTTCGGACTCAGACGGGTTGGAAAGCCCGAAACGAGACTTGAAAAATGTTTCGGAAGTGACTTTTTTTTTCCTCAAGAAAAATTTACAAAATTTATTGGAGATATTCCTAAATGATATTAGAAACATAAATCAATGAGATTTAAGCATAATTCCAATAAACACAAAGAATAAATATGCTGAAAGATAGTAAACTCACATATGATATCGCGAAGACCAAAAGTCTATAAATATAAATGTAAAGTTATGTCAAAATATGCACATATTTAGGTATGATCAGCCATCATCATCCTCCATGTACTACTACTACTACTCCTCATCATCATCATCATCATCATCATCGTCATCATCATCATGTGTAGGGTTCTCTCTTGCAATACTAGAAATCACCAAAATGACCTATATGTATCTATGGTAGATATGTATATGTATGTGTTTATGTATATGTATATGTAAATGTAGATATAAATACATATACATAGAAATTATGGTAGATATGCTAGATATCATGGTATATATGATAGTCAAAATGACCCAAAATCTTGATTTTGTTGATATATTTAGGTAGTGATGTGTGTGAACACTCTAGGACCGCCGGGGCACTTTTTTCCCTCTTTAGGAGGTTTTTTTCCCCCGGCTTGTATATACGCCTATTTCCCTAATGGGCTACTTATCTTTGTACATTCTCTAGTAATACATTCAGTCTTGTGTGTTGTGCTCCAAGCTTCTTCTTCTTCCTTGTGCTCTTCGCGTGCTTCCGCAGACGTCTAACTCCAACAATTGGTATCAGAGCAGGTCGTTGCTTCTTCTAGGGCGCCGTCGACACTCCTCCGTTTGCAGTCTCAGATTCGCACAAAATTTGGTAAGCATACTCAGAGTGTTTTCGAGATCAAAACAGCTTCGCTATGTGGTGCCGAAATCGCGATCTGAGCTCGTTTCTGCCTCCGAACGCACTATCGTAGTGCTTGTGCAGGCTATTTCGTCCTTTTGTGCCAAAGGTATATACCAGTTTCTGTTCGCCAGTTTAAGCGTCTCGAAGTCTGCTACAGGTCTAGCAGAACTCGTCTGGGCAGTTCTGTTCAACTTTTTGAGATACAGTCAATTTTCTGCATCAAGGTATTTTAGTCACCGGCCATGGCTGAAAGCAGTGATGTATTTCGTATGTTGGCTGTTGAGGATAAGTTGGATGGTACCAACTACCCATTATGGGCTTATATGATGCGACATGTACTGGTTGCAAAAGGATTGTGGAACATTGTGCAGGGTGTTGAAAGACGTCCTGTTACACCTGTAACGACAGGTGCTGCAAATACAGGTGTTGGAGCTGATGATATTCCGCAGATTCCTGTTCGTGCTTCTGTTTCTGTTGCACCTACTGCAGAGCAGATTCGTTGGAATGGAAGAGATGCCCAGGCACATGCATTGATAGCTTTGTCTGTCAAACGTGCCATTATTCCTCACATTCGCTCTTGCAGAACAACAAAGGATGCTTGGGATACACTTACCACTTTGTACCAGGCTAGGAATGAGGCTCGTGTTGCTTACCTCCGAAAACAGTTGGAGAGTGAGCACATGAATGAAGGTGATTCGATGGACAATTTTCTTACAAAGATCAAAGACCCGAAGGAACAATTGATTTCTGCTCATGAGGTTATACCAGATAGTTCACTTGTGCAGACCGTTCTGAATGGCCTTCCTATTCATATCAGAGTTTTGCCTCTACTCTTCGATTGATGATGAAAGGCAATCTGAATGCCTTGTCATTTGAGGAATTAGTCTCTGTTCTGTTGAAGGAAGATCAGTCCAGGCAGAACAGGTCCATTATGCGTGTTGCAGATCAAGCTTTCCTTGCTAGTCAGAAGGGCAAAGGAAAATGGAGCTCTTCTACTAGTAAGCAGAAATCTGCAAATGCTTCACAATCGAAGAACCGGGATAAAGATAAGAAGAAATCAGAAAAGAAGAAATTGTTCTGCAAGTACTGTAAAGGAAATGATCATATTATAAAGAACTGTCCAAAACTGGCTACTAAAGAGGCAAAGAAGAAAGAGGCTGGAATGGTTGTTGCAGAGGCCTCTACACCAAAAACAGAGTCTTCAAATCTTGTGCAGGAAGAAGAATGGGCGTTTACTACTGTCTGCAGTTTTGACCCATCTTCTCATGATCAGTGCATGTCTGCAGTAGACTCAGATGTTTGGTACTTTGACAGTGGGGCGACCAAACATATTACCTCGCAGCGCAGTTTCTTCTCTTCACTCGAGCCTTCCCCTACAGGGAATACTGTCACATGCGCCAATAACTCCTCTTATCCTGTTATGGGAGTTGGTAAGATCATTCTGACTACTGCTGATGGTAGTTCTTTCACTTTGTCAGATGCTTTATTTGTGCCAGGGATCAAAAAGAACCTGTTATCAGTTTCTGCATTAGCCAAGATTGGCTTGGTTGTGAAATTCGTTGATGACAGGTGTACAGTCCATGATCTCTCAAATGGCGATGTGATTATTGCTTCTGGCATTTTATGTCGTGGGCTGTATAAGCTCATAGACTATGAAAGATCTGTGAATGATTCGGCATGTGCAGTTCATGATTCTCAGGCTATGTCAGATGCAAAGCTTTGGCATGCACGCTTTGGTCATCTGAATTTTGCTAGTTTGTTACGCCTGCAGAAATCTGAAATGGTGTCCTCTTTGCCCAAACTTGAGGCACCTGGAAAACATGTTTGTGAAGGCTGTATTTTGGGCAAAATGCAGCGTTCTTCCTTTCCAAAAGATGGTTCAGTTCGGGCTATGCAGAAATTGCAGCTTGTACATAGTGATGTCTGTGGTCCTATGCAGACACCCTCTTTTGGAAATTACCTTTACTTCGTGACTTTCATTGATGATTTTTCTAGGCATGCATGGGTATATCCACTCAAAGCAAAGTCCGAAGTGTTCATGTGCTTCAAACAGTTTTTGGTTTTGGCTGAAAATCTGTCAGCATGTAAAATGGGCACTCTCCGTTCTGATCGAGGGGGGGAATATATGTCTTCAGATTTTAATGCATTTCTGGCTGAATGTGGGATAAAACACCAGTGTACAGTGCCGTATACACCTCAACAGAATGGAGTTGCTGAACGAAAGAACATGTCACTCATGGAGATTGCGAGGTGCATGGTCAAAAGTCAGGCTTTACCACATAGTTTCTGGCTCGAGGCTGTCAAGTGTGCAGCATCTGTACTGAACAAGTGTCCCACCAAAGCGTTGCAGTCTATCACTCCATATGAAGCTTGGCATGACCGCAAGCCATCTGTTTCTCATCTGCGTGTTTTTGGTTGTTTGGCATATGCATTAGTGCCTGAACAACATCGCAGAAAATTGGATGATAAGGCAGTAAAATGTATTTTTGTTGGGTACAGTTCTGAAAGTAAAGGCTATCGTCTGTATCATCCACAGACTAAACGCATTCTGGTTAGCCGTGATGTTGTCTTTGTGGAAGATGCTATTCAGCCATTGCTTTCATGTACTAAGGAGACATCTGTTAGCTCCAAAGACATGTATGATACTTTGATGCCTCTTTTTACAGGTGGACAGGCTAGCGCTGGTCCTAATGAGGGAACTTCTCAGTCTTTGCAGGTTTCATATGATGATGCAGATCATTCCATTTCTGATGCAGATTTACATGATGCACTTGTTGATGAGAGAGCTGATATTGAACAGGCAAAAACTATGCCAAAATGGCTGGTGCAGACTTTGCGTGACAACAAATTAGATGCACCTTTGTCATATCGTACTCGTTCAGGCTCTCATAGTACCTCCTTTGCATCAGATTGCTATGCTATGCTATGCTATGGCTGCATCTAGTCTATGTGATGAGAATGAGCCTGTTTCTTTTGATGAAGCACAAAATTCAGAAAATTGGATGGCTTCTATGCAATCTGAATATGATGCTATAATGAAGAATGGTACATGGTCTTTATGTGACTTGCCTCCTGGCAAGAAGGCCATTGGCACTAAGTGGGTATACAAGCTGAAGCGTAAACCTGATGGTACAGTTGACAGGTATAAGGCTAGGCTTGTTGCAAAGGGTTATGCGCAGGAAAGAGGCATTGATTTTGATGAGACCTTTGCACCTACATGCTGTATGACTACTGTTCGGAGCATTTGTGCACTTGCAGCCCATCATGGTTGGAATGTACATCAGTTGGACATTAAAACAGCATTTCTGAATGGTGACTTGCATGAAGAAGTGTATGTTTTTCAGCCCCGTGGCTTTGTGCAGAAAGGGAATGAAAACCAGGTGTGCAGTTTAAAGAAGGCGTTATATGGTTTAAAGCAAGCACCACGTGCTTGGTATGAGAAAATACATGCCTATCTGATTGCACATGGTTTTGAGAACAGTCCAACTGAAAGCACCTTATATGTTAAGCGTGCTAATGATGTGCTTCTGATCATTGTTGTCTATGTAGACGACATGCTGCTCACTGGTCCTCTTGAGAAGCATATTGCTGATTTCAAGGCTGATTTGCATGCCTCATTTGAGATGTCTGATTTGGGGCATTTGCATCACTATTTGGGCATTCAGTTTATGCAAGTTGATGGTGGAATGGCTTTGTTTCAAACGAAATATATTGACACATTATTGCAGCGTTTTGGCCTTGAAGACTGTAAGCCTATCTCCACTCCTATGGAGACAGGTTTACGATTGAGTCTTCATGATGCTGGAGATGCATTTGATGCTGTTCTCTATCAGCAGGCTGTTGGATGCTTGATTTACTTATGCATTACTCGGCCAGATATTCAATTTGTTGTCTCACAGGTGAGCAGGTTTATGCATTGCCCAGGAGTCACGCATTGGAAAGCGGTTAAGCGCATCTTTCGCTACTTGAGTGGTACTCGGCTACTTGGGTTGTTTTATCCCAAGGGGGGATCACTATTTGCATGCTTTTTTTGACTCAGATTGGGCTGGTTGCTATGACACTCGTGTGTCCACCAGTGGTTTTTGCTTCATGCTTGGTAGCTCATGTATATCTTGGTTGAGCAAGAAGCAGCCTACTGTGGCCACTTCCAGTTGTGAGGCTGAGTATAGGGAAGCTTTCACAGCGACTGTTGAATGTGTGTGGCTCAGACTCCTTATGGCTGATTTGGGTGTTGGCCAGTCTTCTGCCACCACCATCTTCACTGACAGTCAGAGCGCATTGGCAGTTGCGAGAAACCCTGTGTTCCATGCTCGCACTAAACACATTGAGGTGCATTATCACTATGTCAGGGAGAGGTTCTCTGCTGGGGAGATCAGCTTGGCATATGTGCCCACGCAGGAGAACATTGCAGACCTTTTCACGAAGGCTCTGCCTAGGGAGAAGTTTGAAGCTTTCCGCAAAGCTTTGGGCTTACTTCCTTTTGTGGAGTGATTTCCACATAGCTTGGCACTTCCTTATACATGAGTGCCAGCTCCTTGTTCACCGCATCACTCCGAGGGGGGATTTGTTGATATATTTAGGTAGTGATGTGTGTGAACACTCTAGGACCGCCGGGGCACTTTTTCCCCTCTTTAGGAGGTTTTTTTCCCCCGGCTTGTATATACGCCTATTGCCCTAATGGGCTACTTATCTTTGTACATTCTCTAGTAATACATTCAGTCTTGTGTGTTGTGCTCCAAGCTTCTTCTTCTTCCTTGTGCTGTTCGTGTGCTTCCGCAGACGTCTAACTCCAACAGATTTTTCAGCCCCAAAATTTTTTTTGCAATGGTCAAGTCCGAAATGCGTTTCGGACGCGAAAGTCTTGAACGAAGTCCGGAAAGTCCGGAAAAACGATTCGGACGTGTCCGAATGCAACAATGCCTGTAGGTATGAATCCGCATTCCTTCACATCTGGCTGAAAATGAGTCTTCATGTTTCATCACCCCTTGGATGATTTAACACTATCCAAAATTCTTCGAAGTATATCAAACTTTATGAAATCTGGAACGTCTTCCATCTTTCAATAAATGTGATCTTCAGTGATTTAGCATTGCTACCATATCATCAATACCTGTGTCTGAAACAAAATATTTGAACCCTTTTATTAGCACTGTACACATGCCAATAGCTTTCATTGTTACACCTCAGCTTCCCATATTATAGAATAAGGTTAGCTTAGCTGATCCTATTACATCATAACAAAAACCTTGCCGAAAGCACTTTAGGATTCATAATCTTATGCAACATAATAAGTAACTTCTTCTATTTCTCTGCAACACTAATAGAATCTAAATCTTTGACTTGTTCCAATGTTAAGAACTTTGACAAACAAAGGATAGGTATCTGACTCATAAATACTCAAGATCTTCAAGATCATACAAGATCATTCAAGATCATGCAAGATCATAGATCTCTCAAACAAAATACCTGTGTAGAATCTGCTCTCATCAAACCTTCATGACTGAATGTTTGATTTGCTATCTGACTGACTCTAAGTGTCCATGCTTCTTACATAAAGTTGTAAAATTTTTCTCCAACTAAATCCTTTCCAAGAAACCTTAACTCTTACTCAAACACTAGTGGACAGACTCTCACCTTGAGAACTCCAAAAGCTGCAAGTTGATACTTCATATCTTCATATTCTTCTCGGGTGAAATGTGATAGTATCTGCTTGACTTTCTTTTGGGTAATTCCACTTCTCAATCAAGTGATAGTATTTGATGGAGCACCTTTTTGAATACAAGCATGTACCCAAAAATCAAGGCAAACATAGAAAGTAGATTCTCTATTTGACTGGTATATAAAAAAAATCTGAATTTTTTGGAACTACTGAATTTTTTGAATTTTCTGAAAATACTGAGTTTTTTGAATTTTCTTGAAAATACTTCATATACTGAATATGAGGTAACTTTCCAAACACAAAAAACCTCACTCCAAGTCTCCAACATATGCTAAAAATACTCTTTTACCTCAAGAGTTAGATAAAGAAGAAAAATACATCTCTGCAACTTGTCATATACCAAGTAGCTCTGAATTGATATTCGAAGAACTCTTTGAGGGAACATATAAGTTGCATGCTCAAAATCTTCAACTTATACATAACTCGTACACATATGAGTCAAAACATATAAGCTGTCTTATATCTGCTGCATTTCTTGCATTTCTTTCTTTCAATGCAATTCTTTGTCAAAACCTACTAAAACATGACCAAGTATAATGCAAAACAAGAAACTGCTTCTTCTTTAAGCTATCTTCTTCACACAAGATGTTCTCATAGACTTGTCTTTGGATGTAGATAAAAGTAGGAAAAGTATATGGAAAATATATAAGAGTAAAAAGAAGTCTTACTTTCCCTTTGGAATTGTTGGACCTTCTTCTTCTGCATCTTTCTTCCACATGATGATGTCAACATCTTCAAACTTCTCTTCCATACCTTTTGTTCTCTTCATCTTGAAGTAGCAAGCACTCTTAACTTCTTGAAATGAATTTTTCTCTTCCTCTAGTCCTAAGAGTAAGAGACAAGATAAACATGGTATATAAATGGAAGTGAACATAGAAGATAAAACATGCTTCTACCATCTCAACTCCATCTCCTCAGATATGAATGAATTCACCAACCTTTTTCCTTTGTTTGCTGAATGCTGAATTACCTTTCTAGGTACAAGATCTGATAAAAAAACTTCCAAACTTGTGTTGATTGAAAACAAAACTGATATAATCTCCAAATTTGTCTCATTAGATGAAGCTTTCTTGCCATGAAAGAGATCTTCTATCAAAACTGTCAAGAACAATCTCTAGATACCTGACTTGGTGTAGCTAATGCTTTAACTTTCAAAACAATGAAAGTGTTTAAAAGCATTTCTTGAATCCTCCAAATCTCTTCATAACTCCTCTTCTAAGATATGACCTGCAAATGACAATCTGATAGTAGAAACTAATACATGTGATTTGATGTTGATCTGGTTCTTTCATCTTCTCCAAACCATTGTTTTTCCTTGAATTTGAAGTAGCCTTCTCTTTATCAAGTCTTGGTCTTCAAACAATTGTTCCGTAAAGTATTTTCATACTTCCAAAAGTATTTGGCTGCTAACAAATCATCAGTTTCATACTCCACACTGATAAATAAACATGTGATTGAATTGTCTAATTCTCAAATCTCTACTCATCTAGATTAAGTGTGTATGTCATATGTCAAATGTTAGAAGATGCTCTGAAACCATATGTTGGTAGTCTGGGAGCTCTGATACCAAATGTTGGTAGTCTGGGAGCTTTGATACCAAATGTTGGAAATTAGGTAGGCCCATAACTAACTCCACAGGTCCCATAGGTTCAAGATCTACAACACAGATTCCAGCTTCTTCCAAAATTGACAAACATGAACATCCAACACTTAATCATACAATGATGAGACAAAGATAGAGAGAGATTAGACAACATGTTCAAAGTATTACGTAAGCCACTGCTTACTCACACCATCATATATACAAATGTCAATTTACAATGTGGGAGTCAAAATCTCAACCACTCTATGTGAACAGAAATAGATGGAAGAGTGTATGTACAGAATTTACAAGAATATTCAGATGTAGGGACAAAAATCTGAATATGTATGAGATGTAGGACCTGATAGGTTGTAGAACAGTGTTTATGAGTGACAGAAAGAGGAAAGATCAGTTTGAAACTGATATTCAGCAAACCCTAATCTGAATTTAGGGTATGGAAGACCCTAAATCAGATGTGTGTGTGATAGATCACATACTTATGGAATTAGCATAGAATGCTAACATGTTGCTGACAGAAATCCTCATACTCATATGGAAACACCTTCTCTAACACCTCATGTGATGCATGTAGCATGCATGTACTGATTCTCCTTTATGGATGCCACTGCCTCCATGTATGCCGAATAGGACTCCTCCAGATATGGATGCCACCGTCTCCATAAGCTCCAGGTAGTACCCTGTGTGCATGAAGAGAATATGTACCTGAATAGTTAACATAAGATGCAATCTTATGTTAAGCTCCATCCAATGTCTTTGAAGTGCTCCATAATCTTCATATAGAAGACAATCTTCAATACATCATGTAGATGGCTGATCCAAAGCACCAAGCTGCTGATAGGTAAGTCTTCTCCATAAGTAAGAGTGTGAGCACACTCTTCTCCAAGAAGAGCTCCATGGCTTCACCTCAACATAGCTCCATAGCTGCTCCTAAAGTGCACCATGGCTGCCCCATGAGTGCTACAACACATCCATTGCCAAAAGTCAGCCCCAACGATGGTATTGGATGATCTGCTTTTTCACACCTCTGACCACCTGATGAATGAACTGATAACATTTTTACGACCTGCAAGCTGAGAGCTATCAAATGAGGTAAAAACCCTAAATCAGCAGAAAATTAGGGTTAGGGTTTTCTCCCAATCTGATTTGTGATGACTACATGTCATATACCATTAGAAAGCTCTCTTTAAGCTCTACAAGATAGGCTCATAAAAATATTACCCAAATTTTATGCCAAAAATGACTAAGTACCAAAATTAGGGTTTCTGCCCTAAAAGGATTTTGGACTGATGTGACATTGATTTCCAACAATCCCCCCCTGCAATGTCATATTGGTACAAACTGAACTCGATATGCAACTTCATTCATCTACAAACTGACATAAGCTTCAATCAAGATTTGACCTTCAAACTTTATCTTCAAAAGTTTTCTTCAAAACTGAATTTGAACTTCTTCAAACTTCAAAAAATCTGAATTCGCTGAATATGAACCTTAATACTTGAGAAAATATGCAAACAAGATATCCAATAGTGTTAGCAAATATCAAACAATCATTGCTTGACAACATATGTAGCACGACAATCACTGCTTGACAACATATGTAGCATGACTTGTCTTTGAATCTGCTATCTCGTGAAATAAGTCTTCTCAAACCTGTAAGCGTACACTAGGATCCACCTATTTGCATTTACCTTAAGAAAGGTTTCTCAATGTACTTCTTCGGTGTCATGTAGATACACTAAACAAAATAAAAAACTGAATCTTGGGACTTGTGACTAACAACTCACAAGTTAGTGTATTATGAACACTAGCTGGTTCATCTCTAACTGTACTAAACTCAACTCATGAGAGTCTCACCAAAATTTCATATCTATGATGTCATCATGTCTTCATCCTTGTTCTATCTGTAAGTCCTTTATAACTGTTTCCTTCAAAGTCTGGTATAAACATATATGTGCACACCTCATAAGTAACATACCTCTCTGAAATATAAAACTTCTCTTCAATAGAACTCTGGAACTTTCTCTCGAACAAGAACACTTAACAGGAACTTTCTGCAGTGATTCTCCTCCTTCCTTCTTCTTTAAAAGCTTGAATCTATGTTATAGATCCTGAACCTATGGGACCTATGGAGTTAGTTATGGGCCTACCTAATTTCCAACATTTGGTATCAGAGCCTCTCAGACTACCAACATATGGCTACCAGATTACCAACATATCAAAGCTGCCTAATCAAAAGCTACTTCCTCAATGGTGATACAGACATAAGAATCACCTTGAGATGGGGCCCCAAATAATCTGCACATCTTCTCATGACTATCTCTAGTCAATGCTTTGGTAAATATATCTGCAACATTCTCACTAGAAGGAACATAAATCAGCTCAATGTGCTTCTTTGCTATGTGCTCTCGAATTTAGTGGTAGTGTACCTCTATATGCTTTGTCCTTGCATGATGCACTGGATTCTTTGCTATAGCTATTGCACTCTGGCGAATGGGTTCATGTACTCTCACATCTAGATAATTGAAAATCTTCTGCATCCAAACTGACTCCAAAGCAGTTGTAAATGCTGTACGATATTCAGCTTCGCACGATGAAGTTGCAATAGTGGGTTGTCTCTTCGAAAGCCATGAGATAAGACAATCTCCAAGATGAAAACAAAATCCACTAGTACTTCTTCTTGTGTCTCTATCACCTTCCCAATCAGAATCTGAAAATCCTTTTAGTAATAAATGTGTAGATTTTGAACATACCATAGCATAATTTGAAGTTCCCTTCAAATATCTGAAGATCCGCTTTACTGCCTTCCAATGTAACGTTGTCGGATTCTGCATGAACCTTGATACTTGAGAAACTGCAAACTGTATATCAGGACGTGTATTACAAAGATATATCAAGCACCGAACTGCTTGACAATATAAAGTAACATCAAATGACTCTTCATCTTCCACTATTTGTAAAGACGCGTTCTGATCCATAGGTGTTTGTATAGGTTTAGAATCAGTCATCTTGAACCTTTCCAATAGTTTCTCAATGTACTTCTGTTGTGTCATATAGATACACTCATCCTTAAACAGAAACTCAATACCAAGATAATAATGCAAGATTCCTAAATCATTCACATCAAATGTTTTCTTCAATTGTTCTTTGAACATTTGCAAATCTTCACCTGTGACTATAATATCATCCACATAAATGATTGCTATAATCATCATACCTGTTATAGCTTTGACATAAAGAGTTGGAGCTGCATCTGAGTTATGGAAACCAATCGATAAAAGATATTTGTGTATCTTTTCATACCATGCTCTAGGTGCCTGTTTTAATCCATACAAAGCTTTTATAAGCTTACACACTAAGTGTTCTTTACCTGATTCTTCAAAACCTTCTGGCTTCCGAATATATACATCTTCATGTAAATTACCATTTAGAAAAGCAGTCTTTATGTCAAGTTGATATACATGCCAACCAAAATGAGCTTCGAAAGCAAGTATTGACCTAATAACTGTCATCCTAGACGTAGGAGCGAATGTCTCATCATAATCAATACCTTTTTGTTGTGCATATCCTTTGACAACTAATCTGGCTTTGTACATGTCAATAGTACCATCTGCTTTCCGTTTGATTTTGAAGATCCATTTTACACCTATAGCTTTTTTTCCCTCTGGTAACTCACATAGCTGCCAAGTTTGATTCTTATGAATAGAATCAATCTCTTCTTGCATAGCTTTTCTCCAAATAGGAATGTTAAGTGTATCTTTAACACATGCAAGTTCATCTTCAACTGTTGTAAGTGCTAAAATATCATGAATCTCAAAGTCTTCAACAAAACTTACATGATCTTTTTGTTGTTGTTGTGTACTCTGACTCCTTGTTCTTCCTGTAAAAGTCTTTATACCATTATCTTTCCATGTCTGATATAACCAAGTAGGTGTATCCTTAAATAGTGGTGAAACTCTTTCTGATCCTTTAGCTTCCACAAGTTCTGGAACTTGTCCTTCGGAGGTACTAGGACTGTCTGGAACTCTAGTACTTTCTTCCATTTTTGGAACTAAAGTCTCATGTGGAACTGATTCTGTAGAAGGTTGTGAAATTCCTCTTTCTTCAACTCTTTCTTCAATCCTAGGAATTTTAACTCCCTCTTGATATGGCTGAACATGTACTTCCAAATTCCTTCTAAAAAATCAATAGTCATTTTCACTAATGAACTTTGGGATTTCTGCTTCTTTATCATAAAGTTTATTTTCAGCAATATAAGCATTGCATGAAAGGATAACTTCACCTGTCTCTGGAACATAAAACTTGTATCCTTTGCTCTCAACAGGATATCCAATAAAAACAGCTTTCCTTGCCTTTACATCTAGTTTGCCACGATCCTTTTTCTCAACATGTACATAAGAAAGTGATCCGAATACTCTGAAGTAACATTAGGTTTTCTACCATAATATGCTTCATAAGGTGTGATTACCTTTAAGGCTTTTGTAGAAGACGTGTTCAAAATGTGATTAGCTGTATGAACCAGAATTTTGGTGAAAGCTTCTTGGACGCCATCATGTTCCACATCATCTCAACAAGTACTCTATTCCTTCTTTCCTCAACACCATTCTGTTGAGGAGTATAAGCAATAGTAAGGTGTCGAGTAATACCTTTCTCTTCAAGAAATGTCTGGAACTCATTTGACAAGTATTCTCCACCTCTATCACTTCTCAGAATCTGGATAGTTACCTTACCTTCATTTTCAACCATAGCTACGAATTTCTTGAACATAGGAAAGACTTTTGTCTTCAACTTAAGACCATAGATCCATGAGTATCTCGTAAGATCATCAACAAATAGAACAAAATACCTAAACCCTGAATAGAGTCTGCTCTCATAGGTCCATTCACATATGAATGAATAATCTACAATTTCTTGGTAGTTGTAATATGACCATGTTTCTTGAAAGGTAGTTTATGCATCTTACCTTCAAGACAACCTTCACATATATCTGAATCATTTGGTAAATCGAATGAGGGTAAACTCTCAACCATACCTCTGTCTTTGATACTCTTGAGAGCTCCAAAACTAATATGTCCAAATCTTTCATGCCATAACTTCATATCTTCCATTGGTGACGAAGATTTGACAGCATATGCTTGACCGATTTTTGACAAAATAAAAATCCCTCCTCTATGCTCACGTTGCAAAATACACTTCTTTTCTTTGTGTGACAAGATTTTACAAAGATCTCTCTCAAATACAACTTTGTAACCATCACCTAAAATGTAGATATAGATAGCAGATTCTTCTTCATGTTAGGTACATATAAAACATCTGAAATCTGAAAATTACCACCTTCTCTTGACTTTAGGGTTACTGTACCTATTCCCACAACATCCAAATCATTGCCATCTGCAATAGTAACTCTTCTACCTGAAGAATATGAAAGAAAAGAAAATACTTCTCTGCAACTTGTCATATGCTTAGTAGCACCTGAATCAAATATCCAAGGATCTGTTGAAAGAACTTGTAAAGCAACCTGATCAAAAGCTACTTCCTCAATGGTGATACAGGCATAAGAATCACCTTGAGATGTACTCCTACGTTGTAATTCGGCCATCTATATTTAGTGCATAAGCAAATTTGCTTACGTTACTTACTATTGTCTCAAGATCTCTTTCTATCTCTCTTATCATCTTGTTTAATTAAGTGTGTATGCTCAAAGGTTTTTAGTATTGGAAGATCCTGGGCCCCCAAATCCCAACATATGTCTAGCACTCTCTCCCCCTTCTAAATATCATTGTCCTCACTGATTAGTGAGGGAAAGTACTTGCGAAATAGAGCTTTTGATTCCCAAGTAGAATCTGAAAGCGGTAATGTGAAGAAAAAACTTCAAAAAAAGAGAGAGGACAATGGCGCGCTTGAAGCTCCATGTAGAGGAGAGATAACGAGCTTGCATACGTGCTTGCTTTTATACCACATAAAGGATTAGAAGCACCATTTTCGGATACATATAGACTTCCATTACTACATCCCTCATAACTCAAAGAGAGGAGAAGATTGGAACTCCCCTACCTCTTATCCACACCACGATGGCACGTGGGTGTTTTTTGGGTTGTTTTTTGGTAGTGTTTGTGCTGTTGGAGATGTTTCTTGAGTGGCATTTGCGTGGGGGCTCTCTTGGGGGGGGCCTTGGGTTTCTTTGAGGGGGCTCAATCGCTTCCCTTTTGGATGATGGGATTCTTTGCAACCTCCCTCGTCAATGGTTGCTTCTCCCATGAAGAAGCTCTTGAAATTCCTCAAAAGCGATGGTTTCTCTTTCAATTTCTCACGCGAAAAAAACTAAGAACCTATGTTGATTACCAAATGTGAAAACTTATTCACTCATTTACTAAATGCTCTCTCTATAAAGTCATTCAACTGAAGTCTGAAGATGATTGTGTGCGACTTACCTCCCATCCTTCATATCCTCTTGCACCCAAGATAGTAATGCTCTGGAATGCTTCAATGTGGGCACGTGGCCATCATGCACACTCATTTCCATTACTTTGTAAGTATCTTAGGATATCCCTCGAGCTAGGGACCTTGACTAACCTTAGTCCTTGTCCCACAACATATATTATGGTGCCTATAGATTTATGTCTAACACTCTCCCCCCCTTCCAAAGATCATTGTCCTCAATGATAAGTGAGGGAAAATACTTGTGAACGAAAGCTTTTGATTCCCTAGTAGAGTTTCTAAGTGTTAATGTGAAGAAAAAACTTCAAAAAAAAGAGAGGAGAATGGTGGGCTTGAAGATTCATGCAGAGAAATTAGGAGCTCACACACACATGAAGGATCAAAAGCACCATATTCGGATACATATAGGCTCCCATCACTACATCCCTCATACCTCAAAGAGAGGAGAAGATTGGCACTCCCATACCTCTTAGCCACATCATTGTTGGAAATTAGGTAGGCCCATAACTTAATTCCACAGGTCCCATAGGTCCAGGATCTACAACACAGATTCTAGTATCTTCCATAATTGACAAACATGAATATACCACACTTAATCATACAATGATGAGACAAAGATAGAGAGAGATTAGACAACATGTTCAAAGTGTTACGTAAGCCACTGCTTACTCACACCATCATATGTACAAATGTCAATTTATAATGTGGGAGTCAAAATCTCAACCACTCTATGTGAACAGAAATAGATGGAAGAGTGAATGTACAAAATTTACAAGAATATTCAAATGTAGGGACAGAAATCTGAATATGTATGAGATGTATGACCTGATAGGTTGTAGAAGAATGTTATGAGTGACAGAAAGAGGAAAGATCAGTTTGAAACTGATAATCAACAAACCCTAATCTGATTTTAGGCTATGGAAGACCCTAAATCAGATGTGTGTGTGTAAAAGATCACATACTTACAGAATTAGCATTGAATGCTAACATGTTGCTGAGAGAAATCCTCATACTCATGTGGAAACACCTTCTCTAACATCTCATCTGAATCCATGTAGCATGCATGTTTTGATTCTCCTTTATGGATGCCACTGCCTCCATGTATGCCGAATAGGACTCCTCTAGATATGGATGCCACTGCCTCCAGAGCTCCAAGTAGTACTTGTGTGCATAAAGAGAATATGTACCTGAATAGTTAACATAAGATGTAATCTTATGTTAAGCTCCATCCAATGTCTTTGAAGTACTCCATGATCTTCAAGTAGAGGACAATCTTCAAATACATCATGTAGATGGATGATCCACACCACCAAGCTGCTGATAGGCAAGTCTTCTTCATAAGCAAGAGTGTGAGCACACTCTTCTCCAAGAAGAACTCCATAGTTGCACTTCAACACTCTCCTAGAGTGCACCATGGCTGCCCCATGAGTGCAAGAGCACTACCTCCTCAAAGAAGGACCAAAGCTTGCATTGGCTTTGCGTAGAATAATCCTAGAAGTGACCCAAACACTTCTTTATATAGGTTTTAAAGCTCCATGCGAAAAACTCACTAAAAAGTGCTTTATTTTAATTTCATCACTTTTTAAATTGCTTTTGCTTTATTTTAATTTAATCGTTAAAAAGTGCTTCTGGCTTGCTTTTTCACACTTCTGACCACTTGATGAATGAACTTATTACATTTTCATGATCTCCAAGCTGAGAGCTATCAAATGAGGTAAAAACCCTAAATCTGCAGAAAATTAGGGTAAGGGTTTTCTCCCAAATCTGATCTCTGATGATTGCATGTCATATACCATTAGAAAGCTCTCTTCAAGCTCTATGAGATAGGCTCATAAAAATTTTACCCAAATTTTGTGCCAAAAATTACTTAAGTACCAAAATTAGGGTTTCTGCCCTAATAGGATTTTGGACTGATGTGACATTGTTTTCCAACAATCCCTCCTGCAATGTCATATTGGTACAAATTGAACTGGATATGTAACTTCATTCATTTGCAAACTATCATAAGCTTCAAACTTGTCCTCCCGATTTGACCTTCAAATTTTATCTTCAAAAGTCTTCTTCAAAACTGAATTTGAACTTCTTCAAACTTCGAAAATCTGAATTTGCTGAATATGAACCATAATACCTGAGAAAATATGCAAACTAGATATCCAATAGTATTAGCATACATCAAGCAATTATTGCTTGACAACAAATGTAGCATGAATTGACTCTGAATCTGTTATCTCCTGTCTTCTCAAACCTGTAAGCATACGCTGAGATCCACATATTTGCATTTACCTTAAGAAAGGTTTCTCAACGTACTTGTGCTGTGTCATGTAGATACACTAAACAGAATCAGAAAGTGAATCTATCTTGGGACTTGGGACTTGTGACTGACAACTCACAACCTAGTGTATTATGAACACTAGCTGGTTCATCTCTGATTGAACTCAATTTTCATGAGTCTCACCAAATTTTCATAACTATGATGTCATCATGTCTTCATCCTTGTTCGATCTGTAAGTCCTTCATACCTCTTTCCTTCAGAGTCTGGTATAAACATATATGTGCGCACCTAAGTAACATACCTCTCTGATATCAAGTTTCTCTGTAATAGAACTCTGGAACTTTCTCTCGAACAGTAACACCTAACAGGAACTTTCTGCAAACATTCTCCTTCTTCCTTATTCTTTCAAAGCTGGAACATAAAGAGAAACTGACAAAAGAAATATAGGAATACCAGAAGGTATGATTTTGCATCCTTTCACATATGGCTGAAAATAAGTCTTCATGTTTCATCACCCTCGTGGATGATTTAACACTAGTATCCAAATTCCTTTAAAGTAAATTAGATTTTATGAAATCTGTGACGTCTTCCTTCTTTCAATAAATTTGATCTTCAGTGATCAATACCTGTATCTTAAAACAAAATATCTGAACCCTTTTATTAGCACTGTACACATGCCAATAGCTTTCCCTTCCATTCCTCAACTTTCCAAAATCTAGAATAAGGTTAGCTGATCCTATCATAACAAAAACCTTTCTGAAAGCATTCTAGGATTCATAATCTTCTGCAACATAACAAGTATCTTTTTCTATTTCTCTGCAACACTAATATGATAGAATCTGAATCTTTGACTTACTTCTTCCAATGTTAAGAATTTTACAAACAAAGGATAGACATCTGAAAAAATACTCAAGATCTTCAAGATCATCCAAGATCTATCAAGATCTTACAAGATCTCTCCAACAAAATACCTGTGTAGAATCTGCTCTCATCAAACCTTCATGATTGAATGTTTGATTTGCAACCTGAATGTCTCTAAGTATCCATGCTTCTTACATAAAGTTGTAAAACTTTTCTTCAACTAGATCCTTTCCAAGAATCTACAACTCCTACTTGAAACATAAGTGGACAAACTCTCACCTTGAGAACTCTCAAAAGTTGCAAGTTGATACTTCATATCTTCATATTCTTTTGGGGTGAAATGTGATAGTGTCTGCTTGATTTTCTTTTGGCTAACTCCACTTATCAATCAAGTGATAGGATCTGATGGATCACCTTTTTGAATACAAGCATGTATCCAAAAGTCAAGATAATTATAGAAAGTAGATTCTCCATCTGATTGGTACATCACAAAAACTGAATTTTTCTGAATTTTCCTGAAAATACTAAATTTTCTGAATTTTCTGAAAATATTGAAATTCTGAATTTTTCTGAAAATACTGAAATTCTGAAAATACTGAATTTTTTGAATTTTTGTCCTGAAAAACTCTGAATTTTCTGAGTATACTAAATATGAGTTAATTTTTCTAAACTCAGAAAACCTCACTCCAAGTCTCCAACATCTGACATAAATACCAATGTCACAAGGGGACGCGTCCCCGGGCCCTAGGGACTTCGGGACGCCGTCCCTGAATGGAAATATGCCGGGACGCCCAACCGGGACGGTTGGCGTCCCCTTAGACAAATGTGAAACAGAGGGACGTTCCCGGGACGGTCCCATGTGACAATGAACGATGGGGACGGCCAAAATTGGCAAAGGTGATTTAGCTACTACAAAGTTGGTTTTTTATTGCCTTGAATGATTGGCACCTTTTTTGGAGCACCTCTAGAAGGTTCTTGGGTCCACAATCAAGCATAAAATAGAGCTCCATTGAGCATATTCAGCAAGTTGCGACCCTCTTCATACTCTGAGCCCTCTCTTGACCCTTCTTCTCTTCTCAACATGCCAGTGGTCTTCTGTTTATAAGTGAAAACCATAGGACTGAGGATGCTATGTAAGACCTAATGCATGGAAGGATATCCTTTCAAAGAATGCGAGGGAGAGAAGTTCAACCAAGTGCAAAATGAACAACATAAAGGAGCATAAGTCGATGACTGTCATGCATAAACTGAGACTCCCCGCATAGATTCTCCATAGTGATTTACACTTGTCATTTGTTGTTATTATCCTTTTCATATGTGAGCAAATTCATTGTACAATAATTACTCATTTGATATTTTTGAGAAAAATAAGCATTTTTGAGTGCCGTCCCGGGGACGCGTCCCCGAGACACCCTAGGCTCCGTCCCCGTCCCAGGGAAACTACCGTTCCCAGGACCTGTCCCCGTCCCTGGTGACTTTGATAAATACTCTTTTACCTCAAGAGTTAGATAAAGAAGAAATATACTTCTCTGTAACTTGTCATATACCAAGTAGCTCTGAATTGACACTCCAAGAATTCTTTGAGGGAACATATAAGCTTCCTGCTCAAAATCTTCAATTTATACATAACTCATACACATATGAGTTAAAACATATAAGTTGTCTTATATATCTACTACTCTTCTTTCTCTCAATGTAATTCTTTGTCAAAACCTACTAAAACATGACCAAGTATAATGCAAAACAAGAAACTGCTTCTTCTTTAAACTATCTTCTTCACAAGGTGTTCTCGTAGACTCATCTTTGGATGTAGAGGATAAAAGTAGGAAAGGTATATGGAAAATATAAGAGAAAAGGAAGTCTTACTTTCCCTTTGAAATTGTTGGACTTTCTTCTTCTTCATCTTTCTTCCACCTGATGATGTCAACATCTTCAAACTTCTCTTCCATACCTTTTGTTCTCTTCATCTTGAAGTAGAAAACACTCTTAACTTCTTCAAATGAATTTTTCTCTTCCTTTAGTGCTAAGAGTAAGAGACAAAACAAACATGGTATATAATGGAAGTGAACATAGAAGATAAAACATGCTTCTACCATCTCAGCTCCATCTCCTCATATGCTGAATATTGAATTACCTCTCTAGGTACAAAATCTGATAAAAAAACTTTCAACCCTGTTGGCTGAAAACAAAACTGATATGATCTCCAAATTTGTCTTCTTAGATGAGCTTTCTTGCCATGAAAGAGATCTTCTATCAAAACTGTCAAGAATATTCTCTAGATACCTATTTTGATGTAGCTAATGCTTTTAACTTTCAAACTAAAGAAAGTGTTTAACTTCTCTTCTAAGATATGACCTGCAAATGACAATCTGATAGTAGGAACTAATACCTGTGATTTGATGTTAATCTGGTTCCTTCATCTTCTCTAAACCATTCTTTTTCCTTGAATTTGAAGTAGCCTTCTCTTCATCAAGTCTTGGTCTTCAATACTTTTGTAAAGTACCTTCATACTTCCAAAAGTATTTGGCTGCTAACAGATCATCAACTTCATACTCCACACTGATAAATAAACATGTGACTGAATTGTCTAATTCTCAAATCTCTACTCATCTAGATTAAGTGTGTATGTCATATGTCAAATGTTAGAAGATGCTTTGAAACCATATGTTGGTAGTCAGGGAGCTCTGATACTAAATGTTGGAAATTAGATAGGTCCATAACTTAATTCCACAGGTCCCATAGGTCCAGGATCTACAACACAGATTCCAGTATCTTCCATAATTGACAAACATGAACATACCACACTCAATCATACAATGATGAGACAAAGATAGAGAGAGATTAGACAACATGTTCAAAGTGTTACGTAAGCCACTGCTTACTCACACCATCATATATACAAATGTCAATTTATAATGTGGGAGTCAAAATCTCAACCACTCTATGTGAACTGAAATAGATGGAAGAGTGAATGTACAGAATTTACAAGAATATTCAGATGTAGGGACAGAAATCTGAATATGTATGAGATGTACGACGTGATAGGTTGTAGAAGAATGTTTATGAGTGATAGAATGAGGAAAGATTAGTTTGAAGCTGATATTCAGCAAACCCTAATCTGATTTTAGGGTATGGAAGACCGTAAATCAGATGTGTGTGTGAAAGATCACATACTTACAGAATTAGCATTGATTGCTAACAATTACTGATAGAAATCCTCATACTCGTGTGGAAACACCTTCTCTAACATCTCATCTGAATGCATGTAGCATGCATGTTCTGATTCTCCTTTATGGATGCCACTGCTTCCATGTATGCCGAATAGGACTCCTCTAGATATGGATGCCACTTCCTCCATAAGCTCCAAGTAGTACCTGTGTGCATAAAGAGAATATGTACCTGAATAGTTAACATAAGATGTAATCTTATGTTAAGCTCCATCCAATGTGTTTGAAGTACTCCATGATCTTCAAGTAGAGGACAATCTTCAAATACATCATGTAGATGGATGATCCAGACCACCAAGCTGTTGATACGTAAGTCTTCTTCATAAGCAAGAGTGTGAGCACACTCTTCTCGAAGAAGAACTCCATAGCTGCTCTTCAACATGCTCCTAGAGTGCACCATGGCTGCCCCATGAGTGCAAGAGCACTACCTCCTGAAAGAAGGACCAAAGCTGGCATTGGCCTTGCGTAGGATAATCTTAGAAGTGACCCAAACACTTCTTTATATAGGTTTTAAAGCTCCATGCGAAAAACTCACTAAAAAGGGCTTTATTTTAATCTCATCGCTTTTTAAATTGCTTTTGCTTTATTTTAATTTAATCGTTAAAAAGTGCTTCTGGCTTGCTTTTTCACACTTCTGACCACCTGATGAATGAACTGATTACATTTTCATGATCTCCAAGCAGAGAGGTATCAAATGAGGTAAAAACCTTAAATCAGCAGAAAATTAGGGTTAGGGTTTTCTTCCAAATCTGATCTCTGATGACTGCATGTCATATACCATTAGAAAGCTCTCTTCAAGCTCTACAAGATACGTTCATAAAAATTTTACTCAAATTTTGTGCCAAAAATGACTAAGTACCAAAATTAGGGTTTTTGCCCTAATAGGATTTTGGACTGATGTGACATTGTTTTCCAACAACCATGATGGCACATGGGTCCTCTCTTGGTTGCTTGCGGTGACCACGCTCTTGGAGATGCATCTTTGGCGGCGTTCCAGTGAGGGCTCCCTAGTGGGCCTCTTGGGCTTCTTTGAAGGGGCTCAGTTGCTTCCTTTTTGGATGATGGGATGGGATTCTTTTGCAACATCCCTATTGACAATCGCTTCTCCCCTTGAAGAAGATGATCTAGAAATTCCTCAAAACAAGTGTGTTCTCTTTGAATTTCTCATGCGAAAAAAACTAAGAACTTGCACTGATTACCAAATGTGAAGACTTATTCACTCACTCACTAAATGCTTGGTCAAAAGTCACTCAATTGAAACCTTAAGACGATTGTGAGCGCAACTCACCTCCATTCTTTATATCCTCTTTCATCCAATATTTTAATGCTTTGGAATGCTGAAGTGTGGACATGTGGCCATCATGCACACACATTCCCATTACTCCATAAGTACCTTAGGATATCCGTCATGCTAGGGATCTTGGCTAAACTATGTTCTTGTCCCACATGCACATATATAATGGTCTCTATAGATCGATGTCTAACACTAGAGGTCATGCCATCACATGTGGATCACCTAAAAAGGCGCCCACAAGCATGTGAATGATTAACTCATCCAATAGCACTACTCTACTCTAGTCAAGCCTCTATCCCCTAGGATGTCTCGACTTGGAGTTTGTCAACACGTGTTCCCAACACATGGTCCATTTCACATAAACCATACTGAGTCCACCCATTAGAGGTTTCCACTAGAAGTTGCCCACTAAAACCTTTGGTAGAGTGCCTCCACACCGTGTTGAAAACAAGGACCAAACCATGGTCTTATAATAAAAAATAAAAGAAATGGAAAAAGGATGCAACGAAATGCATAGATTCCCAATAATCAATCCAAATAATGTGCAAATATTGTGGTAAATATAAACATACACAACAGATTCACTTCTTTAGATAGCCATTGAGTAAGTGAATTCCTCATTCTCATGACAAATACCCTCATGGGACTTTTAAGGATTATAATCTTCGTCATAAGGTAGATGGCAGTGGTGATTCAACTCAATGAATAAGGCCTCTATCACATGGAAGATCCCATCGGTAGTCATGTGGAGAGAGAGAGATTCTCTAACCTGGCTATCTTAGGTTTCATCCATGATCACAAAGGAGCCACTATCCCCTATCCTATGGCTAACACTCTTAGGTACTTTCCACAACGTGTGCAAAACATAAGCTTTTGTGCATATTCCACTCCGAGGTAGATGGGATGCAAGGAATAATCCCTAGTGCTGATGACCCATCCTGTGGAAGTTTCCCCCCCTTAACATGTGCCAAGAGGCAACCCTTCAAGGCTGCCAAGGCTGCCATAACAGGGCTAACACAGGCAGCTTTTTAGGTGCCTAGTTGCTTCCGTGAGGGGTTAACCTTTGGATACTCTGAGGGGTAGGTCTTTGGCTGCCCTAAGGGTCAGCCTTAGCCCCCCTTCCATGCACTGCCATAGTCTCCTTCAAACGTTGGCATATGCTCCTACAACCACACATGTACCTGGAAATACCTCATCACCTTCAGCTATAAGAAAAGAAAAGGTTTTCACCAGCCTATTCTCCGATACCTTACTACCCCTATCGACCAAATGTGATTCATAGAGTAGAGGTACACCTCCAACCACTCCTCTCCTCTATCCAAACACTCCTCATAGGCAGTCTATGTTGTATCCCCTCTCCCGTAAGGAGAGGTATACAAGCATGGCTTCCATCATGAAGATGGTGGAGGGAGCCAACTATCTCAGCTCCTAGTGCTATGGAAATACCAGAAAGGGAAGAAGCTTACTTAAATGTCCAACCATCAGCTTGCATGCGTTCCCCTTGCTCCTTCCTCCTCATCGAAGCGTCCAATATCACCCATGCAAGAGCATGAGAAACATGTCAAGCTGGGCCATCTTGCCCTCATGAGCTCTAGTGGCTTTGTGCATGTTGCATTGCGTCATTCCATGAGCAAGGAGATGCTCTGATACCGATGTTAGCGCCTTGTTGGCGCTTGCCCAAGATCCTCCCTTCCCATTTGGCTTTATGGATGGGAAGTGAGTATGATGTCCTCCCTTTTGTGGATATGGCTTGTGTTTTGTCTTGCTAGCAAGGAGGATCTTGGGAGCGTACAAACGAGATGCTAACACATACTTACACAGAACATCATTTTGGCTTTAATCAATTTTGCTATTTTGACTTGTTTTGAACAAGTTGGGGTGGCATTTTACCCTTTAGAGGAGAGATAGAAAAGATGAAGTGTCCTACTTTGTTGTTGTGTGTTCTATTTTGGTTGCAAAAATACTTGTGGTGTGTTTGAACTTGGACCAAAATTTAATCTATATTGAAGATATGATATTCACTTCAAGACCCAAGCTGGAAGAATAATTCCATCATTCATGTTCTCCCTTGTAAATCTAGAATGCTCTTCCTACTTTCAAAGAAATCATTTTTATTTTTGTGGAATGAGGGTCATTTGAATTATTAGATATGAGTTATCATTAGTGATATGTTTTTGGGATGAATTTGTGGATCTTGTGCAACATGCAACGATAGAAATGATGCACACTTTTGATGTGCGTAATTAAACATGGGTCACACTTCTTTAATAAGTTATTTCTTGGACTGTCCAATTTTTTTTGGTTAAGTGGAAGGGTGTATTTTGACCCATATAGAGGCTTGCTCTTCTTGAATTCAATGTCTTTTTCTATTTGAGAAAAAGACATTGAATTCAAAAAGAACAAGCATTTTCTAAGAAACGCTTGGGGAAGACCCTCAATGATTCATCATGAAAGTCTTGGGTATTTAGGCCAAATCTCGATCATGGAGGCACGCTCTCCTTGTTGAAAGGGAAGGAAATTATAGAATGTAAACAACAGAATTGTGCTTGGAGACATTGTAGATGGATTGGTTGCATAAGTGTGGTATCCGATAGAGTAGACAACTTCATGTGAGGTTGAAATACATTGAAATGAAATTGAAGTTTCAACTCCTGTAACTGACCATTATGAAGGATTTCTATGCCATGTATATTACTCAATTTTCTATGGATATGTATATTACTCAATTTTCTATGGGTATGGATATGTATATTATTGATATGGAGATGAAAGCAAGAAATATGTATGCTAGACGAACCTACATCATCTATCGGCATCAACTTTGTAGCTTGCTAATGACAAAATTTATTTAACATTTAGAGGTAGTTATAGAAAAAGCTATATGTGAATCCTAGACTAGGTTTGGAAATTATGGCTGTGCAAATCATAAGAGATCTAACACTAGGAATGTAAGATGTGGATGTGAGTAGTTTCATTGCACATCATGAAACACATATGTGAGCAAAGATATGTGATGTATTGCCTTATGTGGACTTGTGGGTTGTTGGAGGTGATTTTAATTGTGCAAAGTGTCCCTTGTCTTATTTCCACCTCACAAGTGGAGCAAAATTCGTGGAACTGCTCTCTAGTGATGTTAGTATTGAAAGTAGTTGGTTGGCAGCAAGGTAGGGACTTGTGGGTTGTTGGAGGTGATTTTAATTGTGCAAAGTGTCCCTTGTCTTATTTCCACCTCACAAGTGGAGCAAAATTCGTGGAACTGCTCTCTAGTGATGTTAGTATTGAAAGCAATTTGTTGGCAGCAAGGTAGGGAGTTGGTTGGCAACATGTTACCAATTTTGCAATGGCTTGGGCTCCACATTGCATAAATGTTATTTGGAAAAAAGAAATAAGAAACATACGTGCATACTTTTTTTTTTGGTGAGAACATAATTTCTTTATTCATTATGTATAGAGGGGGACATTCCCCCAATAGGCTTCCTTTCAACTGGAAATTGGTGAATAGTATGGATTATCTAGGAGATGTGATTAGGGGGCAAAGAGTGGATAGTAGTAAGCAAGCTGTCCTTGAGTACTTAATTCGGAATAAAGGTGGACGATATAATGTTCTTCTCGAATATAAGCATGGACAAAGATGAACGAGTAGGAAAAGGCTAAAGCATTTGAAAGACGGGATAGAGTTTCATCCAACCAATTTTAAATGTATGAGATATTGAGGAAAACATGTCTTCTTGCCGCGTTTCTCACACCGCATAGGGGCAAGGGAAAAGCAAAGTAGTTACTGAATGTAAGCACACAAAAGCTCCCACTTGGATGACTCCAACAATTATCAATATAGAGTAATGCATATGAAGAGGGAGAGTGGTGAGCACCATAGTTTTTCCATACGCGAACCATACGGCAAATGCATACGGGTACGGAAGTATGAAAAAAGTATGGAAACTTTTCAAAAATTTCATACGTGATATCACACGTCTAACACAAAAAATAATAAAAATTTGAAGTATTATACATACCATAATATAATATTAAGGATAAGTATTTGTTGGCTACTATAGCTTAGGGTGGAGTATATATGTATGGGTATAATGCAGGAGAGTATATGAGGGTGAATTTGCATAAAAACAATATGAAATTGCTATGGATTTGTCCTCAATTGGAATCAATGAGGGAAGAGAAAATTTTGAGGTACGAAAAATTTCATACTCCAACCATACGCATACGGGTATGGAAGTACGGTATTTTTTCCATACGAGTCCGAAAATAACTATGGTGAGCACCCAACTCTTGTGAGAAATATGATGTGGCAAGGAATGAAATGTATACTCATGTGTTGGTGGGTATTTTTGAGGCCAAAGCTCTACCATACCAACAACTCGTAAGCATTGTTGGCATACTTATTTTTGACAAAATACATATATGAAGTTGGATTTAGAACTACTCTTATTCTTGCTTTTACCTTTGCCTTTTTCTCTTGTAGCTAGAGCTAGGCCATTCATGGTCTCTTGCAATTCTAGACTAGGTCTAGGTTGTTCTTCCTAAAGCAAAAGGTTTTGTAACTTTCTAAACGTGACCACGGTAGTATTAGTGATAGAGATAGGAAGGACAAGATCGAGGCAAAGAATTTAGAATGACAATCATAAGCTCATCATCCCCTATGAAAACATCAATGTTAGCCAATTGATCAACAAGATCTTGAATTCTAGTTAGATGTACTTGAGTTGAACTTCATTTTCCACTCTTAAATTGTGTAGTTGACACTTTAAGTCTTGTTTTTTTGCAGTGTTCAACGATCTTCTAACCTATCCCAACCTTCTTTAGATCTCTTTCGAGTTCTAAGATGAGGTATGACATATCTTAAAGAGATATGATGTCCAAAGCTTGCACATCTCTAGTATCCCATCTTTTTTGATCTTGAGAAGTTGGAGGAGTTGCAGGAACATTCCTAGGTGGGGTTTGTGGCTCAATAGATCTAGAAGCGTAATCATTACATGATTCTCTAGCTGTTTCAAGTCTTCTACCTCTATTAGGTGTTTGCCTAGGTCTTTAAGGACATGGTAAATCATCTGATACAATGCACCACAGATCTCTTGCTATCAAGAGATTCTTGAGCATAAAACTCCAAAATGGAAAATTGGAGCTACCCTCAAGATGAACTTTAAGTGACAGTACTCCAAGAATACTAGATTGGTCTCTATCTCCCATCTCAATTGGTGTGATTGATATGAGTCCTAAAGCTTAAACAAGATAAAATTTTGTTCAAATAGTACTTGAAAAGAAACCCTATGAGCTAATATAATGTTACACTAAAGTAACCTCATTACTTACTCGGTCAAAAGTGAGTCAACAAGACTGCTCAAGGACTACAAAGATGCTCTTCAAAGTTAAAATTAAGGTTTTTCATACCAATGTATATTCATAAGAAACCCAAAGATCCATCACAAGAATAATTGCTTGCTAGATTAAGTATATAAAATGACTTCACTGATTGCACGACTATACCTCAGTACATACACAAATTAGTGGTCAAAGATAAGACTAGTTGTAGTGCAAATAGTAATCAACCTTGAATGAAATCAAGTATTAGGGGAGCAAATCAATCATTGAGAGGAACACAACAATATGTGTAAAGCCTCTAAGCCAATGTGCACTATGTGAAGAACAAGAGCAAGCATAAAGAGTAGTAAATAAAGCTCTAAACTTTGTGTCTTAGTCATTTCTTGATGAATTTCAGATTTCATACCTTTCACCTCAAAGCAAACACTTCCTTTGACTGTCATAACTGTGGTTTAGCAAGTTGACCTTGCTGGACAGAGTTGATCAGGTCTGACCAGAGGTGACTAGATGCTGACCACAATTGATCAGCCTTGAAATAGGTCAAAGGGTGCAAAAGGAAGTAGGAGAGAGAAAGAAAAGGGGCAAAGATCTCAAATACTAGCACAAAGCTGAAATTCAAGCTCCATTTACCAAAGTCAAACAGAGTTGATCAGCCATCTGTTTGAAGTCTTGCTGTACCTATAAGAACTCATGCTCTGATATCAACCAAGCTTGCATCCAAACTTAGTTAAACCTATCCAATCTAGCTTTGATACCAGATTGTTGGCAAATAATAGCCCAAGATAGAGAAATAGTAGGACACATGAGAACATACACATAGACAAAAGTGAATACACAAGATGTAGGCAAAAAGTCATATGCTCCAATTAATGACAATACATGTACAAGATGATGATATGCTCTAAATCACAATACAAGGTAACATGAGTTACTCACAACCCATCAATACCAAAGAGAGCATGTGAGGATGGGGACAAAACATGAAGAGGTTAGGTAAGGTCTCCAAGACAAATGTCTCTTACAAGAGTAGAGAGATTTCCAAGTATGAGCATATTGTTGGAAACAATGTCAATATAGCACAAAACCCTAATTTCTAGGAACCCTTAGCTTTCATTTGGTATATAACATTATGTCAGCACAGGTCTAGAAATGCAAGAAAACCTTAACCCTAATTTTTGCTCAAAAAGTTTTTTTTGCATATTCATGATCCTAAGGTTATTAGCTTTTAGGAAAGCTAACTCTCATAACTAGTGGATGGCCATATTGCAAGATCATAGCAGATTTTGGTTTGAAAAGCATGATCGTTGTTCAAAACTAACGCAAGCTTTTATGAGGTTTTCGTAAGATTTTCACAAATCTATCGCCAAAGCAGCCTAAGCTATATAAGGAGGCCGTGGGGTCACTTTGTGGCAATCATCCAAGGTCACTCAAGGCTTGTTGAAGTGCTCTAAGCCTTGGAGGAGGCGGTCTTAAGTTTTGGTGCAGATTCGGAGGAGATTTTGGTAGCCAACTATTAGCTTAGCTTTAGCTTAGTTTTATAAATAGCAAGTTCTAAATTCAATTCTTCTTCATTTGTTGCTGCTGTTCCAAGGTTTTTGCCTTCTACTTCCACACAAAGAGGAGATTATCTTGCTTTTTAAGTCAATTTCTGATTTAGGGTTTTTGAAACCCTAATTTCTGAATTAGGGTTTGCTGTAAAGCAGTTCTAAGTTGTTTCTATTCACTTCAATTGCACATACACACTCTTCATACCTCTTAGGCACTTTATCTATAATTTCTTGTATCTAGAATGCTAAGTTTAGCTTAGATTCAGTTTTGTATTAGCATACACTCAGTTTTATATTATTACATGCATTGTAATTTGACATTCATATTAGATAATGTAAGTAAACATTCAACTTACTTTCTCTATTTCTCATTCATCTATTTTTGAGTCTTAAGGTTTGTATGTTAAGTTTCGTGTGTTGGAAGATCTTGTAAACCTAAAGTCAAGAGCATGTGGAAATTTCACAATTTCTAATGTTCTCTATTTTTCAGAAATGAAGAAGAATTTGCTCTCGATATCTACTTTCTTGACAGATGGATATAAAGTTGTTTTTAAGAAAGATTCGTGTCAGATCCTCTCACCTAATGAGAAGCATTATCTACTTCAAGGTGAACACAGAAGTGGTATGTTTGTATAATCCACAATTGTCATGCTAATGTTGCTAGGTCTTCTATACCCAAGGTTGTTACTGACGTTTTTCTGAGTTCTGACTTCTGACTTCTGACCTTTAGCCGACCTTTGACGGGTACGGTACAACGTTTCTGACGTTTCTCGACGTGACTTTTTTTTTCAAATAAAAAAAGTATATATATATATATATATATATATATATATATATATATATATATATATATATATATATATATATATATATATATATATATATATGTGTGTGTGTGTGTGTGTATGTGTGCGTATGTATATGTGTGTGTGTCTATATATATATTAAGCATGCACATGTGACATCCATAATATCTAAATACTACAAATTCCATATGCCATATGACATAAATGATATAAATGCCACATGCACATTTACCTATGCACAAGCCATAAATCATAAATCATATATGCATCCAAATGAACTTTAATATATGCATATATGCCCAACAAAGGGTAAGTGTAGTGTAGGACATTGTAACATAGTATTGTGTTCGTATGTGAACAATGACATTCATGACACATGAATATTCATTTATCATGCATAGACCATGGCATATCATATGTGCATAGATGAATTATAAAGTCAATAATCTGCATGTCACATGCAAAAAATGTCATGACTAACTTATGTACTGTAGAGTCTACACAAAGGTTGTATAATTGCAGCCTGCTGGCATAAATAACATGTCACTGTAGCAACTTGATGTCACATATGTAGCTCTGTAGATCATCGGGACAGGTACCAAGTAGATGGTTGACACTTGCCTTACCTCTGTACATCTCTGAACTTCTATGTAAAAGCTGTGGCAGCTCATTTATGAGCTCCTCTCTCTTGCCAAAGAACTACAGCAGCTCCGAGAGCGGATAGATTACACAAAATAAGCTCTTGGCATGGGCTTAGAAGTTTGGGAACTCCAAGTCCTATATTACAGCAGGTATACAACAAAGCAGCCAGATTCACATTTCAAAACCTTTCACTCTCGGAAAAAAAAAAGGCAAGGTCAGAAATCCGTTTCTGACGCCTAAGTCAGGAACAAGTCAGCTAAGTCAGCCAAAATCGTTCTCGATGCGTCAGAATCCAACCTTGTCTATACCTAAGGAGAACATGAAGTTACGGCATGCTAGGTTTGTTCATATTAGTTACACAGCTCTTAAGCACATAAAAGATCAAGAAATGGTGGAGAGTTTGCCTACTTTGACTTTACCAGACGATGCTGAATCATGTTAAGTATGTCTTGAAGGAAAGCTTCACAAACTTTCTTTCAAGAAACATGGATACATCACGGCCATAAGGAAGTTGCAAATCACACATTCAGATGTGAATGGTCTCATGAGAACATATTCCATTCAAAATTATTGGTATTTTGTCACATTTATTGATAATTTTTTGAAATATTCATGGATTTAGGGTCTTAAAGCAAAGTAAGAGGTCTTTGCTACTTTCAAGAAGTTCTTAGCTATGGTTGAAAATGAAAGTCATTCAAAAATTCTGATTTTGAGAAGTGATAGAGGAGGAGATTACATGTCAAAGGATTTAAAATCTTTTCTTGAAGAGAAAGATATCTGCCATCAACTCACTATTGCTTACACCCCAGAACAGAATGGTGTTGAGAGAGAAAGAATAGGATACTTATTGAGATGATGCATAGCATGATCTCATCCAAAAAGCTTTTTCCTAAAGTGCATACAGCTAATCACAATGTGAAAAGGTCTTTCACAAAAGCTTTAAAGTTCATCACACCTTATAAAGCTTATTATTATAAGAAACCCAATGTGAGTTACTTTAAAGTATTTGGTTCTCTAGCTTATGTTCACATTGAGAAAAAGGATTGTGGTAAGCTTTATGTAAAAGCCATAAAGGCTGTTTTTATTGGTTTTGCAATTGAAAGCAAAGGATACATATTCTATGTTTCAGAAATAGGTGATATCTTGCTCTCACGCAATGCATATATTGTAGAAAGTCATAAAGCAAAGATTCCAGAAAGCAAAAAGATGACTATGCATTTTTTTAGAAGGAACTTGGATTCTTACATTCAACCATACAAGGGGGTTGATGATCCTTCTCAAACCCTAAAAGTTGCACTTGATAAAGGTGAAGAGAAAGTTTCATTTCCTACATCTATATCTAGTTTGTGATCAGTACCTCTTGAAGTTCTAACTTATGAAGCTTGAGAAAGTTCCAAAATTCCAGAAGAAAAAGGTACTAAAGAACAAGAAGATATTGCACCAGTTTTCAAGAATACTCCGAGATGGTTATATCACACTTGAAAGCAGTGGTATAAAGAACTTTATAGGTAGAACAAGAAGTCAGATAAGGAAAGAACAAGCATATTAGATAATTATGCATGACATTTTGAGATTCATAACATTTTAGCACTAACTTGAGTTGAGAATGAATCAGCTAATGTTAAAGATGCACTACAAAGTCCTGTTTGGAAGAAAGCTATGCAAGAAGAGATTGATTCTATTTATAAGAATCAAACATAGAAGCTTTGTGAGTTACCAAAAGATAAAAAAGTAATTGGTGTTAAGTGGATCTTCAAAATAAAAAGAAAAGAAGATGGTACTATTGACAGGTACAAAGCAAGGTTAGTTGTCAAAGGTTGTGCACAAAAGAAAGGAATTGACTATGATGAAACTTTTGCATCTACTTCTAGAATGATAGTAGTTAGAACAATACTCTCTCGTTGCATTCTTTGTTTGGAATCTATATTAGTTAGATATCGAAACAACTTTTCTTAATGATGATCTTCATGAAGAGATGTCTATATCTAATAACCAGAAGGTTTTTGAAGAGACAGGTAAAGAGCATTTAGTATGCAAGTTTATCAAAGCATTGTATGGTTTAAAGCAAGCGTCACGAGCATGGTATGAGACGATACATCTCTATCTTCTATCTATTGGTTTTGAAAACTCAAAAGCTGCACTACTCTTTATGTTAAAGAAGAGAAAGATGTCTTAATTATTATTATCATATATGTTGATGATATGATTATGACAGGTCCCAAGGATTCAAACCTTCAGTTTATTAAGAACAACTTAAGCATACATTTGATTTGAAAGATTTAGGTATTTTACAATATTATCTTTGCATTGAGTTCAAATATAAGAATGAGTGCACTTGCATAACAAAGCAAAAATACATTGACAAATTATTGGAAAGGTTTGAAATGACATATTCCAAGCCTATGCAAACACCTATGGATGTTAATGTATCATTACAGGTAGAAGCATATTCAGAATCTTTTGATGCTACTTTGTATAGTCAAGCAATGGGCTGCTTGATCTATTTATGTAATACACGCCCTGACATTCAATTTGTAGTTTCTCAAGTATCCAAATTCATGCTCAGTCTACTCAAAATTCATTGAAAAGGAGTCAAGAGATATATTTTGCAGATTTTTATACCTTATGCCATTGAAGGGGGGATTGTTGGAAACAATGTTAAATTAGCACAACACTTAGGAAAGCTAACTCTCATAACTACTTGATGGCAAGATTGCAAGACTGTTGTAGTTTTAGGTCCGAAAAGCATGATCGTTGTTCAAAAACTAACGCAAGATTTTATGAGCTTTTCACAAGATTTTCACAAATCTATCACCAAATAGTCTTAACTTTTGCAGATTTTTATACCTTATGCCATTGAAGGGGGGATTGTTGGAAACAATGTTAAAATAGCACAACACTCTTAGGAAAGCTAACTCTCATAACTACTTGATGGCAAGATTGCAAGATTGTTGCAGTTTTAGGTCCGAAAAGCATGATCGTTGTTCAAAAACTAACGCAAGATTTTATGAGCTTTTCACAAGATTTTCACAAATCTATCACCAAAGCAACCTAAGCTATATAAGGAGGCCTTGGCGTCACTTTCTGGCAATCATCCAAGATCACTCAAGGCTTGTTGAAGTGTTCTAAGTCTAAGTTTTGGTGCAGATTTAGAGGAGATTTTGGAAGCCAACCATAAGCTTTAGCTAAATTTTGTAAGTAGCAAGTTGTGAATTCAGTTCTTCTTCATTTGTTGCTTCTATTCGAAGGCTTTTGCCTTCTACTTCAACACAAGGGGGAGATTATCTTGCTCTTTAGGTCAATTTCTGATTTAGGATTTTTAAAACCCTAATTTCAGAATTAGGCTTTGTTGTAAAACAGTTCTAAATTGTTTCTATTCACTTCAATTGCACATACATGAAAGAGGCCGTGGAGAGCTACGTCGTGGTGTGCTCGGTTGCTCCAAACACCAAGGGAGTGGGCTGCTGCGTGAGGAGAGAGAAAGTAGAGAGAGAAACCTGCGCAGAAATTTGGAGAAGAAGATGGAGAAGCTGAAGTTGAAGAAGTCCCAATCAAGTTATGAGAGATTTGGGACCAAGTCTTATTGATAAGTGACTTTTAGGTCATTTGGGCATGTTCACACATGGCCAATGACCAAAAGTCATAAAAATAATGTAAATGCCTATAACTCCCCAATTTGGGGTCCAAAAAATACAACAAAAATATGTCTGGAAAGCTCTCGAAGAGAGCTTTCACATGGAAGGGTCAAAATATACAAAAGGAGAGTCCTTGGGGCCTTTATCCCCAACAACCTCCCACTTAAAGGACCAAGGAGGCTCCTTTAAGCTAAGTAACTCCCACCATCTGTATACATAGCTGATGTTGTGCCTTGGGTAGACACTTCGTGAGAGCATCTGCAGGATTCTGTGAAGTATTGACCTTGATCAAAGTGATCAGGCCATCCTCAACACCTCTCTGATGAAGTGATATCTCACATCAATATGCTTTGTGCGAGCATGAAACATGGCATTCTTTGCCAAACATATGGCACTCTGGCTATCGCATCCAAGAAGAGGTGCCTTTTCAAGCATCCCAAACTCACTGCAGAGCCGAGCTAACCAAATGGCTTCTTTGGAAGCCTCTGTGGCTGAAATATATTCAGCCTCTGTAGTAGATAGTGCAACTATCCTCTGAAGTCTAGAGCACCATGAAATAGCTCCACCTGCAAGGATGTATACATAGCCACTTGTGGACTTGAGTGTGTCCACATCACCTGCCATGTCTGAATCACAAAATCCTTTTAACTCCAATGGACCCTTTCCATAACATAAGCATTTACTTTTGGTCCCTTTCAAATATCTCAAGATAGATTTGACTGCCTCCCAATGAGCTCTACCAGGATTAGCCATGAACCTGCTAACAACTCCCACTGCATGAGCAATGTCTGGCCGAGTGGCAACCATAGCATACATAAGTGAACCACAAGCTGATGCATATGGAACACTCTTCATGTAACTGGCTGCATCATCATTTTTGGGACAGTCATCCTTGGAAAGCTTAACATGTGGCTGCAATGGCACTCCAAGAGGCTTAGCATCAGCCACATTAAATCTGTCCAGCACTTTTTCAATGTACTTTTCTTGGGATACCTGCAAAGTATGCTGCTGTCTATCCCTTTTTATACGCATACCAAGAATATGCTCAGCTTCCCCAAGGTCTTTCATTGAGAATGCAGAGTTCAGCTGCTGTTTTAGAGCATTCAGAGTGCTCTTTTTCTTCCCAGCCAGCAGCATATCATCTACATACAGTACAAGAATAATTGGGCTGCCATCTTCATCCTTTTTCGTGTACAAACAATGATCTGCATGGCTTCTTTTAAACCCATGTTTGAGCATAAATGCATCAAACTTCTTATACCATTGTCTGGGGGCCTGTTTCAGCCCATACAAGCTCCTTTTCAGTTTGCATACCAGATGCTCTTTTCCAGGAATGGCATATCCTTCTGGCTGTTTCATGTACAGCTCTTCATCTAAATCACCATGCAAAAAGGCTGTTTTAACATCCATTTGGAATAATTCCAAATCCAAGGCAGCTGTGAGAGCAAACAACACACGTAAAGTGGTCATTTTCACCACTGGAGAGAACACTTCTTGGAAATCAATGCCCTCTTTTTGGGCATATCCCTTAGCAACCAGCCTTGCCTTATACTTGGGTTTGCCATCGACAGTTTTGATTTTGTACACCCACTTGTTTGGAATGGCTTTCCTTCCTTTGGGTAACTCAACCAAATCCCAAGTATCATTTGCATGCAAGGCCTTTATCTCTTCCTGCATGACTAACTCCCACTTCTTCTTGTGCTCACATAGCTTTGCCTCTTTATAAGTAAGAGGCTCACCCTCATCTGATAACATAATATAATGTATAGAGGGATCATATCTATTCACTCGCCTCCTAGGACGTATAGATCTTCTTACCCAATGATCAACATTACCAGGCAATGGATCTACATCAGGAGGTACATTAACTTCTTCATTGTTAATAGGCTGCTGTACATCATTTCCAGCCCTGTTTTCAGCATGAATAGGTGGCTGCATATGCCCTTCAGGAGCATCATTTTGCTGTCCAGCATCATCTGGCTCAATAACCACGGGCTCATTGTCATTTCCAGCCATATGTGGTGCATCCCGAGGGTCCATATCAGATTTAACTGGTGGCTGTACATGCTGAAATTTGACTCTTTTATGGTCATCTTTAGAGGCACAATTGTTTTTGAGCAGCCTTGCCTCATTAAATACAACATCTCGGCTGCGTATTACCTTCTTGAGTTGAGGTAGCCAAATCTTGTAGCCCATTTCACCTTCATCTCCATAACCCATGAAGATTCCTTTCATGGACTTTGCATCTAACTTGCTTCTCAACTCAGGCCTTATATGCACAAAAGCATCGCAACCAAAGATGCGTAGGTGGTCATATGAAGCTGGTTTGCCGGACCAAACCTCTTCTGGAATGCAACCTTTTGAGGACATATGAGGGGATCGATTGCAAACATGAACTGCAGTTTTCAAAGCCTCTCCCCAAAATCCATGAGGGAGATTAGCTGTGGACAGCATGCATCTCACCCTCTCACATAAAGTCCTATTATACCTTTCAGCCACACCGTTGGAAGAGGGGCTGTATGGGACTGTTAGCTCCCTCTTAATACCAAGATTTTCACAAAATCTATTGAATTCAGCACTTGTAAACTCACCCCCATTATCTGTACGTAAGCATTTCAGCTTTCTACCTGTTTGAGTGGTCACAAATGCATGAAATTTCTTAAATGCAGCAAAGGCTTCATCTTTAGATTTTAACAAATATACCCAAAGCTTCCTAGAGTAATCATCTACAAAAGAAACAAAGTAAAGAGCACCCCCCATAGATTTTGTGGGCATGCTACAAACATCAGAATGAACAAGATCAAGCACATTAGACTTACGAGAGACACCAGAGTAGTAAGAATTCTTTACTTGCTTACCATATTGGCATTCATTACAAAAATCAAGTTTTGAGCCTTTAGCATCAAACTTGTCCAAATTACATAGTTTATCAAGGCCTTTTTGACTCATGTGACCAAGCCTTTTATGCCATAATTCCATATGTGAATGGATTTCAGCCAAAGCAATAAACTTGCCCAGCAAGGCTTTACCATGCAAGCAATAAAGAGTCCCTTTCTTTGTACCTTTAACAATCAGCCTAGAGCCTTTGATAAGCTTCCATGACCCCTTCTCAAAGAGGGTACTATATCCATGCATATCCATTTGCCCAACAGACAATAAGCTTTTCTTGATGCTTGGTACATACCTTACATCATGCAAAACCATCCACTGTGAGATGCACTGTGCCAATACCTTCAATTGAACAAGCATGGTTATTTCCAAGATATACATGTCCATGGCTGCCTGCATGAAAGGTAGTGAAACACTCCTTAATAGGAGTTACATGAAACGATGCACCTGAATCTGCAATCCATGTTTGTGACAAAGCATCATTCACAGTAAGCAAGGCATCAATCAAATCCCTCTTTGTGATCTGCATATCTTGTGCATGAATATTAATAGAAGGATCAATAACTTCAGCATGCTCTGCTTCCATAGTAGCACAAAGTATATCTTCTGCATCTGATAGCTCCTCAATGATGACACTAGAGGCCACATTGGCCTTCTCTTTGTCTTTGTCCTTTGAGGTATCATGTGCTTCATTCTTGGTGTCCTTTTTCTTCCTGTCACCTGTTCTTCTTTCTTTCTAGTTCAGCTTTATAGAATCTGCAATCAGGCTTCTTGTGACCTTTCCTACCACATTGATAACAAGTCACTTCAGCCTTGCCTTTGCTTTTGCTCCTGTTCCTCTGTACATTTCCACTTTTCTTTTCTGTTCTTCCTCTAGCCACATTGGCTGAACCACTGCCCTCTCCACTAGCTTTCCTCCTGATTTCCTCATTCAAAATAGAACCCCTTACACCATCAAAGGTAAGATTGGGGCTATTCGAAAGTGAAACAACCAATGTTTCCCACGAATAAGGTAAGGTCATCAACAAGAAGATGGCCTTAAGCTTATCATCAAATGGAGGTAATCCAGAGTCCTGCAATTGTGAAAGAGTACCTGTAAACAAAGATAAGTGCTCAGCCGCACTTTTTGACTCATCAAGCTGCATACACACTAGCTTACGCATAAGATGCACTTGATTTACAGGCGTGGTATTTTCATAAGTGGCTTTCAGCTTCTCCCATACCTCAAAAGCAGTTGTAAGGCCTTTCAAATCCACTAAGATTTCATCTGATACAGCCATCTTGATGTAAGTGATGGCCTTCTTGTTTAGGTTCATCCATGCTGCATCTGTCATATCTTCAGGCTTGACTTCCTCAAGAGCCTGGATGCCCAACATTCTCTCTTTCCACAAATCGAAACCATTACCTTCAAATCTCTTGATCTCAAACAAGCTTTTGACATCAGAGGAGGTAGAGGCCATGTTTGCACACTAAGAGCTTCAAAATTTCACCAAAAAGGTAAAATTCACCTGCTGTCCTGTGCGCAATTACCTTAGGAGACTATAGCTGAGAAATTAAGCCCAAAAACTGTTCAAAACTTGCAAAAAACAATTTCTGAAATTTTCTGCAGAAAATTTCAGAAAATTCCAGCAAGCTGTAATTGCATCAAAAACAACAAATTTGTTGTTTTTCAACCACAAAAGGCATACATAGATGTAAAACCAAGGCAATGGGTGCTTGTTTTCACAAAAGCCCCAATTTTTGCAGCAATATGACCTGTAAAATCAGAGAAATGACCTACTGTAATAAGTTTCCAGCAAGTATGCACTTCCTCAATCTTTGTGCATGTCCTCCCACTTGAAAAATGAGAGAATTTCTGCCACAAAAGACCTGTAGATGAAAAAATCAGCAATGTGGATGCTGAAAAAGACCTGTGGGGATACAAAAAGAAGAATAGAAGAGATTCTTCGCGATGAAACTCTCTAAAAAGCACAAAATTTGCTTCAGCTTTGCTCCGGGCTGAAGTAATCCTCCAAAAACAGCCCTTTTATCGCGAAAAAGGAAGGTTTTTCGCGAAGAAATTCTCCCAAATGCAAGAAAACACCTTCAGCTTAACATAGGCTGAAGTGGAAAAGCACTTCGAGCAACTTTGTCGCGATGGAACAGCTCAAGGCTCTGATACCAGTTGAAAGAGGCCGCGGAGAGCTACGTCGTGGTGTGCTCGGTTGCTCCAAACACCAAGGGAGTGGGCTGCTGCGTGAGGAGAGAGAAAGTAGAGAGAGAAACCTGCGCAGAAATTTGGAGAAGAAGATGGAGAAGCTGAAGTTGAAGAAGTCCCAATCAAGTTATGAGAGATTTGGGACCAAGTCTTATTGATAAGTGACTTTTAGGTCATTTGGGCATGTTCACACATGGCCAATGACCAAAAGTCATAAAAATAATGTAAATGCCTATAACTCCCCAATTTGGGGTCCAAAAAATACAACAAAAATATGTCTGGAAAGCTCTCGAAGAGAGCTTTCACATGGAAGGGTCAAAATATACAAAAGGAGAGTCCTTGGGGCCTTTATCCCCAACAATACACACACTCTTTATACCTCTTAAGCACTTTATACACAATTTCTTCTATCTAGAATCCTAACTTCAACCTATATTCGGTTTTGTACTAGCATATATTGAGTTTTGTATCATTACACACATTGTAATTTGACTATCATACTAGATAGTATAAGTAAGCATTCAACTTACTTTTACATTTTGAAAAATTGTGTATTCTCTCTCTATTTCTCATTCATCTATTTTTGAGTCTTAAGGTGTGTATACTAAGGTTCATGAGTTGGAAGACCTTGTAAACCTGTGAATATTATTATTAGGGTCCACCTCACTTCCTATACATACACTCCTTCACCACCTCGATGAGTATCTCAGTGTTGAAGCAACTCCCTCGAACTCCTCTGTTATAAATTATGGAATGTGTTGAACAAGACATTGTTGGAGTGTTAATTTATTAATGTATTAATGTGTTTTTGTGTTTTTGATATATGAGTTGAAGGTTCATGAGGGAGTGAAAGGCGTGAAAGGACGGACATCATAATCTGACTTTAGGGCAGACATCAATAATCCGACTTATAATTTAGTTTGTAAATAAACCCGCGTAGAAAGTTCTATTGTTAGACACAATTAGAAAAGTGGTGGTTAGAATAAAGGTCATTGTAGACCGCAATTTCTGATATTGAAAGCAAAGGCTTTCTATAAAAGTTACCAACTTTTACTTTCACGCATGCTTTTTGAAGCCGTTCTCATGTAACCACTATTTCGACATAATAAAAAATTCCTATAAATACATGCACTGTGTGGGCTATCGAAACAGAGTGCATGGGAGCGATTGCACCCAATACTGCGTTCTGTCTTGTCTACTGGCAGGTCTATTTTTCTGTGTATTTTCTGCATCCGTAACCTCTGTGTGCGTGTGTGCAAGATACTGATAACAGTGGTATCAGAGCCTTGCACGCGTCACTACGGAGGGGTTTGTTTTTGTTTATTTTGGCGATTGATCTTTGTTTCGTTGTCTCTGTTCATGATCCGATTCCGATTCTGATTCCAATTCCGGTTTCCGTTTCCGTTTCCATTTCCGTTTCCGTTTCCGATTTCGATTCCGATTTCGGTTTCCGTGGCGGATATCAATAATTTGACTTTAGGGCGGACATCAATAATCCAACTTATAATTTAGTTTGTAAATAAACCCGCGTAGAAGGTTCTATTGTTAAAAACAGTTAGAGAAGTAGTGGTTAGAAATAAGGGTCATTGTAGACCGCAATTTTTGATATTGAAAGCAAAGGTTTTCTACAAAAGTTACCAACTTTTATTTTCACGCATGCTTTTTGAAGCCGCTCTCATGTAACCACTATTTCAACATAATAAAAAATTCCTATAAGTACATGCACTCGGTGGACTCTCAAAACAGAGTGCATGGGAAGATTGCACCCAATACTGCGTTCTGTCTCGTTTTCATATTCTACCTGGGTGAAATGTGACAGTATCTGCTTGACTTTCTTTTGGCTAACTCCACTTCTCAATCAAGTGATAGGATTTGATGGAACACCTTTTTGAATACAAGCATGTATCCAAAAATCAAGACAATCACTGAAAGTAGATTCTTCATTGACTTGTACATCAACAAATCTGAATTTTCTAAAGTTTTCTGAAAATACTGAATATGAGGTAACCTTTTCCAAACATGAAACCTCAACCTAAGTCTTCAACATCTTCAACATCTGCTACAAAAAACTCTTTTACCTCAAGAGTTAGATAAAGAAGAAATATACTTCTCTGCAACTTATCATATACCAAGTAGCTCTGTATTGACACTCTAAGAATTTTTTTAAGAGAACATATAAGCTGTCTGTTTAAAATCTTCAACTTATATATAACTCATACATATGAGTTAAAACATACAAGTTGTCTTCAAAATCTGCTTCTTTTCTTTCTCTCAATGCAATTCTTTGTCAAATCTACTAAATCATGACCAAGTGTAATGCAAAACAAGAAAGTGCTTCTTCTTTAGACTTTCTTCACAAGATGTTCTTGTAGACTTGTCTTTGGATGTAGAGGATAAAATAGGAAAAGTATATGGAAAATATATGAGAAAAGGAAGCCTTACTTTTTTTTTTGGAAATGATGGATTTTCTTTTTTTGCATCTTTCTTCCACCTAATGATGATGTTGACATCTTCAAACTTCTCTTCCATACCTTTTGTTCTCTTCATCTTGCAGTAGCAAACACTCTTGACTTCTTCAAATGAACTTTTCTCTTCCTCTAATGCTAAGAGTAAGAGATAAAACAAACATGGTATACAAATGGAACTGAATAGAGAATCATGTTTTATCATCTCCTCATATTCTTAAATCATAATTCTACTTCAAATGTCTGAAACGACTAAATTCACCAATCTTTTGTCTGAATTATGAATTACTTTTCTAGAGTTACCTTCTCTAGATACATTTGTACCTTATATCCAACCAACTTACAACAGAAAATTGGCTGAAAACAAAAAAACTCATCCCATCTTCACATTTGTCTTCTTAGATAAGCTTTCTTGCCATGAAAGAGATCTCTAAAACTCTCTAGAAAAAAACTCTAGATACGTGTTTTGATGTAGCTTTTAACTTTCAAATAATGAAAGTGTATAAAAGCATTCCTTGAATCCTTCAAATCTCTTCATAATTGCTCTTCTAAGACATGACCTGCAAATGATAATCTGATAGTAGAAATTGATACCTATGATTTGATGTTGATCTGATTCCTTCATCTTCTCTAAACCATTGTTCTTCCTTGAATTTGAAGTAGTCTTCTCTTCATCAAGTTTGGGTCTTCAAACAATACTTTTGTAAAGTATTTGCATACTCTTCCAAAAATATTCGACTGCTAACAGATCATCAACTTCATACTCCACACTGATGAATACACATGTAACTGAATTGTCTAATTCTCAAATCTCTACTCATCTAGATTAAGTATGTCAAATGTCAAAGTTAGAAGATGCTCTTAAATCATACGTTGTAAACCTGGAGGTCTGGAAAACCTAAGAATCTGAATGAGCCTTAATGCATTGATGCCAAAGACCTAAAGTTCTCAAATCAAAACCTTAGTGCTCTGATACCAAATGTTGGAAATGAGGTAGGCCCTTGGCTCATATCACAGGTCCATGGTTCCATAGGTCCAGCATATACAACATAGAATCTAGCAATCTTCAATATTGACAAAACATGATCATACCACAACTTAATCATACAGATGATGAAACAAAGATAGAGAGAGACTAGACAACATATGTAAAGTGTTACGTAAGCCATCGCTTACTCATAGTATCATATATACCAGTGTTCAATGTACAATGTGGGAGCAAAACTCTCAACCACTCTATGTGATGAGAAATAGATGGAAGAGTGATTGTACAAATGTAATAAACATATTCAGATATATGGGCAGAAATTTGAATATACATGAGATGTGTGACCTAATAGGTTATAGAAGAGTGAATATGAGTGACTGAAAGAGGAAGGATTAGTGTGAAACTGATAATCAACAAACCCTCATCTAACCTTAGGCTATGGAAGACCCTAAGTCAGATACGTGTGTGAAAAGATCACATACTTAAAAAGTAGCAAATAATGCTAACAAGTTTGCTTCCAGAAATCCTCAAACTCATGTGAACACACCTTCTCAAACACCTCATCCAAATATGCATAAAGCATATACTTACTGATTCTCTTGTACCTATGCCAAATATGACTCCTCCTGATATGGATGCTACTGCCTCCATAAACTTCAAGTAGTACATGTGTGCATAAAGAGAATATGTACCTGAATACTTAACATAAGATGTAAATCTTATGTTAACCACCATCCAATGTCTTTGAAGTAGCCCGAAATCTTCATGTAGAAGACAATCTTCAAATACACCATGTAGATGGCCGATCCTCACCATCAAGCTTCTAATGACCAAGTCCTCTTTCCATGAACAAGAGATAACCTCCTTTCCATGAGCAAGAGTGTGAGCACACTCTTCATCTTCTCCAAGAAGAATCTCCAAGAAGAACTCCATAGCTGCTCCTCAACATGCTTCAAGTTAGCACCATGGCTTCCCCATGTGCTAAAAGAAACACCACCTCTATTGAGGTCCAAGCTCAAGGCTTGTGTTGAAAGTTAGGTGAAGGATACCTTGAAGTGACCCCAAGCACTTCTTATATAGTAGTTTATTGTCCCTCCAAAAGTTCTCCAAAAGCTATAATAAAGCATAAATCTCCACGATCGCTACACGATTTCCAATAAAGCAAACACTTACGCGAATTTTGAAACTCAATCCATTGCTATCGCGATCCCGTCGCCTCTGTTATCGTGCTGTTATGAAAAGCATATAAAAAATCTTTTGCGTTTCACTTCTTCACACGATCGCGCTTTACGGGGTTTGAACCCTCGTCAGGAGATTGAAAGGCTTTTTGCCTAGCCACGCTTCCCGTCGATATTTGCTATAGAAGGCAGTGATAAGACACACTATACATGCTGTATACTGGAATATTTTGGAGCATTTTGGACATGGACTCCAACACATTTGACCACCATCTTCCGATTGACTAGAGCAGTTGGATAGTGAAGAAAGACAAGATGATCTGCCCAAATATCTTGCTTAGTAGTCTTGCAAGGGCTATATAAATTATGCCAACCAAGGAGGATAGGGGCGCATACACATATAGACACATCGATAGAGAGACATAGGCTCATTGTAAGGAACTCTGCTCATCCTAGAGCACAACCACCTTAGTCCCCACTCAAGTTGAGGAATCCCCTTATAGTTAGTGCTAGTCTTGAGGGCATGGCCATTCCTTCAAAAAGCTTGGAAAGATTGGAAGGCTTCTCACTTGGGTTGAGATTCCATTGTATGTTTGCATACTTGAGTCACAGAAAGGAAAGGGCATTGTTCTTCCCAATGGTATGTTTCATATTTGTATGTCTTTTCAGTGCATGTCTCATGTGTTCTATTCCTTGTCTACCTAAGTATGTGTTCATGTGTCAACAACCTTGTCTAGGAAAATAAGGTTGTTGGTTCATTGTTCATGGTTAAAATTCATTCCTTGTGGTTAATTTCAATTAAATGATTGGGAAGGGTAGAGAGTGGTTGTAGGAAAACTCGTAACTATGCCCTCGTTTGGTTGGTCCATTTTCAGCCTTGTACACTATTGTTGGAGTTAGACGTCTGCGGAAGCACGCGAACAGCACAAGGAAGAAGAGGAAGCTTGGAGCACAACACACAAGACTGAATGTATTACTAGAGAATGTACAAAGATAAGTAGCCCATTAGGGCAATAGGCGTATATACAAGCCGGGGGAAAAAAACCTCCTAAAGAGGGAAAAAAGTGCCCCGGCGGTCCTAGTGTGTTCACACACATCACTACCTAAATATATCAACAAATCCCCTCTGGGAGTGATGCGGTGAACAAGGAGCTGGCACTCATGTATAAGGAAGTGCCAAGCTATGTGGAAATCACTCCACAAAAGGAAGTAAGCCCAAAGCTTTGCGGAAAGCTTCAAACTTCTCCCTAGGCAGAGCCTTCGTGAAAAGGTCTGCAATGTTCTCCTGGGTGGGCACATATGCCAAGCTGATCTCACCAGCAGAGAACCTCTCCCTGATATAGTGATAATGCACCTCAATGTGCTTAGTGCGAGCATGGAACACAGGGTTCCTCGCAACTGCCAATGCGCTCTGACCATCAGTGAAGATGGTGGTGGCAGAAGATTGGCCAACACCCAAATCAGCCATAAGGCGTCTGAGCCACACACACTCAAGAGTCGCTGTGAAAGCTTCCCTATACTCAGCCTCACAACTGGAAGTGGCCACAGTAGGCTGCTTCTTGCTCAACCAAGATATACATGAGCTACCAAGCATGAAGCAAAAACCACTGGTGGACACACGAGTGTCATAGCAACCAGCCCAATCTGAGTCAGAAAAAGCATGCAAATCTGGCGGTAGTGATCCCCCCTTGGGATAAAACAACCCAAGTAGCCGAGTACCACTCAAGTAGCGAAAGATGCGCTTAACCGCCTTCCAATGCGTGACTCCTTTGCAATGCATAAACATGCTCATCTGTGAGACAACAAACTGAATATCTTGCCGAGTAATGCATAAGTAAATCAAGCATCCAACAGCCTGTTGATAGAGAACAGCATCAAATGCATCTCCAGCATCATGAAGACTCAATCGTAAACCTGTCTCCATAGGAGTGGCAATAGGCTTACAGTCTTCAAGGCCAAAACGCTGCAATAACGTGTCAATATATTTCGTTTGACACAAAGCCATTCCACCATCAACTTGCATAAACTGAATGCCCAAATAGTGATGCAAATGCCCCAAATCAGACATCTCAAATGAGGCATGCTTGAAATCAGCAATATGCTTCTCAATAGGACCGGTGAGCAGTATGTCATCAACATAGACAACAATGATCAGAAGCACATCATTAGCACGCTTAACATATAAGGTGCTTTCAATTGGACTGTTCACAAAACCATGTGCAACCAGATAGGCATGTATCTTCTCATACCAAGCACGTGGTGCTTGCTTTAAACCATATAATGCCTTCTTTAACCTACACACGTGGTTTTCATGCCCTTTCTGCACAAAGCCACGGGGCTGAAAAACATACACTTCTTTATGCAAGTCACCATTCAGAAATGCTGTTTTAATGTCCAACTGATGTACATTCCAACCATGATGGGCTGCAAATGCACAAATGCTCCGAACAGTAGTCATACGGCATGTAGGTGCAAAGGTCTCATCAAAATCAATGCCTCTTTCCTGCGCATAACCCTTTGCAACAAGCCTAGCCTTATACCTGTCAACTGTACCATCAGGTTTACGCTTTAGCTTGTATACCCACTTAGTGCCAATGGCCTTCTTGCCAGGAGGCAAGTCACATAAAGACCATGTACCATTCTTCATTATAGCATCATATTCAGATTGCATGGCAGCCATCCAATTTTCTGAATTCTGTGCTTCATCAAAAGAAACAGGCTCATTCTCATCACAGAGACTAGACGCAGCCATAGCATAGCAATCTGATGCAAAGGAGGCACTATGAGAGCTTGAACGAGTACGATATGACAAAGGTGCATCTAATTTGCTGTCACGCAAAGTCTGCACCAGCCATTTTGGCATAGTTTTTGCCTGCTCAATATCAGCTCTCTCATCAGCAAGTGCATCATGTAAATCTGCATCAGAAATGGAATGATCTGCATCATCATATGAAACCTGCAAAGGCTGAGAAGTTCCCTCATTAGGACCAGCACTAGATTGTCCACCTGTAAAAAGAGGCATCAACGTATCATACATGTCTTTGGAGCTAACAGATGTCTCCTTAGTACATGAAAGCAATGGCTGAATAGCATATTCCACAAATACAACGTCACGGCTAACCAGAATGCGTTTAGTCTGTGGATGATACAGGCGATAGCCTTTACTTTTAGAACTGTATCCAACAAAAATACATTTAACTTCTTTATCATCCTTTTTTCTGCGATGTTGTTTAGGCACTAATGCATATGCCAAACAACAAAAAACACGCAGATGAGCAACAGATGGCTTGCGGTCATGCCAAGCCTCATATGGAGTGATAGACTACAGTGCTTTAGTGGGACACCTGTTCAGTACATATGATGCACACATGACAGCCTCAAGCCAGAAACTATGAGGTAAAGCCTGACTCTTGACCATACACCTCGCCATCTCCATGAGAGACCTCTTTTTCCGTTCAGCAACTCCATTCTGTTGAGGTGTATACGGCACTGTACACTGGTGTTTTATCCCACGTTCAGCCAGAAATGCATTAAAATCTGAAGACATATATTCCCCTCCTCGATTAGAACGGAGGGTGCCCATTTTACATGCTGACAGATTTTCAGCCAAAACCAAAAACTGTTTGAAGCACATGAACACTTCGGACTTTGCTTTGAGTGGATATACCCATGCATGCCTGGAAAAATCATCAATGAAAGTCACGAAGTAAAGGTAATTTCCAAAAGAGGGTGTCTGCATAGGACCACATGTACAAGCTTCAATTTCTGCGTAGCCCGAACTGAACCATCTTTTGGAAAGGAAGAACGCTGCATTTTGCCCAAAATACAGCCATCACAAACATGTTTTCCAGGAGCCTCAAGTTTGGGCAAAGAGGACATCATTTCAGATTTCTGCAGGCGTAGCAAACTAGCAAAATTCAGATGACCAAAGCGTGCATGCCAAAGCTTTGCATCTGACATAGCCTGAGAATCATGAACTGCACATGCCGAATCATTCACAGATCTTTCATAGTCTATGAGCTTATACAGCCCACGACATAAAATGCCAGAAGCAATAATCACATCGCCATTTGAGAGATCATGGACTGTACACCTGTCATCAACGAATTTCACAACCAAGCCAATCTTGGCTAATGCAGAAACTGATAACAGGTTCTTTTTGATCCCTGGCACAAATAAAGCATCTGACAAAGTGAAAGAACTACCATCAGCAGTAGTCAGAATGATCTTACCAACTTCCATAACAGGATAAGAGGAGTTATTGGCACATGTGACAGCATTCCCTGTAGGGGCAGGCTCGAGTGAAGAGAAGAAACTGCGCTGCGAGGTAATATGTTTGGTCGCCCCACTGTCAAAGTACCAAACATCTGAGTCTACGCAGACATGCACTGATCATGAGAAGATGGGTCAAAACTGCAGACAGTAGTAAACGCCCATTCTTCTTCCTGCACAAGATTTGCAGACTCTGTTTTTGGTGTAGAGGCCTTTGCAACAACCATTTCAACCTCTTTCTTCTTTGCCTCTTTAGCAGCCAGTTTTGGACAGTTCTTTATGATATGATCATTTCCTTTACAGTACTTGTAAAACAATTTCTGCTTTTCTGATTTCTTCTCATCTTTATCCTGGTTCTTCGATTGTGCAGCATTTGCAGATTTCTGCTTACTAGTAGAAGAGTTCCATTTTCCTTTGCCCTTCTGACTAGCAAGGAAAGCTTGATCTGCAACACGCATAATGGACCTGTTCTGCCTGGACTGATCTTCCTGCAACAGAACAGAGACTAACTCCTCAAATGACAAGGCATTTGGATTGCCTTTCATCATCAACCGAAGAGTAGAAGCAAAACTCTGATATGAATCAGGAAGACCATTCATAACGGTATGCACAAGGGAGCTATCTGGTATAACCTCATCAGCAGAAATCAATTGTTCCTTCAAATCTTTGATGTTCGTTAGGAAACTGTCCATAGAATCGCCTTCATTTATGTGCTCACTCTCCAATTGTTTTCGGAGATAAGCAACACGAGCCTCATTCCTAGCTTGGTAGAATGTGGTAAGTGTATCCCAAGCATCCCTAGCTGTTCTGCAAGAGCGTATGTGAGGAATAATGACACGTTTGACAGACAAAGCTATCAATGCATGTGCCTGGGCATCTCTGCCATCCCAACGAATCTGCTCTGCAGTAGTTCAGAAACAGAAGCACGAACAGGAATCTGCACAATATCATCTTCGACACCATCTTCATCAGCTCTAGCACCTCCAGCACCTGTATTTGTAGTACCTGTAGTCGCAAGTGTAACACTACGTCTTTCAACACCCTGCACAATGTTCCAAAGTCCTTTTGCAACCAATACATGTCGCATCATATAAGCCCATAATGGGTAGTTGGTACCATCCAACTTATCCTCAACAACTATCATACGGAATACATCACTGCTTTCAGCCATGGCCGGTGACTAAAATACTTTGATGCAGAAAATTGACTGTATCTCAAAAAGTTGAACGGAACTGCAGAGATGAGTTCTGCTACTGTAGTAGACTTCGAGACGCTTAAACTGGCGAACAGAAACTGGTATATACCTTTGGCCCAAAAGGACGAAATAGCCTGCACAAGCGTTGCGATAGTGCGTTCCGAGGCCGAAACGAGCTCATATCGCGATTTCGGCACCACAAAGCGAAGCAGTTTTGATCTCGGAAACACCCTGAGTATGCTCACGAAATTTCGTGCGAATCTGAGACTGCAAACGGAGGAGTGTCGACGGTGCCCTAGATGAAGCGACGACCTGCTCTGATACCGATTGTTGGAGTTAGACGTCTGCGGAAGCACGCGAACAGCACAAGGAAGAAGAAGAAGCTTGGAGCACAACACACAAGACTGAATGTATTACTAGAGAATGTACAAAGATAAGTAGCCCATTAGGGCAATAGGCGTATATACAAGCCGGGGGAAAAAAACCTCCTAAAGAGGGAAAAAAGTGCCCCGGCGGTCCTAGTGTGTTCACACACATCACTACCTAAATATATCAACAACTACTGAAGCTTTTCTTTGAAGTATACATAATACTACCATGTAGTATGTACGATGCATGTTTAAGGAATATATGTACTATGTTATAAGTATGTATCTATGTACCATGTATTATGTTTGTATATATTGTGTATTATCATATATGTGTATGTGTATGTGTGTATATGTAAGTATGTTTGTATGCATGCATGTATATAATATGTATGTATGTATGTATGTACATACCACATTGTTTGTGTATGCATGGCATAATCAAATCTTGAAATATCCAAACATGTGTATGTCATACCAAATTAAACCTTTGAACATTTTGATATGTGAGAGCAGCTTTGATCTTAAGCCTAGATAGTAATGTCCAATGAGCACAATATAAATGTTGGTTCATGCTGAAGAAAATCAGATGCAAACTATTGAACTTAATTGCTTGAAAAATGAATGAGTACCGTATGTGATTGGTATGTTCGAGGCGTATTGTACGACTTGTACCTAAAGAAAACATTTGAGTCTTGACTTTTCCAACCTTGGCATGTAGAACTTTTAGCAAGATGAAGTGAATTTATAGGGCTGATTGTATGGGTTGTATGCATATATATGTAAAAAGCAATTATGCAAGAGAGATTAATGTAGTAGAAGAGAAGAATACATTATATATCAGGATTTGAAAAATCTCGTAGTAACAACAAATACAATAGTGATGTTGTCCACCTGTGCTCTCCCACATTAGATCTTAAATGGAAATCTAGACAACTCTAGATAGGAGAAAATGGTATTCTTACCAACGGGATAATAGAGGGTTGGCTTCTCCTCATAAAAAGGTATTCTTGGCTTCTCTTCATAACAAGGGCCTTACAAATGTGCAATACAACATACAATCATGACGGATATACATTGATCATATACTAACAATCTTTAAGAGCATGAGACAAGTCAGCTGCACGGGTTTGAGTGTGCACAAAGTTATGCTATAGTATGCAGGAAAGAAAGTCAAATATTATGAGGTTGGATGCGAGTAATAGAATGTGCTTGCAATAAAATTCGACACCTTGAACTGTTTTTATATAACGTTCTAAAAAACAAATGACAGGAGAGACTACAACGTTGTATAAATTATAACATTCTAAAAAACTAAATGATAGGAGAGACTAGAACATTGATTAGTAATTTATACAAGTCTAAGAAAAGGGGACAGGTAGAAGAAATTGTAGGAGTATATGACATGAAACAAGAAGTCTCAGCAGGAAGAAACCCTAAATCTATAACTATTCAGATCTGATACACAGACAGGCAGGTACCACACTCGTCTATAACCCTAGGGAAAACAAGCTAATAAAAATGTTCAGTCTCAACCCTATATATACATATGCAGAGATAAACAGACGAAAATATGTTGAAAGCATCCGTTTAAGGTCAAAGTTGAAAGTGCAAACTTGCAAGGGCAAAGTGACAAGCAATTGACGACGAACTCTTGCTGAGACAAGCATGAATATAATTGATCCGACAAGCTGCACTAACAAGCAGTTTAGGTCACCTAAGGGGGTTCGGAAGTAGCGCAGCAGGCAATCATCCTGTGAATGCATGCTCTCATACAGCCGTACATACACGTGTATATACATACATATGCATGTACATACATAACATACATATGCATACATACATACATACACATGTTCATACATGCATGCACATTGCATGCACAAAAACATACATACATTACTAACATATATACATTCTTTTTCTCCTTTCTTTGAGATCGAGTACTGCGATTTGGGTACATAACTGAGAAATCCACCATAACAGAATGTTTGCATGCTTTGTTTCTCATTTGGTCATCTTGTTGATTGGGGTGGACTTGCCCACCTACATACATACATTACTTACATATATACATTTTTTTTCTCCTTTCTTTGAGATCGAGTACTGCAATTTGGGTACATAACTGAGAAATCCACCATAACAGAATGTTTGCATGCTTTGTTTCTCATTTGGTCATCTTGTTGATTGGGGTGGACGTGCCCACCTACATACATACATTACTTACATATATACATTTTTTTTCTCCTTTCTTTGAGATCGAGTACTGCGATTTGGGTACATAACTGAGAAATCCACCATAACAGAATGTTTGCATGCTTTGTTTCTCATTTGGTCATCTTGTTGATTGGGGTGGACGTGCCCACCTACATACATACATTACTTACATATATACATTTTTTTTCTCCTTTCTTTGAGATCGAGTACTGCGATTTGGGTACATAACTGAGAAATCCACCATAACAGAATGTTTGCATGCTTTGTTTCTCATTTGGTCATCTTGTTGATTGGGGTGGACATTTTTTTAAAATTAAATAGTTTGACAACCTGAAACAACCCAAATACTATAAGATTTCATGCATTTACAGAGAGCTTTATTTACACTAGGTATTCGAATTCGACTTACTATTTTACCCAATTCTTCATCTTCTTCAAAGATTTCCTTGATCTCTATAGTGCAACATTCCGGAATCCTCATCATCTAAGTTCGTAAAGCAATCCTCATCAGAAGGTAGAGTAGAGTCATCACTACCTTTCCATCCATGTCCTAGCTGGCAGTCTTGGCATGATCACATCCTTCTTCCAGATAGATTTGGACTTGATCTTTAGACGTTGTTGAGGTCCAAAGCATATTCCTCCCCTAATCTTGGAGTGCTTTTGTCTGCCACAATCAAGGGCTACCTAGGAGTAGGAGGAAAGAATCTTTCTAGTGTAGAGCATCACAACAAAATCATGTATAAACTGACACCCTTGGACACTCTATTATTACTTTTTCTACAATGCCGAGGGGTTGGACCTTGTGTCGGTCTGCAAAAATGACTGTGAATGGTGTCACCTCCGAGACGACAAGTCCCAACCTTTTCATGATGAATTTGGTCATTGGATTTATGCCTGATTCAGTGTCCAGGATGACATCGTTCAGTAGTTCATTTTATTTGTGATGAGGACTGAGAGCCTCAAACTGACAGGCTTCTCAGTAGTGCAGGGGGAAAGTCTATTATATATCCTTCTACACATGACACTTGTTGGTAAATATATGGAGTGAATGATCTTTAATAGGTCACTTATCCTAGTACCCATGTGAATGAATTGATATAGACTGACATTATGACGAGTGTTCCTGAGCAGTTCTTCAATGCATACTGATGTGGTCACGGATGCTGTTGCAAGAGGTAGCAATTGCAACTCTTCACCATGCTTGGCCTCTTTTAGATTGTCGTGGGCACTTCCCTGTTGCATCCTCCTCTTTAATGATAGCCATGCGTCTTACCTTGGGCATCATGGGCTTTGAATTTATTTTTACTGGAATTCATGAGACATGGAGATAGGCTACTCAGGAGATCAGAGAGGCAAACTCAGTAACAAGTTACTGATTATTTCTAGCCAGTCACTACCAATAGATAGCAGACCTTAGTAGAGGTATTTTGATTGTCCATGTGACAAACTTAAGGAGATCCAGTCTCCCATGACTATCATATAGGGTATCCCAGCATAGAATGTGATTACAGAGGAGGATTTTGACCATCTTGGCACTCCATGCAGGACCCTTGCAAGGACTTTTACCATGGAGGACATGGGGAGCTTCGGCTCCAATGGAACATCTATGTTTGATTGCCTCTGAGATGGAGGACTATACCTCATGAGACTATGTCACTCATTCTATTGTACGACATCAGCCTTGCCCCAGGATTTTGTATCTTTGTATCGTCTAGAGGGTCACTAGTCCACTCATATGTGTACTGCACATCCATTACTCTATCCAATTCACTCATTTCTTAGTGTTTTGATTTCTTTTTTTTTGGTATTTCTAACTCAGACATTGTATCAGATTAACTGCTTTGTAGCCTTTAGTCTCATAAGCGATTTTGGCCTTTAGCAGGGGTAAATATATCATTTCATCTCTCTCTCTCTCTCTCTGTGTCTGACTGACCAACTGACTCATTCTCTCTCTCTCTCTCTCTCTCTCACACACACACACACACACACACACACACACACACACACACACACACACACACACACACACACACACACACACACACACACACACACACGCCCACACCCACCCACCCACACCCACACACACACCACCCCCCTTTTCCCACCCACCCATATCCCATGGGGTTTCTGTGCTGCTTTAGTTCTTACGTTCATAATATGTATGTTTTATATGATCTCTTTATTTTTTACATTGTGTCTGCTGCTCTATTTGTGTAGGTTCAAAATTGATGAAGTTTATCATGGAGCTTGCTGAGGACGATGGGGAAATACTTGATGTCTATTTGCATGTGCAAGTCAACAATGAAGAAGCCCTTCAGTTCTATCAGAAGTTTGGTTTTGAGGTTCGGGATTTGATACGGAATTATTATAGGCGCATAGATCCTCCAGATTGTTTTCTTTTATCAAAAGAGTTAGGATCTAAGAAGGATGATGGGTCTGATGCTGAAGTACCCATTTCAGCTTGGACCAGCCAGCTTCCATTAAAGCCTGATTCCTGATGTTATTCCTCTCTCTCTCTCTCTGTTGCCCCCCCCCCCCCCCGCCCCTGAGCCTCCATATCTTCATCTGTCTGTTCTTGTCTGCCCTCCTTCCTCGGACCAAATGCATAGTGATCTCATTCGACCTGGTGGCCTGAGTAATTCATACATTTGCACCTTTCACTCTTGCACCTTTGTTTTACTTGCCTTTTTATTGATCTTCAGAATGAATGGGTTTTCACGCATAGTTATATGATTTGTCTTATGTGTCAATTTTGACCATTTGTAAACTTGAGTATACCTTTCTTTTTTGTGTCCTTTCTTTACCTGCTTTTTGAATTTGGATGCTTAGTGCTCAAAGTATGAGCGTTTTGCATTCCACTATTTCATTTCTATAAGCTCAAAACTGAGGAGGATTATTATGGAAGTCCTTGAGTAGGCTAGGGATTGATTATTTGTTGCATTGCATTAGCGCAACAATGAAGTAGATATTCAGTTGTATATGATGTTCATTTTCGAGATGCAAGATTCGATACATAATAATTATAGTTGCAAGTGAGAATGCTGGTATTATTATGTCATGGATGAAGGATGATGGATATAATGTTGAAATAGTTATTTCAGCTTGGAGCAGTAGTTTATCATTGAAGTACTGGACCTTGAGGTCAATGGTGGATGTGGGCTATGCAGATGATTTTTTTGAGATTTAATTATATCGGCTATTTCAAGGAGCCCTTGAGATTTCATTAACTTTGCCCATTGAATAATGTGCACTACATGATTACATGTCTTCATCATGTGTGCGCGCGTGTGTGTGTGTGTGTGTGTGTGAGAGAGAGAGAGAGAGAGAGAGAGAGAGAGAGAGAGAGAGAGAGAGAGAGAGAGAGAGAGAGAGAGAGAGAGAGAGAGAGAGAGAGAGAGAGAGAGAGAGAGAGAGAGAGAGAGAGAGAGAGAGAGAAAAGAAAGAAAGAAAGAAAGTGTTTTTACGTCTATTAGGAGGCCGAACTCGGCCTATGAGACAAATCGATGTACATGGGTGTATCTTCTGTCAATCAGAAAAGATAAAAGTGCTGAAAAGAAACTGGTTAAGCTGATATAGATCTCCGTAGTGTGCATGTGGGGATACCCATGAAAGTGGTGGGGGGTGTATGGAGTGCGATGTCTATGATAGTCTATATGCAAAAGGGTAGTACAACAACCATGAGAATGCATCTAAAACGACTAACTAGCTCCATCATGTGCTAGTGGGTGGGATGTAATATGTGATACATAGGTGGAGGTGGAGTCAAGGCCACTCTGATGGCTGCAACGGGATCGGCCATCATCTGGGATCGTCTCTCCTCCATGGCGCGATGGTCACAAGCCTGGATCTCCGCAATCTGGTGTCGGTGAAGTCTCGGGGCCCGATATCCTATATCACGGGGTCGTCTCCTAGCTCGAGATATCTGAGCCTGCTGAAGAGTCACCCCGCTCGGTATGTGGGCTGAGGGGGGGAGGGCTGCAGCACGTCGTGGAATAAAGAAGTCAGTGAGCTGACTCTGTCTCCCTCCTGTATGGAGTGCTACAGTAGGCTGGAGTAGGGAATCTCTGTGACTCTGTATCTCTAGTAAGAATCGCCCGAGCTGTCGCTGGTCTCTAGAGTCCATGATCTCTCGGAGGGTGGGCTGCCCTGCAAACAGAGTCTCGTATCTGCCTCTGATGCCATCATATGCGCTACATCTGCATACAAAGTGCTCCTCATCCTCCATCTCTACTCTGCATACTCTGCATATCCGCTCCTCTCTGGGAATGTCTGCGGCTCTGCCCGTCTCAATCTCGAGTCGGTGTGATGAGACTCTCAGCTGGCCAATCGCTACCCTCAAGCTATGAGGCATGTGAGTATCCATGTAGCGTGGTCGCTGGATGAAACCGTCAGCTAGTATGTCTATGAACTGGTCTCGATAGTGCGATAGTCTCGATCCCATGTGTGGTGTGTGCCATGTCTGACTAATGTAGAGCTGCCAGAGATCTTGTCTGAGCACAACATTCCTCTCACGACGAGAGAGGTGGATGTGAGGTGAGTCTGGGTCATACTGAAAAGGCGGCAATCTGTCCATATCAAGTCCATGACTATCAAACCAGACTCTAACCTGAGTGTACCAAGCTCTCTCATATCCTAACTCTGATATCTGTATAGATGCCTCAAGAGCTCTGTGTGTGAGTCTATCTGTAGGGAGGTCCCTAATCCTCTGAATAAAGCAGATAGTCTGGAATAGTGCCTCTACTGCCATGGGTGGTGCAGCTAGCTCTGCCCTGATGATGTCATGTGGCACCGACTGTTTCCCACGAAATAATCGCGAGATCATACGTACCTGTGGCCTCTCGATCGCACTCCACTGGGTGACTGTGAGACCTGGGGCCCAAACCGTCGCAGCATACATCATAGCTGGTCTGACCAGTGTGTCAAATAGCCAGCCCTTCGTGCGGGGCTCCTGGAAGTGTGCTTGGTGACATCTCCGCTCTAACATGGCTAAAGCTGCATATCCGCGTGTGAGTCTATCGGTGGCTGCCTGTCTCATGCTGAAGGGGCCAGGCAAGCTCGTGAATGTGACTCCGAGATAGACATAGGAAGTGACCACCTCAATCCGTCCACCACCAGCTCTGAATCCTGCTGCATTCCTCACCATGGGGGAGGTGTGGAAGATCATGACCTTGGTCTTGCCAAGGTTTACTGTCAAGCCCCTCTGTGTACAAAACTCATCCAGGGCCTCAAGGTGGCGCTGTAATCCCTCGGGTGACTCTGAAATCAAGACAATGTCATCGGCATATAATAAAATGTGGACATGTGTACCTGCGAGGTCTGCACCCTCTCCTCCAGCTCGGAGAATGTAGTCCTCAATCTCGTCAATGTAGAGACCAAATAGAGTGGGAGAGAGTGGGCAGCCTTGCTTAACACCGATGGTGCTAGCAATGGCCTCAGACATACCTCCTGGACACCGTACCCTCCCAGTCACCTGCTCATAGAGTGCATAGATGGCCCAAATCATCCCTGATGGTACTCCCAAGCTCTGGAGGCGTTGGAAGAGCCTCTCTCGCGGCACTGTATCAAAAGCTTTGCGGAAGTCCACAAAGCAGCAATATAGCCTCTTCTTCCGCACCCTTGCCCCATCAATGAGGCAGCGCAGAATGAAGATGTGATCAATAGTAGAGAAAGCTCGTCGAAAGCCTGCTTGGCCTCGTGCTCGTAGCCCCTCAGTCTCTGCATATGAACTGAGCTCTGCCTCAAGTATGGCACCGTATAGTTTGGCCATGGTGTGGCCAATCATGATGGTCCTGTAGTTCCCTGGATCCAGGGTGTCGCCAGATTTGTGGATAGGCACAATGGTGTGCCTAGTCCACTCCTCTGGGAAGCCCTCTCCTATAGCCCGGTTGAAGACATGTGCAATCAACGGGGCTATAGTGGAGGCTGCATATATGAGATGCTCGCTCTGCAATCCTGCGTGGTCTGTCGAACGTCCATGTCGAAGTCGTCGTATGGCCCTCTCAACCATCTTCGCTGTGAAGAGAGAAGAACTAGTAGGGCGAGGCTCAAGTGGCTGGGGAATGGGAGGCTGCCTAGGTACCTCATATAACCTCTGAGCATAATCATGCCATGTGTGTGGGTCTCCAATAGGTGTGGTCGGGCGTGGCTCTCGTAGGCTGCGCCATGCTGCAGCACTGTCCATACTCATAAAGAGATGGTATAGCTCAAGCTCCTGTGCCTCCTCAAAGGCTCGCCTCTTTCGACGTGTGAGAGTCTTCATCTGTCCCTTGGCCTCTCTCTCTGTGATCTCTCCCAATGCTCGCTGAGCTCGTAGTCGGCGGTAAAGATCTCTGCAATCCTCATCATACCAACGATGTTGTGGCATAGTCCCGGGAGGAGGTGTGTGACGAGAATGGATGGTGTGTGGGAAGGAGCTGATGGCTGATGTCTGAAGAACTGATGCTATCTGAGAGGTGAGTAGGGATAGTGGAGTGTCAGAATGAAGTAAGAGAAGACCCTGCTCGACTCGAGCCGCATATATGTGAGCTAGCTCGTGTGTGAAGTGGATGGTGGTGTGTGGGATGCGTGCTGCGGGTATGCGTGTAGGGGTGTCTCCCTTCAGGGAGAGTGCGAGGTATGTGTGATCGGCCCCAATGGGTATGGGTGGGATGGTGAATGAGGTAAGTAGGTGGATGGCCTCTCTGGACCCCATGACGTAATCTACTGTACTTCCCCCGCCATCTGTGACTGAGTGTGGTATGCATGTCAATCCTCCTGAGGTAGGCCACTGAGTCATCCCGTTATAGATAACGAGATTATGTCGAGAGCCTAGTCTGAGTAGGTGAGTGCCATAGTGAGTGTGTGTAGCGTCAGCTGAAGCTCGAGCTGTAGACTCATCCTCTATGGTATGTAGTATCTCCGGGTCTTCTGGGTCAAATATCTCACACTGATCATTGCCTGTCCTGGCATTGAAGTCTCCCATAAGGAAGACTTCCCCTAATGCAGAGTACTCTGTAATCTCTTCTGACAAGCAAGTGTATGGTGAGTCCTCCTCTCGATCTATGATAGCGAAACGCGAGCTAGAAGGAGCAAAGTAGCATAATGCTATGAAGATGGTCCGCTCCTGCGAGAGCTGGAGTCGAATCCAGAGATATCTGGCCTGTGAATCACGTGCGACTATCTGTATCCTGCTCTGAAGTCCATCTCTAAAGAGTATGGCTACTCCTCCTGATCCTCGGGTGGTGTGCTGACGTGTACACTCTCTGTATGTGGACTCCCACTGAAAACCGTGGACACGAGGTAGGCCCCGGTCCGGGCTCTCATGTGTCTCTGTGAGCATAATGATGTCTTTGCCTTTGCGCACCTCTTCCAATCTCTCTGGGTGTGTCCATAGATCTCCATTGCAGTTCCAAACTGCAAGGTGTATCTCCTCGAGTGTCTCACAGGCCGCGAATCCCTGGGATGGCCTTGCCATCAATGATGACACGACCATCTCTGTATGAAGCCTTCTTTCCTTCTTTGCGAGCTTGATGTACTCTCGGCATGCATGCACGACGGTGTGCTACCTGCATGGGTGTGAGATCGTCGTCAAGGTAGATGGGGGGGCCATCAAGTGCTCTCAAAATCACCCTCTTGCGTAGGAAAGTAGATCTTATATCTTCGGAAGGGAAGTGTAGAATGAGAGCTCTCTTCTTCGTGGGGTCTCGTCCCGTTCTCCAAGACTTGATGAATGGGGGGGACTCCTCTTTGTAGCCGAGTATCTTGCATAGTGTCTTCCCATCGGACTCGGGGGTAGAGCCTTCTTTTTCTTCAATGCCCGTGATGCGTACATTGAGACGGCGGGCATGTCTCATCTTTTCTTCCTCAATAGTGGTGTGCACGATGAGGGCTTCTTCCTTTTGTGCTTTCTCTTTGGCTTCTTTTTTGATGTTCTTCTTCACTATGTCGATCCACCCTTCTTTGGTAGCTTCTAATTTGTTTTCCATGCTCTCGGTCAAGGATTTGGTGAGTTCTTCTTTGAGAGCTTCTGTCTTGTTCATATTAATCTCTCCTTCTTCGGGTGTAAGAGAGACCATTGAAGCTTTGAGGAGCTCCAACACTACTTCAGTTAGGGTTAGGGTTAGGGTTGGAATTTAGGGTTTTGGCTTAGGGTTAGGGTTAGTTTGGGAAACTAGGTTAGGCATTTTGGCAACCGGGTAGCATACAGAGATGGGGCTGAGGTGTGTGGCGAACCCTAACTGCAGGTGAGGGCGAGCTGTCCGAGGAGATGGAGAAGACCGGTGCGCGGGGGGGTGGGGGGCTGCTTCTGCATCGAGAAGGCAGCTGGAGGCGCTGCTTGCTGCTGTAGGGTGCTGACGGGCTGCCTCGACGGGATGCAACAGGGAGCGCCGACACTACTTCAGTTAGGGTTAGGGTTAGGGTTGGAATTTAGGGTTTTGGCTTAGGGTTAGGGTTAGTTTGGGAAACTAGGTTAGGCATTTTGGCAACCGGGTAGCATACAGAGATGGGGCTGAGGTGTGTGGCGAACCCTAACTGCAGGTGAGGGCGAGCTGTCCGAGGAGATGGAGAAGACCGGTGCGCGGGGGGGTGGGGGGCTGCTTCTGCATCGAGAAGGCAGCTGGAGGCGCTGCTTGCTGCTGTAGGGTGCTGACGGGCTTCCTCGACGGGATGCAACAGGGAGCGCCGACACTACTTCAGTTAGGGTTAGGGTTAGGGTTGGAATTTAGGGTTTTGGCTTAGGGTTAGGGTTAGTTTGGGAAACTAGGTTAGGCATTTTGGCAACCGGGTAGCATACAGAGATGGGGTTGAGGTGTGTGGCGAACCCTAACTGCAGGTGAGGGCGAGCTGTCCGAGGAGATGGAGAAGACCGGTGCGCGGGGGGGTGGGGGGCTGCTTCTGCATCGAGAAGGCAGCTGGAGGCGCTGCTTGCTGCTGTAGGGTGCTGACGGGCTGCCTCGACGGGATGCAACAGGGAGCGCCGACACTACTTCAGTTAGGGTTAGGGTTAGGGTTGGAATTTAGGGTTTTGGCTTAGGGTTAGGGTTAGTTTGGGAAACTAGGTTAGGCATTTTGGCAACCGGGTAGCATACAGAGATGGGGCTGAGGTGTGTGGCGAACCCTAACTGCAGGTGAGGGCGAGCTGTCCGAGGAGATGGAGAAGACCGGTGCGCGGGGGGGTGGGGGGCTGCTTCTGCATCGAGAAGGCAGCTGGAGGCGCTGCTTGCTGCTGTAGGGTGCTGACGGGCTGCCTCGACGGGATGCAACAGGGAGCGCCGACACTACTTCAGTTAGGGTTAGGGTTAGGGTTGGAATTTAGGGTTTTGGCTTAGGGTTAGGGTTAGTTTGGGAAACTAGGTTAGGCATTTTGGCAACCGGGTAGCATACAGAGATGGGGCTGAGGTGTGTGGCGAACCCTAACTGCAGGTGAGGGCGAGCTGTCCGAGGAGATGGAGAAGACCGGTGCGCGGGGGGGTGGGGGGCTGCTTCTGCATCGAGAAGGCAGCTGGAGGCGCTGCATGCTGCTGTAGGGTGCTGACGGGCTGCCTCGACGGGATGCAACAGGGAGCGCCGACACTACTTCAGTTAGGGTTAGGGTTAGGGTTGGAATTTAGGGTTTTGGCTTAGGGTTAGGGTTAGTTTGGGAAACTAGGTTAGGCATTTTGGCAACCGGGTAGCATACAGAGATGGGGCTGAGGTGTGTGGCGAACCCTAACTGCAGGTGAGGGCGAGCTGTCCGAGGAGATGGAGAAGACCGGTGCGCGGGGGGGTGGGGGGCTGCTTCTGCATCGAGAAGGCAGCTGGAGGCGCTGCTTGCTGCTGTAGGGTGCTGACGGGCTGCCTCGACGGGATGCAACAGGGAGCGCCGACACTACTTCAGTTAGGGTTAGGGTTAGGGTTGGAATTTAGGGTTTTGGCTTAGGGTTAGGGTTAGTTTGGGAAACTAGGTTAGGCATTTTGGCAACCGGGTAGCATACAGAGATGGGGCTGAGGTGTGTGGCGAACCCTAATTGCAGGTGAGGGCGAGCTGTCCGAGGAGATGGAGAAGACCGGTGCGCGGGGGGGGTGGGGGGCTGCTTCTGCATCGAGAAGGCAGCTGGAGGCGCTGCTTGCTGCTGTAGGGTGCTGACGGGCTGCCTCGACGGGATGCAACAGGGAGCGCCGACACTACTTCAGTTAGGGTTAGGGTTAGGGTTGGAATTTAGGGTTTTGGCTTAGGGTTAGGGTTAGTTTGGGAAACTAGGTTAGGCATTTTGGCAACCGGGTAGCATACAGAGATGGGGCTGAGGTGTGTGGCGAACCCTAACTGCAGGTGAGGGCGAGCTGTCCGAGGAGATGGAGAAGACCGGTGCGCGGGGGGGTGGGGGGCTGCTTCTGCATCGAGAAGGCAGCTGGAGGCGCTGCATGCTGCTGTAGGGTGCTGACGGGCTGCCTCGACGGGATGCAACAGGGAGCGCCGACACTACTTCAGTTAGGGTTAGGGTTAGGGTTGGAATTTAGGGTTTTGGCTTAGGGTTAGGGTTAGTTTGGGAAACTAGGTTAGGCATTTTGGCAACCGGGTAGCATACAGAGATGGGGCTGAGGTGTGTGGCGAACCCTAACTGCAGGTGAGGGCGAGCTGTCCGAGGAGATGGAGAAGACCGGTGCGCGGGGGGGTGGGGGGCTGCTTCTGCATCGAGAAGGCAGCTGGAGGCGCTGCTTGCTGCTGTAGGGTGCTGACGGGCTGCCTCGACGGGATGCAACAGGGAGCGCCGACACTACTTCAGTTAGGGTTAGGGTTAGGGTTGGAATTTAGGGTTTTGGCTTAGGGTTAGGGTTAGTTTGGGAAACTAGGTTAGGCATTTTGGCAACCGGGTAGCATACAGAGATGGGGCTGAGGTGTGTGGCGAACCCTAACTGCAGGTGAGGGCGAGCTGTCCGAGGAGATGGAGAAGACCGGTGCGCGGGGGGGGTGGGGGGATGCTTCTGCATCGAGAAGGCAGCTGGAGGCGCTGCTTGCTGCTGTAGGGTGCTGACGGGCTGCCTCGACGGGATGCAACAGGGAGCGCCGACACTACTTCAGTTAGGGTTAGGGTTAGGGTTGGAATTTAGGGTTTTGGCTTAGGGTTAGGGTTAGTTTGGGAAACTAGGTTAGGCATTTTGGCAACCGGGTAGCATATAGAGATGGGGCTGAGGTGTGTGGCGAACCCTAACTGCAGGTGAGGGCGAGCTGTCCGAGGAGATGGAGAAGACCGGTGCGCGGGGGGGTGGGGGGCTGCTTCTGCATCGAGAAGGCAGCTGGAGGCGCTGCTTGCTGCTGTAGGGTGCTGACGGGCTGCCTCGACGGGATGCAACAGGGAGCGCCGACACTACTTCAGTTAGGGTTAGGGTTAGGGTTGGAATTTAGGGTTTTGGCTTAGGGTTAGGGTTAGTTTGGGAAACTAGGTTAGGCATTTTGGCAACCAGGCAGCATACAGAGATGGGGCTGAGGTGTGTGGCGAACCCTAACTGCAGGTGAGGGCGAGCTGTCCGAGGAGATGGAGAAGACCGGTGCGCGGGGGGGTGGGGGGCTGCTTCTGCATCGAGAAGGCAGCTGGAGGCGCTGCTTGCTGCTGTAGGGTGCTGACGGGCTGCCTCGACGGGATGCAACAGGGAGCGCCGACACTACTTCAGTTAGGGTTAGGGTTAGGGTTGGAATTTAGGGTTTTGGCTTAGGGTTAGGGTTAGTTTGGGAAACTAGGTTAGGCATTTTGGCAACCGGGTAGCATACAGAGATGGGGCTGAGGTGTGTGGCGAACCCTAACTGCAGGTGAGGGCGAGCTGTCCGAGGAGATGGAGAAGACCGGTGCGCGGGGGGGTGGGGGGCTGCTTCTGCATCGAGAAGGCAGCTGGAGGCGCTGCTTGCTGCTGTAGGGTGCTGACGGGCTGCCTCGACGGGATGCAACAGGGAGCGCCGACACTACTTCAGTTAGGGTTAGGGTTAGGGTTGGAATTTAGGGTTTTGGCTTAGGGTTAGGGTTAGTTTGGGAAACTAGGTTAGGCATTTTGGCAACCGGGTAGCATACAGAGATGGGGCTGAGGTGTGTGGCGAACCCTAACTGCAGGTGAGGGCGAGCTGTTCGAGGAGATGGAGAAGACCGGTGCGCGGGGGGGTGGGGGGCTGCTTCTGCATCGAGAAGGCAGCTGGAGGCGCTGCTTGCTGCTGTAGGGTGCTGACGGGCTGCCTCGACGGGATGCAACAGGGAGCGCCGACACTACTTCAGTTAGGGTTAGGGTTAGGGTTGGAATTTAGGGTTTTGGCTTAGGGTTAGGGTTAGTTTGGGAAACTAGGTTAGGCATTTTGGCAACCGGGTAGCATACAGAGATGGGGCTGAGGTGTGTGGCGAACCCTAACTGCAGGTGAGGGCGAGCTGTCCGAGGAGATGGAGAAGACCGGTGCGCGGGGGGGGTGGGGGGCTGCTTCTGCATCGAGAAGGCAGCTGGAGGCGCTGCTTGCTGCTGTAGGGTGCTGACGGGCTGCCTTGACGGGATGCAACAGGGAGCGCCGACACTACTTCAGTTAGGGTTAGGGTTAGGGTTGGAATTTAGGGTTTTGGCTTAGGGTTAGGGTTAGTTTGGGAAACTAGGTTAGGCATTTTGGCAACCGGGTAGCATACAGAGATGGGGCTGAGGTGTGTGGCGAACCCTAACTGCAGGTGAGGGCGAGCTGTCCGAGGAGATGGAGAAGACCGGTGCGCGGGGGGGTGGGGGGCTGCTTCTGCATCGAGAAGGCAGCTGGAGGCGCTGCTTGCTGCTGTAGGGTGCTGACGGGCTGCCTCGACGGGATGCAACAGGGAGCGCCGACACTACTTCAGTTAGGGTTAGGGTTAGGGTTGGAATTTAGGGTTTTGGCTTAGGGTTAGGGTTAGTTTGGGAAACTAGGTTAGGCATTTTGGCAACCGGGTAGCATACAGAGATGGGGCTGAGGTGTGTGGCGAACCCTAACTGCAGGTGAGGGCGAGCTGTCCGAGGAGATGGAGAAGACCGGTGCGCGGGGGGGTGGGGGGCTGCTTCTGCATCGAGAAGGCAGCTGGAGGTGCCGCTTGCTGCTGTAGGGTGCTGACGGGCTGCCTCGACGGGATGCAACAGGGAGCGCCGACACTACTTCAGTTAGGGTTAGGGTTAGGGTTGGAATTTAGGGTTTTGGCTTAGGGTTAGGGTTAGTTTGGGAAACTAGGTTAGGCATTTTGGCAACCGGGTAGCATACAGAGATGGGGCTGAGGTGTGTGGCGAACCCTAACTGCAGGTGAGGGCGAGCTGTCCGAGGAGATGGAGAAGACCGGTGCGCGGGGGGGTGGGGGGCTGCTTCTGCATCGAGAAGGCAGCTGGAGGCGCTGCTTGCTGCTGTAGGGTGCTGACGGGCTGCCTCGACGGGATGCAACAGGGAGCGCCGACACTACTTCAGTTAGGGTTAGGGTTAGGGTTGGAATTTAGGGTTTTGGCTTAGGGTTAGGGTTAGTTTGGGAAACTAGGTTAGGCATTTTGGCAACCGGGTAGCATACAGAGATGGGGCTGAGGTGTGTGGCGAACCCTAACTGCAGGTGAGGGCGAGCTGTCCGAGGAGATGGAGAAGACCGGTGTGCGGGGGGATGGGGGGCTGCTTCTGCATCGAGAAGGCAGCTGGAGGCGCTGCTTGCTGCTGTAGGGTGCTTACGGGCTGCCTCGACGGGATGCAAAAGGGAGCGCCGACACTACTTCAGTTAGGGTTAGGGTTAGGGTTGGAATTTAGGGTTTTGGCTTAGGGTTAGGGTTAGTTTGGGAAACTAGGTTAGGCATTTTGGCAACCGGGTAGCATACAGAGATGGGGCTGAGGTGTGTGGCGAACCCTAACTGCAGGTGAGGGCGAGCTGTCCGAGGAGATGGAGAAGACCGGTGCGCGGGGGGGTGGGGGGCTGCTTCTGCATCGAGAAGGCAGCTTGAGGCGCTGCTTGCTGCTGTAGGGTGCTGACGGGCTGCCTCGACGGGATGCAACAGGGAGCGCCGACACTACTTCAGTTAGGGTTAGGGTTAGGGTTGGAATTTAGGGTTTTGGCTTAGGGTTAGGGTTAGTTTGGGAAACTAGGTTAGGCATTTTGGCAACCGGGTAGCATACAGAGATGGGGCTGAGGTGTGTGGCGAACCCTAACTGCAGGTGAGGGCGAGCTGTCCGAGGAGATGGAGAAGACCGGTGCGCGGGGGGGGGTGGGGGGCTCCTTCTGCATCGAGAAGGCAGCTGGAGGCGCTGCTTGCTGCTGTAGGGTGCTGACGGGCTGCCTCGACGGGATGCAACAGGGAGCGCCGACACTACTTCAGTTAGGGTTAGGGTTAGGGTTGGAATTTAGGGTTTTGGCTTAGGGTTAGGGTTAGTTTGGGAAACTAGGTTAGGCATTTTGGCAACCGGGTAGCATACAGAGATGGGGCTGAGGTGTGTGGCGAACCCTAACTGCAGGTGAGGGCGAGCTGTCCGAGGAGATGGAGAAGACCGGTGCGCGGGGGGGGTGGGGGGCTGCTTCTGCATCGAGAAGGCAGCTGGAGGCGCTGCTTGCTGCTGTAGGGTGCTGACGGGCTGCCTCGACGGGATGCAACAGGGAGCGCCGACACTACTTCAGTTAGGGTTAGGGTTAGGGTTGGAATTTAGGGTTTTGGCTTAGGGTTAGGGTTAGTTTGGGAAACTAGGTTAGGCATTTTGGCAACCGGGTAGCATACAGAGATGGGGCTGAGGTGTGTGGCGAACCCTAACTGCAGGTGAGGGCGAGCTGTCCGAGGAGATGGAGAAGACCGGTGCGCGGGGGGGTGGGGGGCTGCTTCTGCATCGAGAAGGCAGCTGGAGGCGCTGCTTGTTGCTGTAGGGTGCTGACGGGCTGCCTCGACGGGATGCAACAGGGAGCGCCGACACTACTTCAGTTAGGGTTAGGGTTAGGGTTGGAATTTAGGGTTTTGGCTTAGGGTTAGGGTTAGTTTGGGAAACTAGGTTAGGCATTTTGGCAACCGGGTAGCATACAGAGATGGGGCTGAGGTGTGTGGCGAACCCTAACTGCAGGTGAGGGCGAGCTGTCCGAGGAGATGGAGAAGACCGGTGCGCGGGGGGGTGGGGGGCTGCTTCTGCATCGAGAAGGCAGCTGGAGGCGCTGCTTGCTGCTGTAGGGTGCTGACGGGCTGCCTCGACGGGATGCAACAGGGAGCGCCGACACTACTTCAGTTAGGGTTAGGGTTAGGGTTGGAATTTAGGGTTTTGGCTTAGGGTTAGGGTTAGTTTGGGAAACTAGGTTAGGCATTTTGGCAACCGGGTAGCATACAGAGATGGGGCTGAGGTGTGTGGCGAACCCTAACTGCAGGTGAGGGCGAGCTGTCCGAGGAGATGGAGAAGACCGGTGCGCGGGGGGGTGGGGGGCTGCTTCTGCATCGAGAAGGCAGCTGGAGGCGCTGCTTGCTGCTGTAGGGTGCTGACTGGCTGCCTCGACGGGATGCAACAGGGAGCGCCGACACTACTTCAGTTAGGGTTAGGGTTAGGGTTGGAATTTAGGGTTTTGGCTTAGGGTTAGGGTTAGTTTGGGAAACTAGGTTAGGCATTTTGGCAACCGGGTAGCATACAGAGATGGGGCTGAGGTGTGTGGCGAACCCTAACTACAGGTGAGGGCGAGCTGTCCGAGGAGATGGAGAAGACCGGTGCGCGGGGGGGTGGGGGGCTGCTTCTGCATCGAGAAGGCAGCTGGAGGCGCTGCTTGCTGCTGTAGGGTGCTGACGGGCTGCCTCGACGGGATGCAACAGGGAGCGCCGACACTACTTCAGTTAGGGTTAGGGTTAGGGTTGGAATTTAGGGTTTTGGCTTAGGGTTAGGGTTAGTTTGGGAAACTAGGTTAGGCATTTTGGCAACCGGGTAGCATACAGAGATGGGGCTGAGGTGTGTGGCGAACCCTAACTGCAGGTGAGGGCGAGCTGTCCGAGGAGATGGAGAAGACCGGTGCGCGGGGGGGTGGGGGGCTGCTTCTGCATCGAGAAGGCAGCTGGAGGCGCTGCTTGCTGCTGTAGGGTGCTGACGGGCTGCCTCGACGGGATGCAACAGGGAGCGCCGACACTACTTCAGTTAGGGTTAGGGTTAGGGTTGGAATTTAGGGTTTTGGCTTAGGGTTAGGGTTAGTTTGGGAAACTAGGTTAGGCATTTTGGCAACCGGGTAGCATACAGAGATGGGGCTGAGGTGTGTGGCGAACCCTAACTGCAGGTGAGGGCGAGCTGTCCGAGGAGATGGAGAAGACCGGTGCGCGGGGGGGTGGGGGGCTGCTTCTGCATCGAGAAGGCAGCTGGAGGCGCTGCTTGCTGCTGTAGGGTGCTGACGGGCTGCCTCGACGGGATGCAACAGGGAGCGCCGACACTACTTCAGTTAGGGTTAGGGTTAGGGTTGGAATTTAGGGTTTTGGCTTAGGGTTAGGGTTAGTTTGGGAAACTAGGTTAGGCATTTTGGCAACCGGGTAGCATACAGAGATGGGGCTGAGGTGTGTGGCGAACCCTAACTGCAGGTGAGGGCGAGCTGTCCGAGGAGATGGAGAAGACCGGTGCGCGGGGGGGTGGGGGGCTGCTTCTGCATCGAGAAGGCAGCTGGAGGCGCTGCTTGCTGCTGTAGGGTGCTGACGGGCTGCCTCGACGGGATGCAACAGGGAGCGCCGACACTACTTCAGTTAGGGTTAGGGTTAGGGTTGGAATTTAGGGTTTTGGCTTAGGGTTAGGGTTAGTTTGGGAAACTAGGTTAGGCATTTTGGCAACCGGGTAGCATACAGAGATGGGGCTGAGGTGTGTGGCGAACCCTAACTGCAGGTGAGGGCGAGCTGTCCGAGGAGATGGAGAAGACCGGTGCGCGGGGGGGGTGGGGGGCTGCTTCTGCATCGAGAAGGCAGCTGGAGGCGCTGCTTGCTGCTGTAGGGTGCTGACGGGCTGCCTTGACGGGATGCAACAGGGAGCGCCGACACTACTTCAGTTAGGGTTAGGGTTAGGGTTGGAATTTAGGGTTTTGGCTTAGGGTTAGGGTTAGTTTGGGAAACTAGGTTAGGCATTTTGGCAACCGGGTAGCATACAGAGATGGGGCTGAGGTGTGTGGCGAACCCTAACTGCAGGTGAGGGCGAGCTGTCCGAGGAGATGGAGAAGACCGGTGCGCGGGGGGGTGGGGGGATGCTTCTGCATCGAGAAGGCAGCTGGAGGCGCTGCTTGCTGCTGTAGGGTGCTGACGGGCTGCCTCGACGGGATGCAACAGGGAGCGCCGACACTACTTCAGTTAGGGTTAGGGTTAGGGTTGGAATTTAGGGTTTTGGCTTAGGGTTAGGGTTAGTTTGGGAAACTAGGTTAGGCATTTTGGCAACCGGGTAGCATATAGAGATGGGGCTGAGGTGTGTGGCGAACCCTAACTGCAGGTGAGGGCGAGCTGTCCGAGGAGATGGAGAAGACCGGTGCGCGGGGGGGTGGGGGGCTGCTTCTGCATCGAGAAGGCAGCTGGAGGCGCTGCTTGCTGCTGTAGGGTGCTGACGGGCTGCCTCGACGGGATGCAACAGGGAGCGCCGACACTACTTCAGTTAGGGTTAGGGTTAGGGTTGGAATTTAGGGTTTTGGCTTAGGGTTAGGGTTAGTTTGGGAAACTAGGTTAGGCATTTTGGCAACCAGGCAGCATACAGAGATGGGGCTGAGGTGTGTGGCGAACCCTAACTGCAGGTGAGGGCGAGCTGTCCGAGGAGATGGAGAAGACCGGTGCGCGGGGGGGTGGGGGGCTGCTTCTGCATCGAGAAGGCAGCTGGAGGCGCTGCTTGCTGCTGTAGGGTGCTGACGGGCTGCCTCGACGGGATGCAACAGGGAGCGCCGACACTACTTCAGTTAGGGTTAGGGTTAGGGTTGGAATTTAGGGTTTTGGCTTAGGGTTAGGGTTAGTTTGGGAAACTAGGTTAGGCATTTTGGCAACCGGGTAGCATACAGAGATGGGGCTGAGGTGTGTGGCGAACCCTAACTGCAGGTGAGGGCGAGCTGTCCGAGGAGATGGAGAAGACCGGTGCGCGGGGGGGTGGGGGGCTGCTTCTGCATCGAGAAGGCAGCTGGAGGCGCTGCTTGCTGCTGTAGGGTGCTGACGGGCTGCCTCGACGGGATGCAACAGGGAGCGCCGACACTACTTCAGTTAGGGTTAGGGTTAGGGTTGGAATTTAGGGTTTTGGCTTAGGGTTAGGGTTAGTTTGGGAAACTAGGTTAGGCATTTTGGCAACCGGGTAGCATACAGAGATGGGGCTGAGGTGTGTGGCGAACCCTAACTGCAGGTGAGGGCGAGCTGTCCGAGGAGATGGAGAAGACCGGTGCGCGGGGGGGTGGGGGGCTGCTTCTGCATCGAGAAGGCAGCTGGAGGCGCTGCTTGCTGCTGTAGGGTGCTGACGGGCTGCCTCGACGGGATGCAACAGGGAGCGCCGACACTACTTCAGTTAGGGTTAGGGTTAGGGTTGGAATTTAGGGTTTTGGCTTAGGGTTAGGGTTAGTTTGGGAAACTAGGTTAGGCATTTTGGCAACCGGGTAGCATACAGAGATGGGGCTGAGGTGTGTGGCGAACCCTAACTGCAGGTGAGGGCGAGCTGTCCGAGGAGATGGAGAAGACCGGTGCGCGGGGGGGTGGGGGGCTGCTTCTGCATCGAGAAGGCAGCTGGAGGCGCTGCTTGCTGCTGTAGGGTGCTGACGGGCTGCCTTGACGGGATGCAACAGGGAGCGCCGACACTACTTCAGTTAGGGTTAGGGTTAGGGTTGGAATTTAGGGTTTTGGCTTAGGGTTAGGGTTAGTTTGGGAAACTAGGTTAGGCATTTTGGCAACCGGGTAGCATACAGAGATGGGGCTGAGGTGTGTGGCGAACCCTAACTGCAGGTGAGGGCGAGCTGTCCGAGGAGATGGAGAAGACCGGTGCGCGGGGGGGTGGGGGGCTGCTTCTGCATCGAGAAGGCAGCTGGAGGCGCTGCTTGCTGCTGTAGGGTGCTGACGGGCTGCCTCGACGGGATGCAACAGGGAGCGCCGACACTACTTCAGTTAGGGTTAGGGTTAGGGTTGGAATTTAGGGTTTTGGCTTAGGGTTAGGGTTAGTTTGGGAAACTAGGTTAGGCATTTTGGCAACCGGGTAGCATACAGAGATGGGGCTGAGGTGTGTGGCGAACCCTAACTGCAGGTGAGGGCGAGCTGTCCGAGGAGATGGAGAAGACCGGTGCGCGGGGGGGTGGGGGGCTGCTTCTGCATCGAGAAGGCAGCTGGAGGTGCCGCTTGCTGCTGTAGGGTGCTGACGGGCTGCCTCGACGGGATGCAACAGGGAGCGCCGACACTACTTCAGTTAGGGTTAGGGTTAGGGTTGGAATTTAGGGTTTTGGCTTAGGGTTAGGGTTAGTTTGGGAAACTAGGTTAGGCATTTTGGCAACCGGGTAGCATACAGAGATGGGGCTGAGGTGTGTGGCGAACCCTAACTGCAGGTGAGGGCGAGCTGTCCGAGGAGATGGAGAAGACCGGTGCGCGGGGGGGTGGGGGGCTGCTTCTGCATCGAGAAGGCAGCTGGAGGCGCTGCTTGCTGCTGTAGGGTGCTGACGGGCTGCCTCGACGGGATGCAACAGGGAGCGCCGACACTACTTCAGTTAGGGTTAGGGTTAGGGTTGGAATTTAGGGTTTTGGCTTAGGGTTAGGGTTAGTTTGGGAAACTAGGTTAGGCATTTTGGCAACCGGGTAGCATACAGAGATGGGGCTGAGGTGTGTAGCGAACCCTAACTGCAGGTGAGGGCGAGCTGTCCGAGGAGATGGAGAAGACCGGTGTGCGGGGGGATGGGGGGCTGCTTCTGCATCGAGAAGGCAGCTGGAGGCGCTGCTTGCTGCTGTAGGGTGCTTATGGGCTGCCTCGACGGGATGCAAAAGGGAGCGCCGACACTACTTCAGTTAGGGTTAGGGTTAGGGTTGGAATTTAGGGTTTTGGCTTAGGGTTAGGGTTAGTTTGGGAAACTAGGTTAGGCATTTTGGCAACCGGGTAGCATACAGAGATGGGGCTGAGGTGTGTGGCGAACCCTAACTGCAGGTGAGGGCGAGCTGTCCGAGGAGATGGAGAAGACCGGTGCGCGGGGGGGTGGGGGGCTGCTTCTGCATCGAGAAGGCAGCTGGAGGCGCTGCTTGCTGCTGTAGGGTGCTGACGGGCTGCCTCGACGGGATGCAACAGGGAGCGCCGACACTACTTCAGTTAGGGTTAGGGTTAGGGTTGGAATTTAGGGTTTTGGCTTAGGGTTAGGGTTAGTTTGGGAAACTAGGTTAGGCATTTTGGCAACCGGGTAGCATACAGAGATGGGGCTGAGGTGTGTGGCGAACCCTAACTGCAGGTGAGGGCGAGCTGTCCGAGGAGATGGAGAAGACCGGTGCGCGGGGGGGGGTGGGGGGCTCCTTCTGCATCGAGAAGGCAGCTGGAGGCGCTGCTTGCTGCTGTAGGGTGCTGACGGGCTGCCTCGACGGGATGCAACAGGGAGCGCCGACACTACTTCAGTTAGGGTTAGGGTTAGGGTTGGAATTTAGGGTTTTGGCTTAGGGTTAGGGTTAGTTTGGGAAACTAGGTTAGGCATTTTGGCAACCGGGTAGCATACAGAGATGGGGCTGAGGTGTGTGGCGAACCCTAACTGCAGGTGAGGGCGAGCTGTCCGAGGAGATGGAGAAGACCGGTGCGCGGGGGGGTGGGGGGCTGCTTCTGCATCGAGAAGGCAGCTGGAGGCGCTGCTTGCTGCTGTAGGGTGCTGACGGGCTGCCTCGACGGGATGCAACAGGGAGCGCCGACACTACTTCAGTTAGGGTTAGGGTTAGGGTTGGAATTTAGGGTTTTGGCTTAGGGTTAGGGTTAGTTTGGGAAACTAGGTTAGGCATTTTGGCAACCGGGTAGCATACAGAGATGGGGCTGAGGTGTGTGGCGAACCCTAACTGCAGGTGAGGGCGAGCTGTCCGAGGAGATGGAGAAGACCGGTGCGCGGGGGGGTGGGGGGCTGCTTCTGCATCGAGAAGGCAGCTGGAGGCGCTGCTTGTTGCTGTAGGGTGCTGACGGGCTGCCTCGACGGGATGCAACAGGGAGCGCCGACACTACTTCAGTTAGGGTTAGGGTTAGGGTTGGAATTTAGGGTTTTGGCTTAGGGTTAGGGTTAGTTTGGGAAACTAGGTTAGGCATTTTGGCAACCGGGTAGCATACAGAGATGGGGCTGAGGTGTGTGGCGAACCCTAACTGCAGGTGAGGGCGAGCTGTCCGAGGAGATGGAGAAGACCGGTGCGCGGGGGGGTGGGGGGCTGCTTCTGCATCGAGAAGGCAGCTGGAGGCGCTGCTTGCTGCTGTAGGGTGCTGACGGGCTGCCTCGACGGGATGCAACAGGGAGCGCCGACACTACTTCAGTTAGGGTTAGGGTTAGGGTTGGAATTTAGGGTTTTGGCTTAGGGTTAGGGTTAGTTTGGGAAACTAGGTTAGGCATTTTGGCAACCGGGTAGCATACAGAGATGGGGCTGAGGTGTGTGGCGAACCCTAACTGCAGGTGAGGGCGAGCTGTCCGAGGAGATGGAGAAGACCGGTGCGCGGGGGGGTGGGGGGCTGCTTCTGCATCGAGAAGGCAGCTGGAGGCGCTGCTTGCTGCTGTAGGGTGCTGACGGGCTGCCTCGACGGGATGCAACAGGGAGCGCCGACCTGCTGAGCGACGGCTGATAGACGGAACGTCAAAGATCGTGTCAGCGTGTCAGCTTCGTCAGTGTACCCTATGGAGAGAGAGAGAGAGAGAGAGAGAGAGAGAGAGAGAGAGAGAGAGAGAGAGAGAGAGAGAGAGAGAGAGAGAGAGAGAGAGAGAGAGAGAGAGAGAGAGAGAGAGAGAGAGAGAGAGAGAGAGAGAGAGAGAGAGAGAGAGAGAGAGAGAGAGAGAGAGAGGGAATGAGAATGAATGGATGGAGAGAGAGAGAGAGAGAGAGAGAGAGAGAGAGAGAGAGAGAGAGAGAGAGAGAGAGAGAGAGAGAGAGAGAGAGAGAGAGAGAGAGAGAGAGAGAGAGAGAGAGAGAGAGAGAGAGAGAGAGAGAGAGAGAGAGAGAGAGAGAGAGAGAGAGAGAGAGAGAGAGAGAGAGAGAGAGAGAGAGAGAGAGAGAGATGAAATGAAATGATATATTTACGTCTTCAGAAGGCCAAAATCACCTACGAGACCAAAATTTACAAAACTGGTGAATCTGATACAAAATCTGAGTACCAAAGGAAGTGGTATTGAAAATGAAAGATGTAAAATAGCAGGGAAAAGGCTAACACCAAGACTAATACAACAAAGGGCTGATACATAGGAGGGATGTGTTGATATACAAGGCTGGAGATCTATCCTCATCTGCACTATGGGCATCTGAAAAGTACAGCCCGAATCCTCTGCTGTAGTCTCCGTCGATACTGTGTAGCACCTCTCACTCTCGGTCATCTAGATCTCCCTAGCTCCACTGCTCGGTCTATGAGAGTGCCAGTAGTGGCTGTATGAGTGTGGACAGAGCTCTCTACTAGATGCTCTACTGATTGCTCCTGTAGCTGCCCAGTGTCTTGCGTAAAGAAATCTGTAATCTGTCTTTGGGACTGTCTCCCTCCAGCTCTCCTCAGTAGAGTGTCTTTATGTCTGTGTACCTCTAGTAGATATAGTCCAAGACATCTCTGATCCTCAAAACTCATGACTCTAGATAGAGGCCCAAAACCCTCTCTGAATAGACAATGAAAACGGCCCCGTATCTCATAGTATACCGTGCAATGACATATGTAATGTAGCTCTGTCTCTGGCTCTAGGTGACATAGACGGCATATCCTGCTATCTGCTGGTACCCCTCTGAATCTGCCTGTCTCAATCTCAAGATGATGTGAGGATGTGCGCAACTGGCCAATGGCACAACGCAAGGCATGGGAAAGGTGTGTATCCATATAGCTAGGTCGAGAGAGAGAGAGAGAGAGAGAGAGAGAGAGAGAGAGAGAGAGAGAGAGAGAGAGAGAGAGAGAGAGAGAGAGAGAGAGAGAGAGAGAGAGAGAGAGAGAGAGAGAGAAGAAAGAAAGAAAGAAAGATATATTAACGTCCACGGGAGGCCGAAATCGACCTATGGGACCGATCAGGTACATCAAAACATTACATTCCACTTTGGGGGGAAGCCCTCAAGGGGCTATAATAAAAGGGAAAAATCAAAATAAAAGGGGGGGATGTGGCTTCCAAAGCACTCTTATGACTCATAAGAGTTTCAAAATTACATCAATATATATTACAAATGAGGGAGATAGCTGTTTCTTCCTATGTGGTATGGGTATGGAAATCTCTGATAATAGCTTGACCGCCTCTGTATATTGCCCACTTTCCATTCTTCCTGGCTTCTCTAACTTTAGTTAACTGTGCTGGTCGATTTTTAAGTTGGAGTGGGGTGAGTTCATTTGCTATCTATACTTTAGTACCTTGTAGTGACTTTGCTTGCTTCATGACAGCTATCTTATCTGACATGTCAAAATAGCTTACCCTTGCCTGAGTTCCTTTGGGTGTGATGAAGACCGGAGACCCTAGATTGATGAAGGGGACCACCTTGGTTAGTTGTGCTTCTAGTACTTCTGTTTCAAGGATGCAGTCATCTTTTAACTCGGGTGCGATGTCCTCTCTGTCCCATCTTAGGGGGAGGCCTCCAATCCTGATAACTTTCTTGTTGCTGTCCACCAATTCCTGCTCCTTTACCACAGACATTACTTCTTTTGAAAAATGTGTAGAGCTGGATAGTTTTACCTCCGATAATTGTGTTGCCAAGTCGACTTTATTTGTTGATTCAGCTCCTGTTTGTTGTGTTTCATCAAGCTTTTGTTGCAATCTGGCTACTTGTTCATCTTTCTTACTAATTTCCTGCTTCATTGCTTCCATTTCTCCTTGGAGTTTCTTCAGTTCTTGGAGTAAGTAAGACTCCCATGCTGTTGGTTTGTTGAGAGAGAGAGAGAGAGAGAGAGAGAGAGAGAGAGAGAGAGAGAGAGAGAGAGAGAGAGAGAGAGAGAGAGAGAGAGAGAGAGAGAGAGAGAGAGAGAGAGAGAGAGAGAGAGAGAGAGAGAGAGGAGAGAGAGAGAGAGAGAGAGAGAGAAGAAAGACTTTTTAACGTCTATTAGAGGCCAAAATCGGCCTATGAGACAAAACATATACATCAGTATGATCCAATCCACTGTGATCCAAAACGAAAATAAAGTGTGAGTACTACAAACGGGTATAAAAGGAGGGATAGTAGCTGGCACCAAGGGTGTGGGGTCCTATGGGTATGCACTCTATATGCTCAATGGGTGAGATACAAACATGATATGCATAGGGAGGGGAGGCTCGATGGTGTCACAACCCCCTAAATGCCTGGAGTGGGTGTAGGATATAATGCATCGGTGGGTAAGGCATCATGGCGATCCTCAAAATGCTCTGGGCGTCCAAATCGATAGGGGTGCGCTGCTGACGTCTCTGTATCTCCATGTCATGGCGTGCGTGAATCGCCTGAATCTCTCTCTGATGTGGACGAGCTCTCCGGACAAGGGGTCTCGGTCGTCGACGGTGTCGTCTAAGCTCCTCTGCTCTGTGTAATGTGACACCCCGCATCGAGCTGGGCCCTCGAGTGTATGTGGGTCTGAAAAAATCTGTAATATGAGTCTGAGGGGGGGGGGGGGCCAGGTGTATCTCCATCTGCTGCTGGAGGAGTGATGCGCGGTGGTGCTGGAGCTCTACTAGGAAACGACCTAGAGGGTGCTGGTCCTCTGTCCCCAATAAAGCCCTGATCTCTCTAGGCCCCCTGAAGATATGTGGGTAGCGGTCTCTGATGTCCTCATATGCCTGGCATCTACATGTGTAGTGCTCCTCGTCCTCCACCTCCTCTCTACATATCCTGCATAATCGCTCATCCGTGGGGGTATGTGTGGCTCGCCCAATCTCAATCTCGAGCTGGTGTGATGATACTCTGAGCTGCCCAATGGCCACTCTCTCAGCTGGTGCCATATATGTATCCATGTATCGTGGTCTTTGAATGAAACCATCCGCTGTCACAGTTAGGAAGTGCTCTCTGTAGTGTTGCCTCTTTGTGGGAAGAGGCTCCCGTGGTGCTATCCATGTCTCCCTGACGTGTATCTGTAGTAGGTCCTGACGGATGATCCTATTCCTCTCCGAACGAGAGAGGGTAATGTGGGGGGAAGAGAGGTCATACTGAAAAGGGGGGAGATCCGTAATGCTCATGCCATGGTCTGCTAACCATCGGTAAGTCTGTGCATACCATACTCTCTCATGCCCTGTCTCTGCCAAATGTCTAGAGCTCTCAAATGCAAGCCTTGTGAGTCGGCTAGTGGGGAGCTCTCTGACTCTCAGAATAAAGGTCACCAACTGGAAGAGGGCCTCCACTAGCATCGGTGGTGTGCCAAGCTCAGCTCGTATAATGTCATGTGGAACGGAGGGCTTGCTGTGCAGCAAGCATGATATCATGGTGATTTGGGGCCTCTCAATCTGCGTCCACATCGCCTTTGTGATACCTGGTGCCCATATTGCTGCTGCGTACATCAATGCGGGTGTCACTAGAGTGTCAAAGAGCCACCCCTTAGTCCGGGGCTCCTGAAAATGTGTCTGAAAGCAGCGTCTGTCCAATCTTGCAAGTGCCACATAACCTCGCGTCAATCTATCTCTCGCAGCCTGTGCCATGGAGAATACCCCTGTGCTGCCCGAGAAGGTGATACCTAGGTAGACGTAGGAGTCCACTACCTCTATCTGTCCTCCAGCTGCTGTGAAAGAGGCGCGATGGCGTACTGTCCTGGAGGTATGGAAGATCATGACCTTGGTCTTGCCAAGGTTCACTGTGAGTCCTCTCTCCATGCAAAAGGTATCGAGCGCCTGTAAATGTGACTGCAACCCCTCCTGTGACTCTGAGAGCAGGACAATGTCATCAGCATATAATAGGATATGTACTGGCGTACCTCCGATGTCTCCTCCTCTCCCTCCTGCTCGCTGTATATACTCCGTGATCTCGTCGATGTAGAGACCGAAGAGAGTGGGTGAGAGGGGGCAACCTTGTTTCACACCAATGGTGCTAACAAGGCTGTCTGATAGACCGCCGGGGCAGCGTACCCTGCCTGTGACTCGTGCATACAAAGCGTGGATGGCCCATAGCATGTCTGATGGAAGCTGTAACTCTTGGAGCCTCCGTAGTAGTCTCTCTTGAGGGACCATGTCGAAGGCTTTGCGGAAATCCACAAAGCAACAGTATAATCTCTGCTTCCTCGCCTTCGCGCTCTCAATCAAGCAACGAAGCACGAAGATGTGGTCGATGGTGGAGAAAGTGCGGCGGAAGCCTGCTTGGCCGGGTAAGTAATCCCTGTGTAAAAATAAAACCATGTACAACTGTAGTAATCCCTGTGTAGAAATAAAATAAAATGGAAAAGTACTCGTTACACAAAACCATGTACAACTGTAGTAATCCGTGTGTAGAAATAAAATAAAATGGAAAAGTACTCGCTACACAAAACTGTGTAGGCTGAACATGGAAACAATCACAGGATAGACAAAACCATGTACAACTGTAGTAACCCTTGTGTAGAAATAAAGTAAAATGGAAAAGTACTCGCTACACAAAACTGTGTAGGCTGAACATGGAAACAACCACAGGATTGTGTATCGGGTGACGGAGAGGTAGTGGGGATAATGTAGTGGTGCGTGGGGAGATGTGGCTCTGACTCTGTAGATAATGGCCACCTAATACATGGGGGCCCGATGACAGGAGTGAAGATGTACATCCTAACTACAGGTAATGGGTGGAGGTGGGTGGAGGATTTGGTACATCGGCGACGGCTTGAGTGCCTCCTGAAGGAAGGCTACCTAGGTGGTGGTGGTGCACCTGTGCTCCATCATGTGGTCATGGGCTATCTTGATGCGTGAGATATCCTCCTGGTATAGTCGTGGTCGTCTTGCCACAGCTTGCTGGAGCGTTAGCCCTATGCCTATGGAAGGTGGGGTAGTATGTAGCCCATCTCGTCGAAAGAACTGAGTAATGGTCCGTTGTGTACTCATCCGTGTCTGATGCGTTTGATGCGTGGGCTGTAGCAACTGCTCTCGTCTCTCATATGCTGCTGTGAGGAATCGTCCCAACCTCCGCTGGTCTCCAATGGTCATGCACAATTGTAGTGACTCCTCCATATAGATCTGTGCTCGTAGATCTAAGTATGCTCGACATTTGGTAACAAAGTGCTCCTCACTCTCTATCTCTATATGGCATGCTGGGCATCACCTCTCCTCTCTAGATACTCCCTTGGTCAAACCCCTCTTGATCTCGAGCTGATGTGATGAAACTCGAAGCTGCCTAATGACGACTCGGAGATGGTGTGGTAAGTAGTTCTGCATGTATCGCAGAGTCTCAATGAAGCCCTGATTTAAGATCTGTAGAAAATGCTTGTGGCATTTTTGGTGGTAATGTATCCCTGGGGCTAATCCATGTCCTCTGTATATATGTATGCCATATCTCTTGGTGAATGACCTTGTTTCTCTCTTGGTGGGAGAGCGAATAGGTGGGGGCCTGTAAGTCGTACTGTAGTGGTGGTAGTTTGTTTATGTCAAATCCATGATGGCCCAGCCAGTCTCGTGTCTGTGCGTATCATGAGGAGGTGCCTCCTGCTAGTGCCATGTCGCGTGATGCCTAGAAAGCTCGATAAGTGATGCGCTCTGTGTCCATGCTCTGGATCCTGTGTAATAGGCATACTGTCTGGAACAATGCTTCTACTAACATCGGTGGTGTAGCGAGCTATGCTCTGATGATATCATGTGGTGCTGAAGGCTTGTTGCGGATGAGTTTGGCAATCATGAGAATTTTGTGGCCTCTCCAACGCTGTCCATGCTGATGTAGCTAATCTCAGCCCCCATATGGCTGCACCATACATGAGGGCTGGCGTAACCAGAGTGTCGAAGAGCCACCCCTTTGTGCGGGGCTCTTGAAAATGTACCTGGTGGCATTGTCTCTCCATCAAGGTTAGTGCTGTGTATCCACATGTGATGCGATCTTGAGCTGCCTAAGACATAGAGAAAACCCCATAGGCTGTTGTGAATGTCACTCCGAGATAGACATACGATCCAACTACCTCAATTTGTCCTCCTGATGCTGTGAAAGAACTATGTCTCCTCACCTGTGCTGATGTATGAAAAATCATAACCTTGGTTCTACCAGGGTTCACAGATAGCCCTCTATGTATGCAAAAGTCTAGGCCGTGTAGGTGGTACTGTAGACCTTCTGCAGATTCTGAAACTAGCACAATATCATCAGCATATAAAAGAATATGAACAGTAGTCCCTCGTACCTCAATGCCCTCCTCTCCATGTTGTCGTATGAAGTCCACTATCTCATCAATGTATAAACCAAAGAGGGTGGGTGAAAGAGGGCACCCTTGCTTCACCCTGATAGTGCTAACAAGTGATTCGGTGGCTTCTTGGACATCTAACTTTACCAGATACTCTCTCATATAAGGTGTAGATCCCCTATATCATGTTATCTGGAACTCCGATATCGAGTAGGCATTTGAAGAGCCGTTCCCTCGGAACTGTGTTGAAGGCTTTGTGGAAGTCCACAAAGCAGTAGTATAATCTCTTCCTCACTCTTGCCTGGTCGATTAGGCATCTCAAAGTGAAGATGTGGTCAATGGTAGAGTAATCTCGTCTAAAACCTGCCTGCCTTGGGGCCTTGATACCCTTCCTCTCTGCCAAAGTGCTCAACTTTGTCTCTAGCACTGTCCCATATAATTTCGCCAATATGGGGCCAATCATGATCGTGTGATATGTAGCTGGATCCATGGAGTCTCTTGACATATGAATGGGCACTATGGTGTGCTCAGTCCATGAGTCAGGGAACCCTTCAACCAGTGCACAGTAGGTGGGCAATGAGCGGTGCCAAAGTCCTGCATCCGTATATGAGGTGCTCTGCCTGTAAATTGAATTGGTCATGGGCTCTGCCAAGCTGCAGATGTGAAATAGCGTGGCTGACCATGGTGGGTGTGAAGAAGTAAGAGGTAGTGGGGCGTGAGCTCTGCGGCTTAGGAATGGGGGGGTTGGTCCGAGATATGGTATAGGCTCTGTACATAGCTATGCCAAATGCTCGGGTCTCGAATGGGTGTCTTTTGTCTCCTCTCCCCAGATGTCTCCATGCCATTGCACTATCTTGACTCATGACCAAATGGTCGATATCTCAGTACTGTTTCTCCTCCCACTTTCGTTGCTTACGGCGAGTAAGGGTCTGCATGTGACACTGTGCCTGTTTGTGTGTAATATCCCCTTCTCTAAAATCCGTAGATTTTTTTTTTGAGTTCCCGACAATCTGCATCATACCAATGGGTTTGGGGCATGGATCTTGTGTGTGGAGGATGTGTATGTGTGCGATGTGGAAAGTTGTGGATAGATGAGTCATGAAGGATGGTGGTAATATATGATGTGAGTGTGTCCAAAGGTGAGAATGGATCGAGGGAGAGTAGGCTAGTGTGGAAGTGGTGTGCATACATGTGTGAGAGCTCTTATGTGAAGTGTATTGTGGTGTGTGGCTCAATGAATGAGGGAGGGTCTAATGGGATAGGAGATGAAAGTGTGAATGTGATAAATGTATGGTCAGCACCAAGTGGGTGTCGTCCAATACTAAGTGAGGGGATAAGTGAAGCTCCAGAGATGGTACCGAGAATGTAGTCGACCGTGCTGTCACTCCCTCTGTGAGGGAAGCAAGTAAGTCCACCCGAGCCGGCCAATGGTTCATCCCGTTATATATAAGGAGATGGTGGGTGCTGCCTAGCTCAAGCAGATGTCTTCCATACTCGGTGGTGTCCTGATCCATATCTGCTGATACTCTACTGGTGCTCGTCTCATCCGGGTCTCTGTCCCTCATGAGATGTGGATGATCCATGTTGTATGCCTTGCACTGATGTGACTGGGTGCGGCCATTGAAGTCCCCCATAAGGAAGACTTCACCTAAGGTGCCTGACTGTAGTATCTCATCTGAAAGTGTTGTGTATGGTGAGTCTCTATCTCGGATCGGTCCCTCAAGGTCTTGTCCTTCGTATCGGGATCCGCCTGTGGGAAGTAGCATATGGCAATGTACATCAAGCTCCTTGGTGCTATCTCCATGTAGATCCACATGTATTGTGCCTCCTCATCTCTTCCTATGATATGGATCCGACTTTGTATCTTCTGTGTAAATATGATGGCAACACCCTCCGATCCTCGTGTTGTACTCTGTCTCATCGTGGTCCTGAATGCAGATTCCCAATGAAAATTTGCAAGGCAAGATAGGCCTCTCTTTGGGCTCTCGTGGATCTCTGTGATGCAAGCAAAGTCATGTGACTCTAGGATCTTCTCGAGTATGTCTGGTCGTGTCTAGAGTTCCCCCGTTGCAGTTCCACACTACTCTGAGTGGTACCTCTTGGTCTAGTGATGTCTCATAGGCTGCATGGCCCTATTTGATAGGGCGTCCGTGTATGAAGACCTTACCATCACGGCGAAAGGCCTTCCTCCCCTCTCGGTGCACCTAGAGTATTTGTGGCATGCAAGTGCATCTGTCTGCTACTTGCATCCTCGTGAGGTCCTCATCCATGTAAACAACACCACTCGGTAGTCCACGTAGTACTGATCGACGTCTAAAAAAGGCAGTTTGTGTCTCCTCGGAGCTCATCTGAAGGAAGAGTGCTCTCGAACGGGATGTATCCCTTCCAACCCTCCATGCGCCTATGAAGGGCATGCTCTCATATCCAAGTCTACGGCAAATGTCGGTGGCATCTACCTCTGATGATGCTCCCACCGATAGGCCCATAATTTGAATGTGGAGTCTTCAGATGTGTCAAAGTCTCTCCTCCTCGAGTGTATCCGAGGAGGGTTGCAGGAGGCTGAGCAGAGAGATGGGCTGACGGGCTGAACAGACATGTGTGCATATGAGGTGCGGATAGACAAACTGACGGGAGGGAGAGAGATGGCGAGCAGGGCTGAGGAGGGTTGCAGGAGGCCGAGCAGACAGACGGGCTGAGAGAGAGAGAGAGAGAGAGAGAGGAGAGAGAGAGAGAGAGAGAGAGAGAGAGAGAGAGAGAGAGAGAGAGAGAGAGAGAGAGAGAGAGAGAGAGAGAGAGAGAGAGAGAGAGAGAGAGAGAGAGAGAGAGAGAGAGAGAGAGAGAGAGAGAGAGAGAGAGAGAGAGAGAGAGAGAGAGAGAGAGAGAGAGAGAGAGAGAGAGAGAGAGAGAGAGAGAGAGAGAGAGAGAGGGAGGGAGGGAGGGAGGGAGGGAGGGAGGGAGAAAGAAAGAAAGTCATATTAACGTCTTCTGGAGGCCAAACTTGGCCTATGAGACAAAAGCCATGTACAAGTGTAGTAACCATGTGTAGAAAATGAAATGAAATAAACACAAAGCTATCAAGGGTTGGTAAAAGGATGGGGAGAAGTGGCTTTGACTTAGCAGATAGTGGCCACCTAATACAGGGGGATCCATAATATGAGTGAGCAAAACACCCTAGCTACTGGTGATGGGGGGAGGTGGGTGTAGTATGTGGTACATCGGAGGTGGTCTGAGTGCCTCCTGAAGGAAGACAACCCAGGGGGTGGTGGAACGCCTATGCTCCATCATGTGGTCATAGGCTGTCCTGATGTGTGAGATATCCTCCTGATATAGTCGTGGTCGATGATATCCTACCATGCGTGGTCGGCGTCGTGCTCTCTGTGCTGCTGCCTGGTGGAGTGTGAGCCTTCTAGAAGGACCTCTCTGATCTAGCTCCGCTCGCTGAAAGAACTGGGTAATGGTTTGCTGGGTACTCACCCGTGGCTGATGTGTGGGCTGGAGTGACCGCTCTCGCCTCTCGTATGCTGCTGTGAGGAAGCACCCCAAGCGTCGCTGGTCTCCCATGGTCATGCATAACTTGAGTGACTCCTCTAGTTGGAACTGTGCTCGTAGGTCTAAGTATGCTCGGCATCTGATAACAAAATGCTCCTCACTCTCTACCTCTGTCTGGCATACTGGGCACCACCTCTCCTCATGGGGGACTCCCTTGGACCGACCCCTCTCAATCTCGAGCTGATGTGATGAGACCCGGAGCTTCCCAATGACGACTCAGAGGTGGTGGGGAAGGTATGTCTGCATGTATCTCGGGATCTCGATGAAGCCCGCGTCCAATATATGTAGAAAATGCTCGCGGTAATAGAGCATTTTCGGTGGCAATGTATCCCTAGGGCTCACCCATGTCCTCTGTATGTATGTATGCCATATCTCCTGACGAATGACCCTATTCCTCTCTTGATGAGAGAGCGAGTAGGTGGGTGCATGTGAGTCGTACTGTAGTGTTGGTAGCTTGTCTATGTCAAAGCCATGGTGGGCCAGCCAGTCTCGTGTCTGTGCATACCATGAAGAGGTGTCTCCTGCTAATGCCATATCACGTGATGCCTGGAGAGCACGATAAGCAATACGCTCTGTATCCATGCTCCGAAGTCTGTGTACTAGGCATACTGTCTCGAATAGTGCCTCGACTAGCATCGGTGGTGCAGCGAGCTCTTCTCTAATGATATCATGCGGTATTGAAGGCTTGCTGCGGATAAGTCTGGCAATCATGAGGATCTGTGGCCTCTCTAATGCTGTCCATACTGATGTAGCTAATCCCGGCCCCCAAATGGCTGCCCCATACATGAGCGCTGGCGTAACCAAAGTGTCAAAGAGCCACCCCTTTGTGCGGGGCTCTTGAAAATATGCCTGGTGGCACTGTCTCTCCATCAAAGCTAGTGCTGCGTACCCACGTGTGATGCGGTCACGAGCTGCCTCAGACATAGAGAAGACCCCAGATGCTGCTGTAAATGTTTCCCAAGTAAACATATGATCCGACCACCTGGATCGGTCCACCTGTTGCTTTGAACAAACTATGTCTGCGTACCTGTGCATGTGTATGAAAGATCATGACCTTGGTTTTACCAAGGTTCACAGATAACCCTCTGTGTCTGCAAAAGTCATCTAGGCCATGTAGATGATGCTGTAGACCTTCTGCAGACTCTGAAACCAATACAATATCATCAGCGTATAAAAGAATATGGACAGTGGCTCCCCGTACCTCAATGCCATCTCCCCCCTGCCGCTGTATGAAGTCCACTATCTCATCAATGTAGAGACCAAAGAGGGTGGGTGAAAGAGGGCATCCTTGCTTCACCCCGATAGTGCTAGCAAGTGGATCAGATAAGCCCCCTGGGCATCTAACTCTACCAGATACTCTCTCGTATAAGGCGTAGATCCCCCATATCATCTCCTCCGGAGCTCCAATATCAAGTAGTCGTCTGAAGAGTCGGTCCCTGGGAACAGTGTCAAATGCTTTGCGGAAGTCCACAAAGCAACAATATAATCTCCTCTTTCTCACCCTTGCCTGGTCAATCAGGCATCGCAGAGTGAAGATGTGGTCAATAGTAGAGTAATCTCGTCTGAAACCTGCCTGTCTTGGAGCCCTGATACCCTTCCTCTGAGGGAGAGTACTCAACTCTGTCTCTAGTACTGGCCCATATAACTTGGCCAATATAGGGCCAATCATGATCGTCCCGTATGTAGCTGGATCCATAGTATCACCTGACTTATGAATGGGCACTATGGTGTGCTCAGTCCATGAGTCCAGGAACCCTTCAACCAATGCACGGTTGAAGAGGTGGGCAATGAGCGGTGCGAGAGTCGTGCCTCCATAGATGAGGTGCTCTGCCTGTAAACCGAAATGGTCATGGGCCCTGCCATACTGTAGCCGGGCAATAGCGTGTCCCACCATAGTGGGTGTGAAGAAGTCAGAGGTAGTAGGACGTGAGCTCTGCGGTCTGGGGATGTGGGGCTGGTCTGGGATCTCGTATAGACTCTGTGCATAGCTATGCCAAGTGCTCGGCTCTCGGATAGGTGTCTGCTGTCTCCTCTCTCTCAAATGTCGCCATGCCACTCCACTGTCTCGACTCCTGAGCAAATGGTAAATATCCCAATACTGTCTCTCCTCCCAATCTCGCCGTTTGCGGCGAGTAAGGCTCTGCATGCGACGCTGTGCCTGTGTGTGTTATAGCTCCCCTATGCTCTAAAATCCGGAGGTGCTTCCGTAGCTCACGACAATCTGCATCATACCAACGGTTCTGGGGCATGGATCCTGTGCGTGGAGGGTGCCTATGTGTGCGGTGTGGGAAGCTGTGGAGAGCATAGTCTTGTAGGATGGTGATGATCTGTGATGTAAGTGTGTCCAAAGGTGAGAGAGAGAGAGAGAGAGAGAGAGAGAGAGAGAGAGAGAGAGAGAGAGAGAGAGAGAGAGAGAGAGAGAGAGAGAGAGAGAGAGAGAGAGAGAGAGAGAGAGAGAGAGAGAGAGAGAGAGAGAGAGAGAGAGAGAGAGAGAGAGAGAGAGAGAGAGAGAGAGAGAGAGAGAGAGAGAGAGAGAGAGAGAGAGAGAGAGAGAGAGAGAGAGAGAAAGAAAGAAAGAAAAAGTGTTTTTACGTCTATTAGGAGGCCGAACTCGGCCTATGAGACAAATCGATGTACATGGGTGTATCTTCTATCAATCAGAAAAGATAAAAGTGCTGAAAAGAAACTGGTTAAGCTGATATAGATCTGCGTAGTGTGCATGTGGGGATACCCATGAAAGTGGTGGGGGGTGTATGGAGTGCGATATCTATGATAGTCTATATGCAAAAGGGTAGTACAACAACCATGAGAATGCATCTAAAACGACTAACTAGCTCCATCCTGTGCTAGTGGGTGGGATGTAATATGTGATACATAGGTGGAGGTGGAGTCAGGGCCACCCTGATGGCTGCAACGGGATCGGCCATCATCTGGGATCGTCTCTCCTCCATGGCGCGATGGTCACAAGCCTGGATCTCCGCAATCTGGTGTCGGTGAAGTCTCGGGGCCCGATATCCTATATCACGGGGTCGTCTCCTAGCTCGAGATATCTGAGCCTGCTGAAGAGTCACCCCGCTCGGTATGTGGGCTGAGGGGGGGAGGGCTGCAGCACGTCGTGGAATAAAGAAGTCAGTGAGCTGACTCTGTCTCCCTCCTGTATGGAGTGCTACAGTAGGCTGGAGTAGGGAATCTCTGTGACTCTGTATCTCTAGTAAGAATCGCCCGAGCTGTCGCTGGTCTCTAGAGTCCATGATCTCTCGGAGGGTGGGCTGCCCTGCAAACAGAGTCTCGTATCTGCCTCTGATGCCATCATATGCGCTACATCTGCATACAAAGTGCTCCTTATCCTCCATCTCTACTCTGCATACTCTGCATATCCGCTCCTCTCTGGGAATGTCTGCGGCTCTGCCCGTCTCAATCTCGAGTCGGTGTGATGAGACTCTCAGCTGGCCAATCGCTACCCTCAAGCTATGAGGCATGTGAGTATCCATGTAGCGTGGTCGCTGGATGAAACCGTCAGCTAGTATGTCTATGAACTGGTCTCGATAGTGCGATAGTCTCGATCCCATGTGTGGTGTGTGCCATGTCTGACTAATGTAGAGCTGCCAGAGATCCTGTCTGAGCACAACATTCCTCTCACGACGAGAGAGGTGGATGTGAGGTGAGTCTGGGTCATACTGAAAAGGCGGCAATCTGTCCATATCAAGTCCATGACTATCAAACCAGACTCTAACCTGAGTGTACCAAGCTCTCTCATATCCTAACTCTGATATCTGTATAGATGCCTCAAGAGCTCTGTGTGTGAGTCTATCTGTAGGGAGGTCCCTAATCCTCTGAATAAAGAAGATAGTCTTGAATAGTGCCTCTACTGCCATGGGTGGTGCAGCTAGCTCTGCCTTGATGATGTCATGTGGCACCGACTGTTTCCCACGAAATAATCGCGAGATCATACGTACCTGTGGCCTCTCGATCGCACTCCACTGGGTGACTGTGAGACCTGGGGCCCAAACCGTCGCAGCATACATCATAGCTGGTCTGACCAGTGTGTCAAATAGCCAGCCCTTCGTGCGGGGCTCCTGGAAGTTGTGCTTGGTGACATCTCCGCTCTAACATGGCTAAAGCTGCATATCCGCGTGTGAGTCTATCGGTGGCTGCCTGTCTCATGCTGAAGGGGCCAGGCAAGCTCGTGAATGTGACTCCGAGATAGACATAGGAAGTGACCACCTCAATCTGTCCACCACCAGCTCTGAATCCTTCTCCATTCCTCACCATGGGGGAGGTGTGGAAGATCATGACCTTGGTCTTGCCAAGGTTTACTGTCAAGCCCCTCTGTGTACAAAACTCATCCAGGGCCTCAAGGTGGCGCTGTAATCCCTCGGGTGACTCTGAAATCAAGACAATGTCATCGGCATATAATAAAATGTGGACATGTGTACCTGCGAGGTCTGCACCCTCTCCTCCAGCTCGGAGAATGTAGTCCTCAATCTCGTCAATGTAGAGACCAAATAGAGTGGGAGAGAGTGGGCAGCCTTGCTTAACACCGATGGTGCTAGCAATGGCCTCAGACATACCTCCTGGACACCGTACCCTCCCAGTCACCTGCTCATAGAGTGCATAGATGGCCCAAATCATCCCTGATGGTACTCCCAAGCTCTGGAGGCGTTGGAAGAGCCTCTCTCGCGGCACTGTATCAAAAGCTTTGCGGAAGTCCACAAAGCAGCAATATAGCCTCTTCTTCCGCACCCTTGCCCCATCAATGAGGCAGCGCAGAATGAAGATGTGATCAATAGTAGAGAAAGCTCGTCGAAAACCTGCTTGGCCTCGTGCTCGTAGCCCCTCAGTCTCTGCATATGAACTGAGCTCTGCCTCAAGTATGGCACCGTATAGTTTGGCCATGGTGTGGCCAATCGTGATGGTCCTGTAGTTCCCTGGATCCAGGGTGTCGCCAGATTTGTGGATAGGCACAATGGTGTGCCTAGTCCACTCCTCTGGGAAGCCCTCTCCTATAGCCCGGTTGAAGACATGTGCAATCAACGGGGCTATAGTGGAGGCTGCATATATGAGATGCTCGCTCTGCAATCCTGCGTGGTCTGTCGAACGTCCATGTCGAAGTCGTCGTATGGCCCTCTTAACCATCTTTGCTGTGAAGAGAGAAGAACTAGTAGGGCGAGGCTCAAGTGGCTGGGGAATGGGAGGCTGCCTAGGTACCTCATATAATCTCTGAGCATAATCATGCCATGTGTGTGGGTCTCCAATAGGTGTGGTCGGGCGTGGCTCTCGTAGGCTGCGCCATGCTGCAGCACTGTCCATACTCATAAAGAGATGGTATAGCTCAAGCTCCTGTGCCTCCTCAAAGGCTCGCCTCTTTCGACGTGTGAGAGTCTTCATCTGTCCCTTGGCCTCTCTCTCTGTGATCTCTCCCAATGCTCGCTGAGCTCGTAGTCGGCGGTAAAGATCTCTACAATCCTCATCATACCAACGATGTTGTGGCATAGTCCCGGGAGGAGGTGTGTGACGAGAATGGATGGTGTGTGGGAAGGAGCTGATGGCTGATGTCTGAAGAACTGATGCTATCTGAGAGGTGAGTAGGGATAGTGGAGTGTCAGGATGAAGTAAGAGAAGACCCTGCTCGACTCGAGCCGCATATATGTGAGCTAGCTTGTGTGTGAAGTGGATGGTGGTGTGTGGGATGCGTGCTGCGGGTATGCGTGTAGGGGTGTCTCCCTTCAGGGAGAGTGCGAGGTATGTGTGATCGGCCCCAATGGGTATGGGTGGGATGGTGAATGAGGTAAGTAGGTGGATGGCCTCTCTGGACCCCATGACGTAATCTACTGTACTTCCCCCGCCATCTGTGACTGAGTGTGGTATGCATGTCAATCCTCCTGAGGTAGGCCACTGAGTCATCCCGTTATAGATAACGAGATTATGTCGAGAGCCTAGTCTGAGTAGGTGAGTGCCATAGTGAGTGTGTGTAGCGTCAGCTGAAGCTCGAGCTGTAGACTCATCCTCTATGGTATGTAGTATCTCCGGGTCTTCTGGGTCAAATATCTCACAGTGATCATTGCCTGTCCTGGCATTGAAGTGTCCCATAAGGAAGACTTCCCCTAATGCAGAGTACTCTGTAATCTCTTCTGACAAGCAAGTGTATGGTGAGTCCTCCTCTCGATCTATGATAGCGAAACGCGAGCTAGAAGGAGCAAAGTAGCATAATGCTATGAAGATGATCCTCTCCTGCGAGAGCTGGAGTCGAATCCAAAGATATCTGGCTTGTGAATCACGTGCGACTATCTGTATCCTGCTCTGAAGTCCATCTCTAAAGAGTATGGCTACTCCTCCTGATCCTCGGGTGGTGTGCTGACGTGTACACTCTCTGTATGTGGACTCCCACTGAAAACCGTGGACACGAGGTAGGCCCCGGTCCGGGCTCTCATGTGTCTCTGTGAGCATAATGATGTCTTTGCCTTTGCGCACCTCTTCCAATCTCTCTGGGTGTGTCCATAGATCTCCATTGCAGTTCCAAACTGCAAGGTGTATCTCCTCGAGTGTCTCACAGGCCGCGAATCCCTATGGGATGGCCTTGCCATCAATGATGACACGACCATCTCTGTATGAAGCCTTCTTTCCTTCTTTGCGAGCTTGATGTACTCTCGGCATGCATGCACGACGGTGTGCTGCCTGCATGGGTGTGAGATCATCGTCAAGGTAGATGGGGGGGCCATCAAGTGCTCTCAAAATCACCCTCTTGCGTAGGAAAGTAGATCTTATATCTTCGGAAGGGAAGTGTAGAATGAGAGCTCTCTTCTTCGTGGGGTCTCGTCCCGTTCTCCAAGACTTGATGAATGGGGGAGACTCCTCTTTGTAGCCGAGTATCTTGCATAGTGTCTTCCCATCGGACTCGGGGGTAGAGCCTTCTTTTTCTTCAATGCCCGTGATGCGTACATTGAGACGGCGGGCATGTCTCATCTTTTCTTCCTCAATAGTGGTGTGCACGATGAGGGCTTCTTCCTTTTGTGCTTTCTCTTTGGCTTCTTTTTTGATGTTCTTCTTCACTATGTCGATCCACCCTTCTTTGGTAGCTTCTAATTTGTTTTCCATGCTCTCGGTCAAGGATTTGGTGAGTTCTTCTTTGAGAGCTTCTGTCTTGTTCATATTAATCTCTCCTTCTTCGGGTGTAAGAGAGACCATTGAAGCTTTGAGGGGAGAGAGAGAGAGAGAGAGAGAGAGAGAGAGAGAGAGAGAGAGAGAGAGAGAGAGAGAGAGAGAGAGAGAGAGAGAGAGAGAGAGAGAGAGAGAGAGAGAGAGAGAGAGAGAGAGAGAGAGAGAGAGAGAGAAAGGTATATTAACGTCTTCCAAAGGCCAAACTTGGCCTATGAGACAAAATCATATACAACTGTGGTAATCTCTGTGTAGCAATGGAAAGGAAAAAAATACTCGCTACACAAAACTGTGTAGGCGGAAAACAGCAAAGGATGGTGGTACCTGTAATGAGGAGGTAGTGGGAATAAAATAATGGTGCCTGGGGGGAGAGTGGCTCTGGGTCAGCAGATAATGACCACCTGATACAAAGGGGAGCCATGAGGGAGTGAATATGTATACCCTAAGTGCTGATGATGGGTGGAGGTGGGTGGAGTATATGGTACATCGACGGCGGTAGGAGTGCCTCCTGAAGGAAGCCTGTCCAAGTGGTGGTAGTGCGCCTATGCTCCATCATGTAGTCGTGGGCTATCCTGATGCGTGAGATATCCTCCTGGTGTAGTCGTGGTCGTCGGTACCCAACCAGATGTGGTCGGCGTCGCACTCTCTGTGTCGTTGCCTGCTGGAGTGTGAGCCCTATGCCTCTGGGAGGCGGGTCCGTCCGATGTGGACCAACACGCTCAAAATACTGAGTAATAGTCTGCTGGGTACTCACCCGTGTCTGGTGTGTAGGCTCTAGCATCTGATATCGTCTCTCATATGCAACCATGAGGAAACACCCCATCCTCCGCTGGTCTGCAGTGGTCATACACAACTGTAGTGACTCCTCTATCTGGAACTGTGCTCGTAGGTGCGAGTATGCCGGGCATCTGATAACGAGGTGCTCCTCACTCTCTATCTCTGTATGGCATATTGGGCACCACCTCTCCTCTCGAGGGAATCCTCTAGCCCGACCCCTCTCGATCTCGAGCTGATGTGATGAAACTCGAAGCTGCCCAATGATGACTCGAAGGTGGTGTGGTAGGTATGTCTGCATGTAGCGTGGAGTCTCAATGAAGCCCTGGTCTGAAATCTGTAGAAAATGCTCACGGTAGTGAAGCATTTTTGGTGTCAATGTCCTCCCCGGGCTCATCCATGTCCTCTGTATGTATGTATGCCATATCTCCTGACTGATGATCCTATTTCTCTCTTGGTGAGAGAGTGAATAGGTGGGAGCCTGGGAGTCATACTATACTGGTGGTAGTCTGTCTATGTCAAAACCATGGAGGGCAAGCCAATCCCGTGTCTGTGCATACCATGATGAGGTGTCTCCGGCTAGTGCCATGTCGCGTGATGCATGGAAAGCTCTGTAAGTGATGCGCTCTGTGTCCATGCTCTGGATCCTGTGTAATAGGCATATTGTTTGGAAGAGTGCCTCTACTAGCATCGGTGGTGCAGCAAGCTCTGCCCTAATGATATCATGGGGTACCGAAGATTTGCTACGGATGAGTCTAGCAATCATGAGAATCTTCGGTCTCTCTAGTGCTGTCCATGATGATGTAGCTAATCCCGGTCCCCATATAGCTGCACCATACATGAGTGCTGGGGTAACTAAAGTGTCGAAGAGCCACCCCTTTGTGCGGGGCTCCTGAAAATATGCCTGGTGGCACTCTCTCTCCATCAAAGCTAGCGCTGCGTATCCACGTGTGATGCGATCACGGGCTGCCTGAGACATGGAGAAAACCCCAGAGGCTGCTGTGAAAGTCACTCCCAAGTAGACATATGAACCAACTACCTCAATGGGTCCGCCTGCCGCTGTGAAAGAACTGTGTCTCCTCACCTGTGCTGATGTATGGAAGATCAAAACCTTGGTTTTACCAAGGTTCATTGATAACCCTCTATGTGTACAAAAATCATCTAGGCCGTGTAGGTGACGCTGTAGACCCTCTGCAGACTCTGAAACGAGCACAATATCATCAGGATATAAAAGAATGTGGATAGTACTCCCTCGTACCTCAATGCCCTCTCCTCCTTGCTGCCATATGAAGTCCACTATCTCGTCAATGTATAAACCAAAAAGGGTGGGTGAGAGGGGGCACCCTTGCTTCACCCCGATGGTGCTAGCAAGTGAATCGGATAGACCGCCTGGGCATCTGAGAGAGAGAGAGAGAGAGAGAGAGAGAGAGAGAGAGAGAGAGAGAGAGAGAGAGAGAGAGAGAGAGAGAGAGAGAGAGAGAGAGAGAGAGAGAGAGAGAGAGAGAGAGAGAGAGAGAGAGAGAGAGAGAGAGAGAGAGAGAGAGAGAGAGAGAGAGAGAGAGAGAGAGAGAGAGAGAGAGAGAGAGAGAGAGAGAGAGAGAGAGAGAGAGAGAGAGAGAGAGAGAGAGAGAGAGAGAGAGAAAGAAAGAAAGAAAGTCATATTAACGTCTTCTAGAGGCCAAACTTGGCCTATGAGACAAAAACCATGTACAAGTGTAGTAACCCTGTGTAGAAGATAAAATGAAATAAAAAGTATATCGCTACACAAAGCTATATAGGGCTGGAAAAGGTTGGGGAGAAGTGGCTCTGACTCTGCAGATAGTGGCCACCTAATACATGGGGGGAATCCAAAATGTGAGTAAAACGCCCTAGGTACTGGCGATGGGTGGAGGTGGGTGTAGTATGTGGTACATCGGTGGTGGTCTCAGTGCCTCCTGAAGGAAGACAACCCAGGGGGTGGTGGTACGCCTATGCTCCATCATGTGGTCGTAGGCAATCCTGATGCGTGAGATATCCTCCTGATATAGTCGTGGTCGACGATATCCGCCCATGCGTGGTCGGCGCCGTGCTCTCTGTGCTGCTGCCTGGTGTAGCGTGAGCCCTATAGATGGACCTCTCTGATGTAGCTCAACGCGCTGAAAGAACTGCGTAATGGTCTGCTGGGTACTCACCCGTGGCTGATGTATGGGCTGTAGTGACCGCTCTCGCCTCTCGTATGCTGCTGTGAGAAATCGGCCCAAGCGTCTCTGGTCTCCCATAGTCATGCACATCTGGAATGACTCCTCGATCTGGAACTGTGCTCGTAGGTCTAAGTATGCTGGACATCTGATAACAAAATGCTCCTCACTCTCTACCTCTGTCTGGCATACTGGGCACCACCTCTCCTCACGGGGGACTCCCCTGGACCGACCCCTCTCAATCTCGAGCTGATGTGATGAAACCCGGAGCTGCCCAATGACGACTCGTAGGTGGTGGGGAAGGTAGGTCTGCATGTATCTCGGAATCTCGATGAAGCCCGTGCCCGATATATGTGGAAAATGCTCGCGGTAGTAGAGCATTTTCGGTGGCAATGTACCCCTAGGGCTCACCCATGTCCTCTGTATGTATGTATGCCATATCTCCTGACGAATGATCCTATTCCTCTCTTGATGAGAGAGCGAGTAGGTGGGTGCATGTGAGTCGTACTGTAGTGGTGGTAGCCTGTCTATGTCAAAGCCATGGTGGGCAAGCCAGTCTCGTGTCTGTGCATACCATGAGGAGGTGTCGCCTGCTAATGCCATATCACGTGATGCCTCGAAAGCTCGATAAGCAACGCGCTCTGTATCCATGCTCCGAAGTCTGTGTAATAGGCATACTGTCTGGAATAGTGCCTCAACTAGCATCGGTGGTGCAGCGAGCTCTGCTCTAATGATATCATGTGGTACTGAAGGCTTGCTGCGGATAAGTCTGGCAATCATGAGGATCTGTTGCCTCTCTAATGCTGTCCATACTGATGTAGCTAATCCTGGTCCCCATATGGCTGCCCCATACATGAGCGCTGGCGTAACCAAAGTGTCAAAGAGCCACCCCTTTGTGCGGGGCTCCTGAAAATATGCCTGGTGGCACTGTCTCTCCATCAAAGCTAGTGCTGAGTACCCACGTGTGATGCGGTCACGGGCTGCCTGAGCCATAGAGAAGATCCCTGATGTGGCTGTAAATGTCACCCCCAAGTAAACATATGATCCGACCACCTCGATCGGTCCACCTGCTGCTGTGAACACACTATGTCTGCGTACCTGTGCTGATGTATGAAAGATCAAGACCTTGGTTTTACCAAGGTTCACCGATAACCCTCTGTGTCTGCAAAAGTCATCTAGGGGAGAGAGAGAGAGAGAGAGAGAGAGAGAGAGAGAGAGAGAGAGAGAGAGAGAGAGAGAGAGAGAGAGAGAGAGAGAGAGAGAGAGAGAGAGAGAGAGAGAGAGAGAGAGAGAGAGAGAGAGAGAGAGAGAGAGAGAGAGAGAGAGAGAGAGAGAGAGAGAGAGAGAGAGAGAGAGAGAGAAAGTGTTTTTACGTCTATTAGGAGGCCGAACTCGGCCTATGAGACAAATCGATGTACATGGCTGTATCTTCTGTCTATCAGAGTAGACAAAAGTGCTGAAAAAGGAACTGGTAAAGCTGATACATATCTTCGTGGTATGCATGTGGAGATACCCATGAAAGTGGGGGGGTGTATGGAGTGCGATATCTATAATAGTCTATATGCAAAAGGGTTGTACAACAAGCATGAGAATGCATTTGAAACGACTAACTAGCTCCATCTTGTGCTAGTGGGCGGGTGTAAGATGTGATACATAGGTGGAGGTGGAGTCAGGGCCATCGTGATAGCTGCAGCGGGATCAGCCATCATCTGGAATCGTCTCTCCTCCATGGCGCGATGGTGACGAGCCTGGATCTCTGCAATCTGATGTCGATGAAGTCTCGGGGCCCGATATCCTCTAGCACGGGGTCGTGTCCTAGCTCGAGAAGTCTGAGCCTGCTGAAGAGTCACCCCTCTCAGTGTGTGGGCTGAGGGGGGGAGGGTTGTAACACGTCGTGGGATAAAGAGCTCAGTGAGTTGACTATGTCTCCCTCCTGTATGGGCTGCTACAGTAGGCTGGAGTAAGGAATCTCTGTGACTTTGTATCTCTAGTAGGAATCGCCCGAGCTGTCGCTGGTCTCTAGAGTCCATGATCTCTCGGAGGGTGGGCTGTCTTGTAAATAGAGTCCCGTATCTGCCTTTGATGCCATCATATGCGCTACATCTGCATACAAAGTGCTCCTCGTCCTCCGTCTCTACTCTGCAAACCTTGCATATCTGCTCCTCTCTGGGAATGTCTGCGGCTTTGCCCGTCTCAATCTTTAGGTTATGTGATGAGACTCTCAACTGGCCAATCGCTACCCTCGAGCTATGAGGCATGTAAGTATCCATGTAACGTGGCCGCCAGATGAAACTGTCCGCTAGTATGTCTAAGAACTGGTGTCGATAGTGCGATAGTCTCGATCCTATGTGTGGTGTGTGCCATGTCTGACTAATGTAGAGCTGCCAAAGATCCTGTCTAAGCACAACATTCCTCTCATGACGAGAAAGGTGGATATGAGGTGAGTCTGGGTCGTACTGAAAGGCGGCAATCTGTCCATATCAAGCCCATGATTGTCAAGCGAGACTCTAACCTGAGTGTACCAAGCTCTCTCATATCTTGACTCTGATATCTGTATAGATGCCTCAAAAGCTCTGCGTGTGAGTCTGTCTGTAGGGAGCTCCCTCATCCTCTGAATAAAGCAGATAGTTAGGAATAGTGCATCTACTACCATGGGTGGTGCAACTAGCTCTGCCCTGATGATGTCATGTGGTACCGACTGTTTCCCGCGAAATAGTCGCGAGATCATACGTATCTGGGGCCTCTCGATCGCACTCCACTGGGAGACTGTGAGGCGTGGGGCCCAAATTGTCTCAGCATGCATCATAGCTGGTCTGACTAGTGTGTCAAATAGCCATCCCTTCGTGCGGGGCTCCTGGAAGTGTGCCTCGTGACATCTCCGCTCTCACATGGCTAAGGCTGCATATCCTCGTGTGAGTCTATCTGTGGCTGCCTCTATCATGCTTAAGGGGCCAGGTAAGCTCGTGAATGTGACTCCGAGGTAGACATAGGAAGTGACCACCTCAATCTGTCCACCGCCGGCTATGAATCCTGCTCCATTCCTCACCATGGGGGAGGTGTGGAAGATCATGACCTTGTTCTTGCCAAGGTTTACTGTTAAGCCCCTCTGTGTACAAAACTTATCTAGGGCATCTAGGTGGCGCTGTAATCCCTCGGGTGACTGTGAAATCAAGACAATGTCATCGGCATATAATAAAATGTGGACAGGTGTACCTGCGACGTCTGCACCCTCTCCTCCAGCTCGGAGAATGTAGTCCTCAATCTCATCGATGTAGAGACCAAATAGAGTGGGCAGCCTTGCTTAACACCGATGGTGCTAGCAATGGCCTCAGACATACCTCCTGGACACTATACTCTCCCAGTCACCTCCTCATAGAGTGCATAGATGGCCCAAATCATCCTTGATGGTACTCCCAAGCTTTGAAGGCATTCGAAGAGCCTCTCTCGTGGCACTGTATCAAAAGCTTTGGGGAAGTCGACAAAGCAACAATATAGTCTCTTCTTTCGCACCCTTGCGCCATCAATGAGGCAGCGCAAAATGAAGATGTGATCAATAGAAGAGAAAGCTCGCCGAAAACCTGCCTGGCCTTGTGCTCGTAGCCCCTAAGTCTCCGCATATGAGCTGAGCTCCGCCTCAAGTATGGCACCGTATAGTTTGGCCATGGTGTGGCCAATCATGATGGTCCTGTAATTCCGTGGATCTAGGGTGTCCCCAGATTTGTGGATAGGCACAATGGTGTGCCTAGTCCACTCCTTTGGGAAGCCCTCCCCTATAGCCCGGTTGAAGACATGTGCAATCAACGGGGCTATAGTGGAGGCTGCATATATGAGATGCTCGCTCTGCAATCCCGTATGGTCTGTCGAATGTCCATGTCGAAGTCGTCCTATGGCCCTCTCAACCATCTTTGCTGTGAAGAGAGAAGAACTAGTAGGGCGAGGCTCAAGTGGATGGGGAATGGGAGGTTGCCCAGGCACCTCATATAATCTCTGAGCATAATCATGCCATGTGTGTAGGTCTCCAATAGGTATGGTCGGGTGTGGCTCTCGTAGGGTACGCCATGCTGTAGCACTATCCATACTCATAAAGAGATGGTATAGCTCAAGCACCTGTGCCTCCTCAAAGGCTCGCCTCTTTCGACGTGTGAGTGTCTTCATCCGTCCTCGGGCCTGTCTCCCTATGATCTCTCCCAATGCTCGCTGAGCTCGTAGTCGGCGGTAAATATCTCTGCATTCCTCATCATACCAACGATGTTGTGGCATAGTCAAGGAAGGAGGTGTGTGACTAGAATGGATGGTGTGTGGGAAGGAGTTGATGAAGGATGTCTGAAGAACTGATGCTATCTGTGAGGTGAGTAGGGATAGTGGAGTGTGAGGGTGAAGCAAGAGAAAACCCTTCTCGACTTGGGCGTCATATATGTGAGCTAGCTCGTGTGTGAAGTGGATGGTGGTGTGTGGGATGCGTGCTGCGGGTGTGTGTGTAGGGGTGTCTCCCTTGAGGGAGATCCCTTGAGGGAGAGCGCGAGGTATGTGTGATCGTCCCCAATGGGTAAGGGTGGGATAGTGAATGAGGTAAGTAGGTGAATGGCCTCTCTAGATCCCATGACATAATCTACTGAACTTCCCCTGCCATCTGTGACTGAGTGTGGTAAGCATGCCAATCCTCCTGAGGTAGGCCACTGAGCCATCCCGTTATAGATAACGAGATTATGTCGAGAGCCTAATCTGAGTAAGTGAGTGCCATAATGAGTGTGTGTAGAGTCAGCTAGAGCTCGTGCTGTAGACTCATCCTCTATGGTACGTAGTATCTGTGGGTCTTTTGGGTCAAATATCTCACACTGATCATTGCCTGTCCTGGCATTGAAGTCTCCCATAAGGAAGACTTCCCCTAATACAGAGTACTCTGTAATCTCTTCTGACAAGCAAGTGTATGGTGAGTCCTCTCGATCTATGATAGCGAATCGCGAGCTAGAAGGAGCAAAGTAGCATAAAGCTATGAAGATGATTCGCTCCTGTGAGAGCTCGAGTCGAATCCAAAGATATCTGGCCTGTGAGTCACGTGTGACTATCTATATCCTACTCTAAAGTCCATCTCTGAAGAGTATGGCTACTCCTCCTGATCCTATGGTGGTGTGTTGTGTACACTCTCTGTATGTGGACTCCCACTGGAAACCGTGGACTCGAGGTAGGCCTCGGTCCGGGCTCTCATGTGTCTCTGTGAGCATAATGATGTCTTTGCCTTTGCGCACCTCTTCCAACCTCTCTAGGTGTGTCCATAGATCTCCATTGTAGTTCCAAACTGCAAGGTGTATCTCCTCGAGTGTCTCACAGGCCGCGAATCCCTATGGGATGGCCTTGCCATCAATGATGACACGACCATCTCTGTATGAAGCCTTCTTTCCTTCTTTGCGAGCTTGGTGTACTCTCGGCATGCATGCACGGCGGTGTGCTACTTGCATGGGTGTGAGATCATCATCAAGGTAGATGGGGGGTCCATCAAGTGCTCTCATCATCACCCTCTTGGGTAAGAAAGTAGATCTTACATCTTTTGAAGGGAAGTGTAGAATGAGAGCTCTCTTCTTCGTGGGGTCTCGTCCCGTTCTCCAAGACTTGATAAATGGGGGGGAGTCGTCTTTGTAGCCGAGCATCCTGCATAGTGTCTTCTCGTCGGACTCGAGTGTAGAGCCTTCTTTTTCTACAATGCCCGTGATGCGTACATTGAGACGACGGGCATGTCTCATCTTTTCTTCTTCAATGGTGGTGTGCACGATGACTGCTTCTTCCTTTTGTGCTTCCTCTTTGGCTTCTTTTTTTATGTTCTTTTTCACTATGTTGATCCATCCTTTCTTGGTAGCTTCTAATTTGTTTTCCATGCTCGCGGTCAAAGCTTTGGTGAGTTCTTCTTTTAGAGCTTCTGTCTTGTTCATATTAATCTCTCCCTCTTCGGGTGTGAGAGACCATTGAAGCTTTGAGGAGCTCCAATTCCTCTTTGATGTTTGCCCTTTCCTTAGCCCATTCTTCTTTTTCTTTGTTTCTCTCCCTCTCACACTCTTCTTTCTCTTTCTGCCATGTTTTCCTCTCCTTATGATATGTTTCTACTTCTTTCTCGAGCTTTGAGAGGCGGTTGATGATGGCCGTGATAGTGGAGTCCACCATCTTCTTGTTTTCTTTGATAGCTATGGTCAATTTGTCCTCCATTTTCGTCAAATCGTCCTTCTTAGCCGTAGCGCTCATTGCATTCGAAAATGAAAAAATGCTCAGTGTACTGAGCCCAAATACTTGCGATGAAGATGGGAGCGCGCCCGATGCGCGATGGAGCAAGGGTGGGAGTGGCTAATAATTGTAGGCAACAGTTGTTGGCCCGGGCCCGAGCCCGGGCCCGGGCCAACAACACTTTTTTTACTTTGTTTCCATGAGAACTTTCACTTTGTTTGACACCTTGTTTCCATAAGAACTTTCACTTTATTTGACTGCAAAGATTACGGTATTCTTTATGGTTTAGGGTTTGGAAAAGGACGGCGGGAGCAGGCGACGGGAGTCTCTGTGATGGGAAAACCCTAATCGGGCATGGCGGGAGCAGGCGATGGGGGTCTCTGTCAGACGATGAGTGATGGTCTGGAGTAGATGATGACGGGCCTGGAGGAGATGCTTGTAGGTGTGGAGCAGAGGACAAGCAAACGCTAGAGAGGGTGTGAGAAGACGCCTGTAGACGACGATGCCTATAGACGATGACGGGTCTGGAGCAGACGCCTGTAGAGAGAGAGAGAGAGAGAGAGAGAGAGAGAGAGAGAGAGAGAGAGAGAGAGAGAGAGAGAGAGAGAGAGAGAGAGAGAGAGAGAGAGAGAGAGAGAGAGAGAGAGAGAGAGAGAGAGAGAGAGAGAGAGAGAGAGAGAGAGAGAGAGAGAGAGAGAGAGAGAGAGAGAGAGAGAGAGGGAGGGAGGGAGGGAGGGAGGGAGGGAGGGAGGGAGGGAGGGGGGGGGGGGGGGGGGAGGGGGGGGGGGGAGGGGGGGGGGAGGAGGGAGGGAGGGAGGGAGGGAGGGAGGGGGGGAGAGAGAGAGAGAGAGAGAGAGAGAGAGAGAGAGAGAGAGAGAGAGAGAGAGAGAGAGAGAGAGAGAGAGAGAGAGAGAGAGAGAGAGAGAGAGAGAGAGAGAGAGAGAGAGGAGAGAGAGAGAGAGAGAGAGAGAGAGAGAGAGAGAGAGAGAGAGAGAGAGAGAGAGAGAGAGAGAAGAGAGAGAGAGAGAGAGAGAGAGAGAGAGAGAGAGAGAGAGAGAGAGAGAGAGAGAGAGAGAGAGAGAGAGAGAGAGAGAGAGAGAGAGAGAGAGAGAGAGAGAGAGAGAGAGAGAGAGAGAGAGAGAGAGAGAGAGAGAGAGAGAGAGAGAGAGAGAGAGAGAGAGAGAGAGAGGAGGGAGGGAGGGAGGGAGGGAGGGAGGGAGGGAGGTTAGGCCAACATCGGCCTATGAGACAAAACATAAGATACATGATGTGGATGTCATCTGACGCTCACAAAGATAAAACAAGATCATAAAATCTAATACAATCTAGTCTCAAACATGGGTGGTGAAATACTAAGGGTGATGGAGCCCTATCTCTAGGGGTATATGCATGTCTATATGCTGAGGGTAATACAAACATGACAATGTGTTTGTCTACTAGCTCCAATCAGTTGCAATGGAGGGATGGAGGATGTGATACATGGGTGGAGCTGATGCTAGGGCCGCCCATATGAAAGCTATAGGATTTGCTCTCAATTGGGCCACTCGCTCTGCAGCCCCCTTGTGATGTTGGGCTCGAATCTCCTCTATCTGCTGATGGTATAGTCTCACTCTGAACCCTTTGACTCGTGGTCTAGCTCGACTCATCTTAGCTTGCTGTAGTGTCACTCCTCTCCATCTGCGTAGTTGTGTGTGTCACTGGTAAGAGTGCATCCCTATGCCTTTGAATCTCTGTCAGGAAGCATCCTAATTGTCTTTGATCCCTAGAGTCCATAATCTCTCATAGGGTCGGTTGCCCTCTGAACAAAGTCCTATATTTGTCTCTAATATGAGTGTATGCTCTACATCGACATACGAAATGCTCCTCACTCTCCATATTGTGTGGCATATAAATGTCCATATAGTGTGGTCTCTGTATGAATCCCTGAGACATAATGGTGCGAAACTGGTCTCTATAGTTTGACATCCTCCCCTCTAAATTGGCTGATCTCCATACTCTTGATGTAGACCCTCCATAGGGCCTTGTCTAAGCACCAAGTTCCTCTTGTTGCGAGAGAGGTGATAGTAAGGTGAGTCTGAGTCGTACTAAAAAGGTGGCAGACGCTCCGTATCCAGCTCATATGTTGCGAACCAAGTTTTGACTTGTGAATACCAGGCTCTATCATGCCTACTCTCATACAATTGTATAGCTTCCTCAAAAGCTGTTCGGGTGAGTCTATCATGGGGCAACTCCCTCACCCTCCGAATGAAACTTATTGTCTGGAATAATGCCTCGAGGAGCATGGGTGGTGCAGAGAGATCTGCTCGGATGATGTCATGTGGTACGATTTGTTTCTAAAGAACAAACGTGAGATCATACATACTTGCGGCCTGTCAATGCTTTGTGTGTACAAAAGTCATCCAAAGCTCTGAGGTGGTGTTGAAACCTCTCAGCCGATTCTGTAATCAAAACAATATCATCAACATAATGTGAATCGGGGTACCACCGAGGTCTCTCCCCTCCGCACCTTCTCGTAGTATGTTGTCAGAGATCTCATCAATGTAAGGCCCAAAAAGTGTCGGGGAGAGTGGGCAGCCTTGCTTAACACCAATGGTGTTAGTGATGGGCTTTGATAAACAATCACCTTTGTCAAGATCCCAAGGCTTAGTAGGTTTTGGAATAGGCTTTTTTGTGGGTCTATATCAAAAGCCTTGCAGAAATTCTTAATACAACAATAGAGACTCTTCTTCCTTGCCTTTGCCCCATCAATGAGACAACGTAGGATGAAGATATGGTCGATAGTGGAAAAAGCTCATTTGAACTTGGCTTGGCCTAGTGCTCGAGGGCCCTCCACCATTGCATATGAGCTAACCTCTGCCTCAAGAACTGCACCCTACAACTTGCCCATTGTGTGGCCAAGCATGATAGTCTTGTAGGTCCTTGGATCCAAAGTGTCACAAGATTTGTGGATATGCAAGATATCCACAAATCTTGTGAAACCCCTCCCCTATAGCTTGGTTGAGAGAGAGAGAGAGAGAGAGAGAGAGAGAGAGAGAGAGAGAGAGAGAGAGAGAGAGAGAGAGAGAGAGAGAGAGAGAGAGAGAGAGAGAGAGAGAGAGAGAGAGAGAGAGAGAGAGAGAGAGAGGGAGGGAGGGAGGGAGGGAGGGAGGGAGGGAGGGAGGGAGGGAGGGAGGGAGGGAGGGAGGGAGGGAGGGAGGGAGGGAGGGAGGGAGGGAGGGAGGGGGAGAGGGGGAGGGGGAGAGGGGGAGAGGGAGAGAGAGAGAGGGAGAGAGAGAGAGAGAGAGAGAGAGAGAGAGAGAGAGAGAGAGAGAGAGAGAGAGAGAGAGAGAGAGAGAGAGAGAGAGAGAGAGAGAGAGAGAGAGAGAGAGAGAGAGAGAGAGAGAGAGAGAGAGAGAGAGAGAGAGAGAGAGAGAGAGAGAGGGAGGGAGGGAGGGAGGGAGGGAGGGAGGGAGGGAGGGAGGGAGGGAGGGAGGGAGGGAGGGAGGGAGGGAGGGAGGGAGGGGGGGGGGAGGAGGGAGGGAGGGAGGGAGGGAGGGAGAGAGAGAGAGAGGGGGAGAGAGAGAGAGAGAGAGAGAGAGAGAGAGAGAGAGAGAGAGAGAGAGATGAGAGAGAGAGAGAGAGAGAGAGAGAGAGAGAGAGAGAGAGAGAGAGAGAGAGAGAGAGAGAGAGAGAGAGAGAGAGAGAGAGAGAGAGAGAGAGAGAGAGAGAGAGAGAGATGAGAGAGAGAGAGAGAGAGAGAGAGAGAGAGAGAGATGAGAGAGAGAGAGAGAGAGAGAGAGAGAGAGAGAGAGAGAGAGAGAGAGAGAGAGAGAGAGAGAGAGAGAGAGAGAGAGAGAGAGAGAGAGGAGAGAGAGAGAGAGAGAGATGAGAGAGAGAGAGAGAGAGAGAGAGATGAGAGAGAGAGAGAGAGAGAGAGAGAGAGAGAGGAGGGAGGGAGGGAGGGAGGGAGGGAGGGAGGGAGGGAGGGAGGTTAGGCCAACATCGGCCTATGAGACAAAACATAAGATACATGATGTGGATGTCATCCGACGCTCACAAAGATAAAACAAGATCATAAAAATCTAATACAATCTAGTCTCAAACATGGGTGGTGAAATACTAAGGGTGATGGAGCCCTATCTCTAGGGGTATATGCATGTCTATATGCTGAGGGTAATACAAACATGACAATGTGTTTGTCTACTAGCTCCAATCAGTTGCAATGGAGGGATGGAGGATGTGATACATGGGTGGAGCTGATGCTAGGGCCGCCCATATGAAAGCTATAGGATTTGCTCTCAATTGGGCCACTCGCTCTGCAGCCCCCTTGCGATTTTGGGCTCGAATCTCCTCTATCTGCTGATGGTATAGTCTCACTCTGAACCCTTTGACTCGTGGTCTAGCTCGACTCATCTTAGCTTGCTGTAGTGTCACTCCTCTCCATCTGCGTAGTTGTGTGTGTCACTGGTAAGAGTGCATCCCTATGCCTTTGAATCTCTGTCAGGAAGCATCCTAATTGTCTTTGATCCCTAGAGTCCATAATCTCTCATAGGGTCGGTTGCCCTCTGAACAAAGTCCTATATTTGTCTCTAATATGAGTGTATGCTCTACATCGACATACGAAATGCTCCTCACTCTCCACCTCCTCTGTACAAAGTCTGTAGATCTGCTCTACCATGGGGATCCCACTGTGTCTCCCACTCTCAATCTCTAGTCTATGTAATGTGACCCTGAACTGGCCAATCACCACTTGTGAATTGTGTGGCAAAGAACAAACGTGAGATCATACATACTTGCGGCCTGTCAATGCTTTGTGTGTACAAAAGTCATCCAAAGCTCTGAGGTGGTGTTGAAACCTCTCAGCCGATTCTGTAATCAAAACAATATCATCAACATAATGTGAATCGGGGTACCACCGAGGTCTCTCCCCTCCGCACCTTCTCGTAGTATGTTGTCAGAGATCTCATCAATGTAAGGCCCAAAAAGTGTCGG